>CM048848.1:45074805-45629805 GCA_026545225.1 Cornus controversa
AGATAATATTAAAAATTAAGCAAACGAGCAAGTGATCCTATTCACCCCCTCTAGGTTTTAAAGTACTTTTCGCAACCGCTTCCGCACCGCGCAACTCACAATTGGTATCAGAACAATGTTCTCTAATTTGTGAGTAGTTCCTTGCAAAGTAATTTTAAAATCAAAATTTATTTTTATTTTCAAAAATTATCATGGAATATAATAAGAAAGAGAATTGGTTCAACAATCTCATGTATGTAATGTGTCAAACCATAAGGATAACATAAATTTCTATACTAGAAAATATAGAAGATTCCTTAAGAATAAAAAGAATGAAAATTTTAGAAAACAAAATTCTTCTAAATGCAGAAGTAAAAATAATAAAAAAGATATTTTTGTTACTCTTACTACTCATGTTGATGATGATACTGCTAATGATTCATTTTCTGATGCAGGTAAGTCTAAAAATTGTGCCTCATTGAGTAAAATTGGTTCTGATGATTTGAATGATGAGAAAGCTGATAGAAAACCATATGAAAGCAAGTTGTAAGAAATCTTTGATGAATTATTAAAGGCTTACAAGAAGCAGACCAAAAAGCTAAAATTGATAGAAAAATAGAAAGAAGCATTGAAGAAAGAAAATGAGCAGAAGCAATAATTGATTGATGATGAAAAATCTATCAATCAAAACCTCCAGAATAAAGTGGAATCTGAGAAACAAAGTTTGAAGAAAAAGAATGAAGATCAATTGAAGTTGATTGAAGAAAATAAAGCTGACATTCAAAATCTTCAAAGTAAAGTCAAGTTTCTCGAAAACGAGGTAAGTCAAGCTATATCTGCCAAAAAATATTCTTATTGTTAGAATTAATTTTCTTGAGCCTGAATTGAAAAAATCACAAGAAAAATTAAATGCTTTTACTTTAGACAGATTAAGCTTGATAATATGATTAGTGTTGGAAAGCTTGTAGGAGATAAAACTGGATTAGGTTTTGTTGGGTCATCATCTAAGGAAAAAAATATTTTTGTTAAACCCAAGAATTTGATTGTATCTGAACCCAAACCTAAGCCTCAAGTTGAGTCCTTGCATGCTAAAGTTGTGTCCAATGTGCTTTATTGTTCTTTTTGTGGTAAGAATGAACATAGTCAACACTATTGCTATAAAAAGAGAAGACATTCTAATTTTATTTTTCATGTATATAATTCTTTTGCTAAGAATAAGGTTCATATTAAAAAGTCATATTATTGGTACAAACCCAAAAATTCACAAGCTAAAAAGAATTCAGACAAGAAAAAGAATATTTTTGTTTCTCCACAATACCTTCTTGAAAAATTGAAGGTTAAAACTATCTGGATGAAAAAGGAAGATTTGGAGAAATTTGTGCCTATTGATACTATGAGATTTACTCCTAATAGGTCTTTGGGTACAAAACCCCCTAACTAGGTCATTAGGACTTTGATGGTCATGGACTGAGCCTATATTCATTTTTTGTTTTCCATTGGACCATATCTTTTAGGTTAGGATAGGTTTTGTTTATTTTTTTTGTAATAATCATATGAGATTATGAGAATCATATTTTTCTGAGAAATAATGTGAATTCTTTATATTTCTTTTTAACTGCACTTTGATTTGTGAATGCATAATTGGGACACTTAGTTTTTCAATAGATGAAGTACTTGATTTTATGATCTAAACATCGATGGCTAATGTGCTGTATTTATTTCTTTTTAGAGATGAATCTTTTGAGTCCATACAATTTGTGCACTAGTCGAACTCTGAAAAAATTGATTGAAAACTAATGTGAAGTTGACTAAAGTATATTGTGTGAGTAGCATTGAAAGCTTAAGTGATCAATGAAAAAAATAAAAATAAAAAAAGAATGAAAAAAATTTGCGTTTTCATTCAGCATGAAAAGAAAAAGAAAAGAAAAAATTGTTGAATATCTAAGACAAAAAAGAACTCCATTACAATGTAAACCTCCAATGAGATATCTTTAAAAAAATAAAGAGCTGTTTTGAGAAAAATAGTTGGCTGCCCGTAAGCGTGAAAGTTACCGTCTTAGAAATTTAAAAAAAAATTATGATGAAATTCAATAAAAAAAAATGTTTGATCATGTGTAGTTATATTTGTTTACATCCAATATGTTTTAGAAGATGAATCAAAGGTATTTAATTAATTTTTGATGAAGTTGGATTGCACACACACACATGAATTTATTAGATGAATTTCTAAATTTTTATAAATATTTGTATGTTGGAAGCTGTGTCATGATCATGAATTTGAGAATGAATTTTATGGATAAATTATGGATTTTCAAATTCTGCATTTATAAATGTTTGAAATTTTTTAGAAATTTTAGAACTCATGTTATTCTATGAAAAATGTACTTTAATTATTCTTATGAGATTATTCATGTGTTTATTTTTATTTATTTTTCTTGAAAAAATTTTAAAATCCAAAAATATGCTTTATTTTGATTCTATGTTTATTTTTTTATACTTTGAGTGCTTAATTACTAAATCAAGTTGAGATAAGGCGTATTTGGTGAATTAGAGGTCCAAAGTGTAATTTTTCATAATTCACAAAGTTGGACCGGTCCCAATTATTGAGCACCGGTCGCACTTCTACAAGTTCTGAGAAACCGAGAGAAGTTGGACTGGTCCCCAAAAATTAGGATCGATCACACTTAATGGATGCCCAGTTTCTATGAAATTCGCGCACACCTTTTTGCTTTAAGCATGCATATGTTCCTCATTTACACACTCACACTCTAACTCTCAACTCAAGCTATACATACACTCTCATACACTCAAACACTCAAGCACTCTCTTCTTCTACATTTATTTTGGTCGAGCGATTAATTGGTGGATTGGGATTGAATAATTGGAGTTTGTGTTGATTGATTGTGGACTTGGTGATATTTCTGCAAACAAATACCTTTGAAATTTGAGTATTATAGCATTGCAAACTAAGTATTCGATAAAAAGCCCCAATGGAACTCTTGACTCTATTCCTTGTTCCTTTTGTGGTTGTTCTTATGGCATGTAAGAGGGGACGTACTGAGGCGTCTACCAGTGATGAAAACCGCATTGTATTCACCCTAGATATTTTTGATGATGAGTTCAATTTCAACAACTTTATCAATATCCCGGGCTATGAGAATTGAAAGGCGAGTCAATCTTGCTGCTATCAAGTGCAAATGGGAGATGGATTTTATGCAATATTTTGAAGACAATGGTTGGGAGTCTCTTTGTGATCTTAGGGAGATAGTAAAGCCCTACATGGTTAGATAATTTTATAGCAATATGATTACATCAAGCTTGGACGACCTAATGTTTGTGACTAAATGTTATGGCGTTCGTGTTGAGGTCACTAAGGACACAATTGCCAATATTTTGGGTGTTGCAGAGAATGAAAATGGCATTGTTTTGCCATATCAAGTTGATGATCCAAACAAATTAAGCATGAATGACATGATTAGAGAGTTGTGTATACTCGAAGCCCCATGGCTTGTCGGTAGGTTGCCTTCACTTTACCTTACAGATAAGGTCTTAGCATTAAACTTGATAGTATCATACAATTTAGATACCCATGACCACAAGGGTAATTTGATTAAGAGTCGAGCTGAGATTCTCTATCACATTGTTCGAGGAGATATATCAATCTACCCGCAACAATCATGCGTACCATGATCTTAGCCACTCGACATTCTCGGTCTTTATCTACATTACCTTTCCCACAGATAGTGATGGCTATTCTGAGGGATGCTAGGGTTCGTATTCCTGAGAAGGTGATATTGAGAAACCGAAAAGGATGATTGATGCCACATCAATTACTCGCTCGGTAAATAAAAAGGAAAAGGACAGAAAGGCCTACGAGCTAAGTCAAGAAGCTGGACAGGCTGGATCTGGTGATCGAGGAGTTTTTCAACTTCCTGCGATTGACTCACCCGTGACGGCCAATCAGATGAACCAGGTTCTCAAGTTCATTCAACAAGGGGTCGACCTCTTATATGCTAGAATAGACAAGCTTGACCCTGTTGTTTCTGATGAGTCTGTTGATGAGGCTAACTAGACTTAGACTTTTGGTCTTGATATCTTTTGTTCTAGACTGTTTTGACTTATTTACCCCTGATGTCTAAATTGTTTATTTTTGTTATGTTTTTGTTTATTCCATCAACTGATATGTTTTAGATATTTATTTGATCAGTAATGATAATTATCTTTGCTTCATTATTGTCTTAATCTCTCTATGTACTAATTTTATTATCTGGTTCTTACTTTGTCAATTTGTTTCAAAAAGGGGGAGATATTGTTATATGATATGTGATATGAGATTCTTTGTTCTTTGACAAAAGGGGAGAAGTATTTATCAGATATTTTTATTTAAAGGGGAGATTAGGGGAGCATTACAAATTTGAATATTATAGATTTATGATTATATTTCTTTATTAAGCTTTTCACAGGTTGTGTTGTTTAAAGGATGTGCAGGTACAATAGGTTTTTATTCTAACCGTCTTGAACACACAAGTGAAAATTCTATTAATCAGTTCTTTATTTTTATGTATTTTTTGGTAATATTATAATCTAATTTTTCCAATGGGTTAGGTTATAATTGTCTAGGTGGTTTTGTCACGAAATTACCAAAGAGGGAAATTGTGAGATATAAATTTGTAATTGATATATTTCGATAATCAAAACCTGATTGATGGAGTTGTAATTTTTGATTTATTCTTTATATCAATCGTCGACAACTTCGAGCTGATATTCAAGTGCATGGATGCAGATAAATCAGTAAAAATACCATATAGTACAGGTAAGTATAATGAGGACACTCTGCATTTTTTTTTTCGAGCCTATTTTGAAAAACTAGGGTTTAAATAAAAAATTTAGGATTTTTCAAAGTAGAACCGGTCTCTAATATTTAGGACCCGTCCAACTTTCTCGGCAGTTTAGTTTCTGCAGGTTTTTACAAAGTCTCACCGGTCCTATTTATTTGGCACCGGTCCCACTTATCATATTCCAAATAGGAAACAAATTTTCACAGAAATTCTGATTCCTATTGGGTTTGAAACTTTTAGGAGAGTTCTATTTTGGTATTTAACTTCTTTTCCAAGTTGAATTAGGATTCTCTTATCTATATATATGTATTTACATTTTCTCTACATGAGATGCAAGTACTATAAGCCTGGAATATTTTTTTTAGAGAGAGAGTATATACAATATAATTAGGGCTATATATATTTTTAAGAACACACATCCATACTTCACGAGTGATATTTAGGATGGTGTTCTACTTTTGATTAGCTGCTTAGAGACTGCATCAAATCTATTTGCTGATCAGAACATTGGATTGATGGTTCTTTGTTTGTTTGCTTGCTTACTGAGGAAGAAAGGTGATTTTATCGCACTACAAAGAGAACGAGTTACTTGCTAAGTATTGTTGTTCTTCCAGCAACCTTTCTGTAAGGATCGTGGCGTTAGTCGGAAGTCTGCAGCAATTGGACGTGTTGTCGCAATCATAAGCCTGAGGTGTTCCGCATCAGATTCTTGACAGAGTGAAGAGGGGTGTGAGTCTAAGACAGAGTCTATTGTACTTTGTTTTATCATAGTGGATTGGTTTCCTGAGACTTTCTGCCTCCCTCCGTGATTTTTCCCGCCTTGGGTTTTCACGTATATCTCGTGCATTCTTTTATTTACTTGCACTTTATTTATTTACTTGTTTTGTGGGATTGCTTAATTAGAAATTTAATTGGACTTAAAATTGGATAATATTAAAAATTAAGCAAACGAGCAAGTGATCCTATTCACCCCTCTAAGTTTTAAAGTACTTTTTGCAACTACTTCCGCACCGCGCAACTCACAAAAATAATAATAATAAAGAATAAGAGTATGGGAAATTGAGGTTGAATTGTCACCATTTGCTAGGAGCTCATCAATGAGATTGTTGTAGAATTTTACACCCAACAGGTTCACTCCTCCACTAATCTTGCCCTCTGAGGAAAAACAAATGAAATAAATTTAAAAAAAATCAACTTATTTCCATGAACTCATGATATATATGAAAAATTGACAATATAGATATATATATAATTATTGGGATAGTCTTACTAGGTAATATTCTGGACCACGAGATGGAGAATCGAAAAGCGTCCAATCCAATTTTCTTCATCAACCCTATGTCCTCCTGAAGAACAATATTTCAGTAGCTAGTTTTGGTAAAAAGAATATAAAGATACAAAAATAAAAGAATATATAAATAGGACAATATTATATACCATGGGATATATAATTTCTTATATATGCTACATGCAGAATTAATGGGATAATTTATGATAAAAAATACCTTATAACGATGATACATGTCATCTGCAACGTCCCCGTTACTGTGGTCCGCTATTTTTTCTGCCACGACGTCGTAAGATTTCTCAAATCTCATCAAAGAGAATTTCTTTCAATAAAAAATTCTATTAATTACTATATATATTGTTGTTGTTATATAATCATATAAAACAAAATATGATTAATGATAAAATCTACCGAAGATATATTCGGCAATATTACCTTCTATTCTCAAAATTCATTAATTGTACTAAAAAAAATTAGCAGTGCATGTCATCAACAATATTACATAATTCATATGCTCTTTCTTTTTAATCGAATTGAAATGCTTCCATAAAGTTCAGAAAGTTGCCTCTTCAATTTTTTTCTTTTTCTTTTATTTTCCAGCAACCATCAGCACTGATAAATTAGCTAAATTGTTTGTGTTTGTGTGTGTGTATATATATATATAGACGGGGAACCAGTCACTGGAGAGAATTTTAACTCGTCTATGTTATAGCTAGAGAGAGACCTGGATGTGTGCGGGTGAATGTATCCCATATACTAGAACCCCTGCCATCAATAAGTGCTGCTCCTTCACTCTGTGCATGGTGAGAAACATCACAAAGGTACATATATAAATACAAGAAAATGCATACATGCATGTGTGTGTGTGTGTATATATCAAAATAGTAAAAAATTCTTAGTTAACAAAATGTTACTATAATATATTAAGCCCTATATACATATATATATATATATATCGAACCTGGTAAGCAGATGAGGCTGCCCCAAACACAAAACCTGCAGGAAAACTACTCCGATTAAGCGGAGAAATACGATGACTCGAAGCTTCATCAGTCCTAGCCAAAATAGTAGCTTGAAGGGATAGGAGGAGGAGGAAGAAGAAGAGATGCTGGCCTCTAATTGCCATTTCTGATTCTAACGCTAAATGCCAACATATATATATATATATATATATATATATAAAGAGTAACAAGTGGGATAATACTATGTACAAGTCTACTGACTACAATATATTTATAGAGTAACAAGTGGGACTAATTATTAAACATTAAATCACGGTTAAAATAACAATATATAATCAGGCTTTGGCGAATCATTGTAATTCAATAAAAAAAACTACACAACACATCACATGACCCGCTGTTGGAAATTATGCTTTATTTTTATTGATACTGACCATTTTTAATCACAATCGTGTTTGATCATGGAAAATTTGGATTTAGTAATACCCAGTAATTGAATAAACAATGTGCATAACACTTTGTCATGCAGCGGAAAAATAAATAAATAAATAAGTAAAAAATAAAAAATCTGTATATGTGAATGTGTGTGTATATATATTGCAACTGTACAAATTTAAAAACCATTGTTTAGAAACCAATAATGCACGATCCCAAAACGTTTAGATCTAGAAATTTAAAAACCATTGTTTAGAAACCAGCAATGCCCGTCATCACAACACGTTTAGCTCATTATATATATATATATATGAATGAGCAGCTCACTGTATCCTTAGTCAATCTATCTTATCTTTATTTTCTCTGTTTCTACTGAGCAAAACTAGTAGATAACACAAACAAACAAGATAAACCTTTTTAAGCTGAATTTTTTGTATTCTCTCTCTCTCAACATCATTTAGATTATTTAATTTCTCCCACTTCTATTGCATTATGTAACTATAATATTATTGAAGAATCAAATGCCATCATTAAGAGATTCACAGTGATTTTTTTAGCACAAATTAGTGACTACATGCATCAAATGTTATGGACTTGTTTGACATAACTTTTTTTCTGTGTCAAACCAAAGAAAATTAAAGAGAAGCAGAAACTATCACTCTCATTCGGTTTATACATTAGTGTTTGGAAGGTTTTTTTTTTTTTTTGTGCTTTAGTTAACTTGTTTTTTTTATAACTATTTACTAAACACGATATAAATAAACAATTCAATATAACTAAGGGACCGTTTGGTAACCATTTATACTTAGTGCTTATTGTTTATAAAAACAAATTTTTAGCATAAACTTGTTTGATAATTTTTGTTTTGTTTATAAATTGTCAAAACACTTTTAAAACAACACTATAGCTAAGCCTTCAAATCCTAAACACTAAAATGATGTTTTAGTGTTTATATTTATTTAAAAAAAACTTTTTTTCTTTTTTTAATCTAAATGGTGATTATATTATTTTAATTAAAAATTGAAACTAAAAGTGAGAAAATGAAAAGAAAAGAAAAATATAAAAGGCTAATGTTTGATGTAACGATATAAATATTAGAATTATCAAGTTTAGACAGAATTAAAGAGCATCAATTGCCTTCAGAAAAAAAAATATTGGGTATAATATTAATAATTACTAATATACTTGATAATACAAAATAATTACTTATTAGGATACCGATCCGAATTCAAGTTGATAATTACGATATCGATTGGAAACTCAGTAGCGATTCGAATCCGATAATATGTTAGCTAACCAAATCGGATGTGGATTATGGTCAAACCAACCCGATATAATATATCATATAATGTTATAATATAGAATATTTACATATTATTAAAATATTTTTTATCATTATTTCCTTTTCTTCTTCCCTCTTTATTTTGTCACAATTTATTATATATTTTTTAATAAAAAATCAAAATTTCTACTATTTTTTGTTTATATTTTATTTTTATTATCCAGTTTCTCTATTTTTTTTCCTAATCATTGTTTGCTAATCTCTTTTGACATTATTTTTTTAAAAATATATATATATCCTTTCGAATCGAGTATTTGGATCGGATATCCGATTAATAACAAATCTAATATTAATTTCATCGTAAATAATATGTTGGGTTATCAGATCGAATTAAATATAACTCTTATCGGATTTAGATCGGATCAGATCAGTCTAATTCGGTCCGAATCTAATCCGTTTACAGGTCTATTAGTGGTGGTATTATTTGTTGAGATCCATGTGAAAGTATTCGGATTATAGATAGAGTTTCATTACCAAATGTATCGAATGCACACGTTGCGAAAACTATGAGCCTGTTTGTTTTAGTTTTACAAAATCGAAAAACATAATTTAGAAAACTACAAAAGGCAGTTCTCTAAAAATATATGAGCTTACTTGGTTCAATTTTCTAAAAACAGTTTTCAAGAACTTAGAAGATTGTTCGATCTTAATTAGTCAGCCTAAGCAGGCCGATTAACTATCAGTGTTTGCGGGCAAGCCAGAGCCGTGATATTGGCTCGATGTAAACAGTTGGTCGAACAAAAGTATCTCATTTGGAGGTCGGGTTGGATCAGGCGATTGGCTAATTAAGGAGAGAAAATACGAAACTCTCTATTGAGTTCTTTTCTTGCCTCAATCAAGAGGATTTTTAACTGTGCGCAAAGAGTTGCGAGACTGAATCATAGCAAGGAAAGAGAAATAAACAGATAAACTAATTAGAGAAGGCCGAGAGCAAGAAAAATGGGGAAGATATAGATCGGGTGAGATACAAAGCAATATTCTGGAGAATATTGAGGGTGAGAGACAGATTGCACATGATGCAATTGTTTAATTATGGTTGTTGAGAACCCCTAATACAGAGTCCCTTTGTATTTATTTATAGCAAAGAGAAATACATCACTGCTATTTCTAAATTTACATTACAAGATAATATCAAATAAAATAAATTACAATGAAAAAGAAATATAAACTAACTATATCCTATCGCACCATGTCTTCAAACCCCCTGATTGTAGCCCGTCATCTTTCATTTGTAAGAGTCCATGATTTGCTAAGTCTTCCAATGTACTCTATAGGAGTCCTTGTTCAATACAAACTAATCCATGCATATACACAGATCATGTTTATATGTATATTCTGTATAACCAATTTCACAATATTGGTAACTTGATTACAAGAGTCCATATCCATGAAAAGTCCATTAGTGCTTAAATTTAATCTAGAGTCCAAAGTGTGAATGACTCTATCCCCTACATCCCTATAAAGTCCAAGTAAATTCACTCTTTCCACTTTGTATTAAACTTACTGGAATCCAATTTACACTGGACTCTTTGCTTTCAGCCTGCAAAAAATAGTTATACAAATATATATATACACCCATATGTATACACGTAACCATACATGCATTTATATAGGTGCCAGCTACTTTTTAGGACAACTTGATAAAAGTCCACAACCTTTAGAGTTTCCTTTTTGATAGACTCTTTGTCAGTCTTACCCATTCGCCCAAATGACCCCTAAGTTGGCTGCTAAGTGGTGCCATATCCGGGTGCCAACAACTGCCTCCCAATTTCAAATGTCTTATGGCTGATCCGGCCAATAATATTTTTGAAATTTAAAATTATACTAGAAAGAATCTTTCATTACCATGGCTGATCGAACTAGGACTTGTAAGGGAATGACAAGTAATAGGACTTCAAAACAATGTGCACTTCATTTATTCTAAATCACCATTGAAGTGATCTTTATTCCAAGTTAGCCATATCACACTGGTTCATCATATTATTTCATTCACCCTTTAAAGTAGGCTGAGTACGATTCTTGCACAGCCTACCAAAGAGTTGGCTGATACCCATCGACTATCCATATACCCAAAGTTATCATAGCATAGTTATGATAGGCCGAGATCAAATTATTATGCAATGTCATGTTGTTCAATCGAGCTACTTGCAGAATAACATTGTCCCAATATACTACATCCATCGGCCAATGAAGTTCAATCCTCAGCCGATATACATCTTTGGGCAATCCTGTCAAGTCAGCATCAGCCAAGCTCTTTTTCACACTAGCCAATGCTGGTATTCCAATCTTACAATTTTCATTATGCACCATAAAATCGGCCATATAAAACTTTGTATTGACTGGTTGATTCATCTTCCTCCATGAGACTGACTTTACCTCTATCCAATTTTTTTGCCTCCTGGGTCTGGATGTTTATGTGGAGGACGAAGTTCTTCACTTTCCAAGCAAGCAAATACATGGCTGATTGGCCATGTTTTTCCCCTTTAGACTCATCTTAATCATTGGCCGAGCAATGTCTTTCAATAAGTCTTTAGAGTTATCATTAGCCAATCTCTTTTTTATACTGATTAATGCTGATATTCTTATCATACAATTGTCACCAGGAAGAATAGAATCAGCCACATAAAACTGTGTATTAACTGGCCAATTCATTTTATTCCATGAGGCCACCTTTGTCTCTAACGAATCTCATTGCCCCCCAAGGTCTGGAGGTTTACGTGGAAGATGAAGTTCTTCATTTTCTAAGCAAATAGATGGCTAATCGGCCATGCTTTCTCCATCAAAAACCTCACTTGGGTCTTTTTCTAGAATTAGAAGAAAATAACTTTGTTGATTTTCTAAATCAACCAATTGGCCTCTGTCTTGGGCTAGCTGATTAATTCCTCTTCTTTTATTTACCACTAGCGGTCGATTAGCCACTGGTGACTGATAATTCTAAGACCAATCTTCTAGTTGATTGGCCGACAACTGCCTCCCCCCCCCCCACTCGAGCGATAGGGGTGGTGGACTATAATCAAACCAACCTTGAGGCTGATCTGCCACTAGCGGCTGATTAGCTTCTGGTAGCTGACTATAAGTAGGTGAACCATATGGCTGATACAGTGGCTACTTTGGTGGCTACCACACTATATATAGATGGCTGATGGTTCATTGAAATGGTTAGATGTGGTTGATTTCCCATTGACGACTAATGTACCGTCGGTGATAGCTGTTGGTATATAAAAGTATTCAGTTGTGGCTGACCTTCTAACCAAATCGTTGGCAAGTTTTTTTGGAACGCTTGCTAACTAATTTGGCTTATCATAATCATGCCAACTTGGTGGCTGATGCTTATCGGCCTACCCCCCGACTACTAGTGCAATCGGTAGATCTAACATTCTTCCTATATTACCATTGTCCCCCGGGTCGATTACACCTAAGGGGTTATTAAGAAGAATTACCTGCTATCGTGGATTTGAATGATCATGCAGTCGTCTATTCACAGCCTCAATCAGTGGCTGATTTTTCACTCCAACTGGCTGAGAGCTACTCCATGGTAGGCTGACGTGTGTAAAAGGCTAAGGTGAAAGTAGTATTGGATCTTTCTGTTTTAACTGGTCAGCCTATTGGGTATTCATCTAATAATTTGAACCTTGCACACTAGAGCTTTGATTGATCAGCATGTTCTTTATGGCTGCTTGTTTTAAAAATTCTTCTATATGATCATTAGCACGAACATCAGTCTAGGTAATCTTCTCATCCAATCGACCCAGGTTGATCTGAAGCTTACCAAGTTGGATGCACACTGCATATACAACATTTATTACTGCTGATAGATCTGCTGGACAGGCTGTGGAGCCTCCAACATGCTGAGGAATTTCTTCCTCTTGCTCATCATCGACATAGGTCGAGTTTCGTGTGGACCTTAGCTTAGGCAGCATATTCTCAAATTTTTAGCACCTTCCAGGTCCCACCGGGCGTGCCAAAATATGTTAGGCCATGCCTAATTAGTCAACCTAAGCAGGGTGATTAACTATCAGTGTTTGCGGGTGTGCCAAAGCGCGTGATATCGGCTCGATGTAAACAGTTGGTCAAACACAAGTATCTCCTTTGGAGGTCGTGTTGGATTAAGTGATTGGCTAGGGAGAGAGAATACGAAACTCCCTATTGAGTTCTTTTCTTGCCTCAATCAAGAGGACTTTTAACTATGCAAAGAATTACGAGACTGAATCGTAGCAATGAGGGAAATAGAATGAGGGAAATAGCAAGGAGGGAGGTAGAAATTGAGGGAGAAAATAAATAGATAGACTGATTAGAGGAGGCCGAGAGCAAGAAAAATGAGAAAGATGTAGATCGGGTGAGATACAGAGCAATCTTCTAGAAAATATTAAGGGTGAGAGACAAATTGCACGTGATGCAATTGTTTAATTGTGGTTATTGAGAACCCTAATAGAGAGTCCCTTTTTATTTATTTATAGCAAAGAGAAATACATCACTGCTATTTCTAAATTTACATTACAAGATAATATCAAATAAAATAAATTACAATGAAAAGAAATATAAACTAACTATATCCTACCGCACCATGTCTTCAAACCCCTTGATTGTAGCCCATCGGCTTCATTTGTAAGAGTCCATGATTTGCTAAAGTCTTCCAATGTAATCTATAGGAGTCCTTATTCAATACAAACTAATCCATGCATATACACAGATCATGTTTATACGTATATTCTGTATAACCAATTTCACAATAGTGGTAACTTGATTACAAGAGTCTTTATCCATGAAAAGTCCATTAGTACTTAAACTTAATCTAGAGTCCAAAGTGTGAATAGAGTCCAAGTAAACTCACTCTTCAACTTTATATCAAACTCACTGGAGTCCAATTTACACCGAACTCTTTGCTTTCAGCCTGCCAAAAATAGTTATATATATATACACCCATATGTATACATGTAACCTTACATGCATTTATATAGGTGCCAGCTATTTTTTAGGACAACTTGCTAAAAGTCTTCAGCCCTTAGAGTTTCCTTCTTGATGGACTCTTTGTCAGCCTTACCCATTCACCCAAACGACCCCTAAGTTGGCTGTCAAGTGGCGCAATATTTGGGTGCCAACAAAAACAAAAAACTGTTTTTAGATAATTCTCTTTTATAGTTCTTCCATTTTTATAACTGAGATTTCAAAAAACATAACCAAGCGACAGTTTTTGTACAATTTTCTGATTTTAGTTCTCTGGAAACATAAAGATGTTCTCCGAAAGCTAAACCAAGCAAGCCCACATTTCTTTAACTGGATTTTCATAAAATAGTTTTCAAAAAACTGAGAACCAAACGACTTTTGTACAGTTTTATAATTTTTTTAATTCTCTAAAAATAAAAAATTGCTCTCAAAAAAATTGAATGAAATAGACACTATGATACTTCAAAAAGCCACACAGACGATGACCCAAATAGGCTGGAGTCGGGTGTGTTTCAAGAGTTTTCTTGTGCTTAATGGTCCACCTGGTCACATTGCTAGGGAAGTAGAGTTGGATTGTTCTTGATTGTATTTAATAAAATTTGTTGCTTTGTCAGGTTTAAAAAAATAAAAAATCATGGCAGCATTTCGAGTCTTGAAATTCTTTCAATTGTTAAAGGTATAGGGAATTTGGCTTCTAGTTTCGAGCCTTGTTCTTTTCATTTTGTTCTTCAAGAAACAAAAAAGAGTTGTTGATGTAGAATAGTTTTAGTAAGTTTCATATTATATATATCTTTATATATATTTAATTTTTTTTTTAGAAAAAATTTAATTTTGGGTACTAATTTTCTTTTATTTTAGTTTTCTTTTGGAAATAGATTTCCTTTTCTATTAGGATTAGGATTTCTACAAGTTTTCTTTTATTTTTAGGTTTTTTAGTGCTGTTAGAATTATGATTTCTCTATTATATATATATGTACTACCATAGGGCAGAGGATCAATCAATCAATTTTTCAATAATATATCAATTGCTTTGCAATTTTCTCTTAACTTTGTGGATTGAAAGTTGTTTATCTTGTTCATGCGCGAACATTCATAGTTTCCGCTTCGTCAGTTGGTATCAGAGCCTTGTCTTTTCCTAGACTGATAGCAAATGGTCGTAGTGGTGGCAACCTCTTTGGCGACGAAAATCGACAGGGAGTTACTTTTTTAAGGGCTAAATTTCAAGACTTTTAACGTGAAACCCGACAAGCATTGCAAGATATACAAGCTTCCCTTACTAGGCTTACGTTGGGTGTCAATTAAAATCGCGATAATAACATATTGTGCAACGACGACGTAGATCGTGTTCATCTTATTCGTGATCGCAACCCCATCCCACCGCGTAGGTAGCCAGCCTACGAAGAAGACTTTAGTGATGATAAGGACTATGCTGAAGAGATGTTTGGGGGACGCAGAGGTGCAGGAAGATATCGGGATCGTGGAGACCGTGATTCTAGGGATTTTCATATGAAGATGGACCTTCTTAGTTTTGATGGTCACCTTCATATCGAAGATTTCTTGAATTGGGTAGCAGAAGTTAAGAGATTTTTTTATTACATAGATATCCAAGAAAAGAAGAAAGTGAAACTGGCAGCGTGCAAACTAAAGGGATGAGTTTCTGCGTGGTGGGAACAATTGCAGGCTTCTCATACACGACAGAGGAAGACATTAGTTCACTCTTAGCAAAAGATGAAACGTTTGCTGAGAACTAGATTTCTGCTGCCATATTATGAGCAAACCATATTTCAACAGTATCAGGATTGTAAGTAAGGAAGTAAAACAGTTCAGGCCTATAATGAGGAATTTAATCAGTTATCCTCACGTAATGATTTGATGGAAACTGATATGCAGCAGGTTGCTCAGTACCTGAATAGATTACAACCGACCATCTAAGATAAAGTTTTGATACAACCGATTTACACCATAGTTGAGGCCCTTAATGCAGCGTTGAAGGTAGAAACGCGGTTGGAAATGTCGAGATCACAAGCTGGTTCTAGAAGTTTCTTTGATTCGTCGTGCTCTACGGTGAACAAGGGAAAATTGGTCATGAACACGTAGACTTCTACCCCAGCAGCATGTGAATCAACTAGTTCTGGTACACAGTCAAAGGACACAGGTGCAGTTTTTACAGGAAATCAGGAGGCACCCAAAAAGAATCCTTAAATTCGGCCAGGTCTAGAGAATTGTTATCAGTGTGAGTAATCAGGGCATCGATCTAATCAGTGTCCTAAGAGAGGCACAGTAAATCTAGTAGAGCCTGAGGGCGTGGAGGATCAAGATAGGGATGTTGAAGATAGTCTTCTCTCCTATGATGAAGATGACGTGGTTGGAGATGATGAGGGAGAATTTCTTTCACATTCCCTAGTAGTCCAAAGATTGTTGTTAGCCCTGAAGAAGGAGGAACATCTGCAGAGGCATAATATATTTTGGACAAGGTGCACTTTCAATCGAAAAGTCTGCGATGTTATTATTGATAGTGGCAACAATGAGAATATCGTGTCAAAGATGATGGTTCAAAAATTAGGGCTAAAGACAGAGATCCATCCGAGTCCTTATAAAATTGGCTGGATTAAGAAAGAAGCAAAAACAAGAGTCACAGATATTTACTGAGTTCCTTTTTTTATTGGAAAAAAATATACTAAAAAGGTGTTGTGTGATGTGGTGGATATGGATACTTGTTACATGATTCTGGGCAAACCATGTCAGTTTGATATTGATGCTACTTATAAAGGCAAGAACAATGTTTATTTGTTCGTCAAAGGTGGGTAGAAGATTATGTTAGGTCCCATGGCAGGAAAGAGTTTTTCCAAGGTTTCACCAGCTAAGGAAAAACTAGTTGTTTTGATTAGCAATGAGCAGCAATTTTTAAAGGAGACCAAAGAGTCCGGTGAGTTTCTAGCATTGGTGGTTAGAGAAGAGGTGTTTAGTACCCCTTCTAATATCCTTATAGTATTACAGCCCATGCTTAAAGAGTTCAAGCAGCTCATTCCTAACGAGCTACCTAGTGGGTTACCCCCTATGTGAGACGTTCAGCACCACATTGACCTTGTGTCTGGTGTTAGTCTGCCAAATTTACCACACCAACGCATGAGCCCAAAGAGAGTCAGATTCTGCAGGAACAAGTTGGGGAGTTGATTAAGAAAGGTTTGGTGCAAGTGAGTCTTAGTCTATGTGTTGTTCCAGCTTTGCTTGTGCCAAAGAAATATGGCAATTGGCGTATGTGTATAGATAGTAGAGCCATCAACAAGATCACCATCAAATACAAATTTCCAAAACCTTGGCTGGATGATATGTTGGATATGTTGGTTGGTTCAAAAATCTTTACGAAAATTGATTTGAGAAGCGACTACCATCAAATTCCTATTAGACCAGGGGAGGAATGGAAGACTACTTTCAAGATAAATGAAGGTTTGTACGAGTGGTTAGTGATGCCATTTGGGATGTCTAATGCTTCTAGTAACTTCATGAGACTTATGAATCAAGTATTAAAGCCTTTCATTGGCAGATTCGTTGTTGTGTATTTTGATTATATCCTGATTTATAGTCAGTCAGAATCAAAACATATTTCGCACTTGAGAGAGGTACTTATAGTTCTGCAGGAAAATAAGTTGTACATTAAATGAAAAAAGTGCAGCTTTATTACTAGCAATTTACTATTTTTGGGATTCATGGTGAGTGCTAAAGGAATTCGGGTTGACGATGAGAAAGTTCGAGCAATTCGAGAATGGCCCACTCCGAAAGTAGTAGGTGATGTGCGTAGCAGTTTTCATGGTTTAGCAACTTTCTACCGAAGGTTCATTAAAAACTTTAGTAGTATAGTTGTTCCCATTACTGAATGTATGAAAAAGGAATTCTATTTTGGGAAAACCAGCTTCGTATTCTAAGGAGTTCACTTTGAGAGCAGATTATCTATGAGCTACATGGGGGCAGTTTAGGTAGCCATCTTGGTCAAGAAAAAACTATAGCATTGGTCGAGGAGCGATACTACTGGCTGTAACTCAATAAGGATATTGGAAATCATGTGAGGAGTTATCCAGTTTGTCATTCTGTAAAAGGCCACTCTTAAAACACTGGCCTTTATCTACCTCTTCCTACACCAGATTTCCCTTAGGAGGATCTGTCTATGGACTTTGTCCTAGGATTTTCACGTACTCAACGAGGAGCCAATTCTATTTTTGTGGTGGTTGATCAATATTCGAAGATGTCGTATTTCATAGCTTACAAGTAGACTTCAGATGCCACACACGTAGCAAATTTTTTTTTCAAGGAGATTGTTCGCCTATATGGAGTTCCCAAATTCATCACTTCAGATAGGGACACCAAATTCTTGTCACACTTTTGGAAGACTTTGTGGAGGCATTTTGATACATCTTTGAATTTCAGCAGTACTAGTCATCCACAGTCTAATGGTCAAACTGAGGTGCTTAATTGGACTTTGGGCAATCTGATTCGTTGTATTTCTAGCAAAAAATTGAAGTAGTGGGATCTTGCTTTGGCACAGGCAGAATTTGCATATAATAATATGGTTAATCGGTCAACTAGGAAGTCACCTTTTGCTATCATTTACTGTCATCTGTCGAGCCATGCACTGGATTTAGTTCCTTTACCAAAACTACCAAGAAAGAATGTGGCTACAGAACACATGGCAGATCACGTTAAATCAATCCAGGATGAGGTTTGAAAGTATCTTGAAGAAGCCAATGCTAAGTACAAGGAAACAGTATACAAGAAAATGAGACAGAAGGTCTTTCAGGAGGGAGATTTAGTTATGGTGTTTCTGCGTAGAGCTTTTTTGTTGGCACCTACAACAAGCTAAAGAATAAGAAATACGGACCATATCAGATTCTGAAAAAAATCAATGATAATGCTTATATCATTGATCTTCCCGAAGACATGGCTATTTATCCTACATTTAATGTTGCTGATTTGTTTGAGTATTTTCTATCAAATGAGGGACGATCTTTCAATAATAACTCGGGGATGAGTTCTTTTCAAACAGGGTAGACTGATGTAGAACAGTTTTAGTAGGTTTCATATTATTTATATATATATATAATATTTTTTTAGAGAAAGTTTAATTTTGGGTACTAATTTTCTTTTATTTTAGTTTCCTTTTGAAAATAGATTTCATTTTCCTGTTAGAATTAGGATTTCTGCAAGTTTTTGTTTTTAGATTTTCTAGTTCTCTATCATAAATATTTGAACGACCATAGGGCAGAGGGTCAATCAATCAATTTATCAATAATATATCAATTGATATGCAATTTTCTCTTAACTTTGTGACTTCAAAGTTGTTGATCTTGTTCGTGCGCGAACATTCATACCTTCCGCTCTATCAATGTTCATGCTATAACACTTTTGGTTATGTTGAAGGATTTATTATTTAAGTTACACCTTCTCTAATAGCTTAAAATTTTAGAGTAGATAGTAGTTAACATGGTATCAAGTATTAGACCAAAAGAATGTCACACGTGAAGGAACGTGTTGAAAGATTTATATATTTAAGTTACACCCTCTCTAACAGCTTAAACTTTTAAAGTAGATGGTGATTAATAGATCCATTAAAGACCATTCCATCTGCTAATATCTTTTGTAATGACATTTCTTTAATATTAGTTTATCTCCTTGCGAGAGAAAAAAAAACTATAGTCCATGCATCAATCCAACAGAATAATTAATTTTTCAGAGATGAAGAGATTACAAGAGAGAATTTTATTTATAAAGTCCACAAGGAAGGGGGAAAAAAAAAAAGGAATATGGTCTCTTCTTTGCACTCATCCATAATTACTTCATTTTGAGAAACTTCTTGAACCAAAAGGCTGAATATTTGGGGTATCTTTTCAACCCATCTTTAAAATCTACATAGTTGATGCCAAACCTAACTGTGTAACCAGCGTCCCATTCAAAGTCGTCAAGGAATGACCATGCAAAGTATCCCTTCACGTCGGTGCCCTCCCTGTCAAAATTTCACCATTATAATATATTAGTTTTATTATTATTTTAAGTTATTCAGAATATATATATATCTATATATACATATATATACACATCACAAGAGTTTATTTCTTGTATGAAAAATAATTCTTCCACCAAAATCGAATCACTGAACAAGACACAAAATTATAAACTCTGTAATCTCACCGTATATCAGTGATGAGTCTCACAAGTTCTCTGTCTAATTCGATGATTCGATTTTTACTTTTCATATCATACTCTTCTTGCATTTAATTAATCCAAATGAGTAAAATAGTTAATTAAGAACTACACTTATATGGTAGAGATCTTAAGTTTGGTTCCTTCCTTAACTAATCTCACACAAAAAAATTATAGATTAAAATTAGCACTTGGTATTGGGGCTTTTCATCTAAAAAAATTATCTTATCTATAGTTTTGAGGTGCACCTCTGGTGACCAAAAATTAAAAAATACTTCTCGCATTTAATAACGCTTTATAGCCATTTTATGTTAATATCATTAATTCAAAATTTGTTATGAATTATGATAACACAATTGGAAGATTCAAACTGGATGGGAGAGACGAAGACTTCCCATTCAAACCAAACAATTCTGTGGATGAATGGCGTTTCGTTTTTCATTCGGTTTTAATTTCAAGACAGCAATTTTATGCAACTCAACATATATAACCTATGTTGTTATTTTCCATTTAGCATATAATATGAAAATACTTACTTGATAGCTTTTGAAAGATAGGATAAATGACCGTAATGGTACAATATCCTCAGTTTATCCTTCAAGGCTTCTTTAATGGGCAACGTGTTATTATTTGTTTCTGCCATCCCTGCCAGAAATAACAGATATACTTTCGAATTGAATAAAAGAATGATTAAATAGCTCACAATTGAAAAGAATATATATATATATATATATATATATATATATATCTTACCATTCTCAGTAATGTAAATTGGCGGATTGCCATATTTATCTTTTATGTATAGCATTAGTGATCGAATTCCTTTGGGATATATGTAAAGCCAGCTCAAGTCAGTATACAAAACAAAACCAATTACACCATAATTTGCTCTGTAAATGACATAAAATTTCTCTGTACTCATCTATGTGACTATGTATATATATATATATATATAGAGTACTTGTGCATTAATCTCAGTAATGCATGCCACCACTTTCATATTAACAGGAAAATAATATTCACACTATTTTTTTTTTTTTTTGAGTTGCAATATTTCAATTTTCTTTTTTTTAAGAAAAAAGAAAATGACAAAATTGCCGTTCAAAAGCGCACTTACCTCCACACAAAATTATATAAGTCCTCATACACTCCATTTTGTGGAGGAATTTTGTCATTTTATAAATTAAAAAAAAAAAACTCAAGTCGAGAAAAGATAAATGTGAATGTCATCTACTACAATAAAATAGGTTTTTAGCTATAAAAAAATTCGTCGCAAATTGTCTAAATTTGGTAGCAAGAAGGAAAAAAGTCCTTTGCACTTCACATCATAAAAAGTCCCGTCTCTAATTATTTAATGCGACCAAAATATATTTCATAGCAAATAATGCATTATTAGCGACGAAAAAATTCTGTAGGAAAAAAGGTATTTTCAAAATATTTCCAGTTTAAGTAACAAAAAATTGTATTAGAGAGAGAGTACCGGTTGACCAATGGGAATCCCATTTTTGACCGCTGCAATAAAGTCAAAAAGCATTAATATATATATATATATATTTTAAATGAATAAAAAAATAATTTGCTCATCAAGGTTACTATGTTTTGAGCATACTGGCGAGATTAGCTTGGTTATCGGTTGACACGCTAAGGTTAACACTGTTGGAGAACATAGCATTAGATGCATAGTTTGATGTATATATATATATATATATAGTTGAATGAGCAGCTCAGTCTATCCTAGTCAATCTATCTTATCTTTATTTTCTCTGTTTCTACTGAGCAAAACTAGTTGATAACACAAACAAACAAGATAAACCTTTTAAGCTGAATTTTTTGTATTTTCTCTCTCTCTCTCTCCCTCAACATCATTAAGATTATTTAATTTCTCCCACTTCTATTGCATTATGTAACTAGAATATTATTGAAGAATCAAATGCCATCATTAAGAGATTCACAGTGATTTTTTTTTAGCACAAATTAGTGCCTACATGCATCAAATGTTAAGGACTTGTTTGTCATAATTTTTGTTCTGTTTTCAAGTCAAAGAAAATTAAAAAAAAACAGAAACTATCACTCTCATTTGATTTATACATTAACGTTTTGGAAGGTTTTTTTTTTTTTTTGTGTTTTAGTTAACTTGTTTTTTTTTATTACTATTTACTAAACACGATATAAATAAACTATTCAATATAACTAAGGGCCCATTTGGTAACCGCTTATACTTACTGTTTATTGTTTATAAAAATAATTTTTTAGGATAAACATATTTGATAATTTTTGTTTTATTTATAAATTGTCAAAACACTTTTAAAACAACACTATAGTTAAGCCGTCAAATCCTAAACCCTAGTGTCAAAACATCCTAAAATGATGTTTTAGTGTTTATATTTATTAAAGAAAAACTTTTTTTTTCTTTTTTTTAATCTAAAATGGTGATTATATTATTTTAATTAAAAATTGAAACTAAAAGTGAGAAAATGAAAAGAAAAGAAAAATATAAAAGGCTAATGCTTGATGTAACGATAAAAATATTATAATTATCAAGTTTAGACAGAATTAAAGAGCATCAATTGGCCAAAAATATTGGGTATAATATAAATAATTACTAATATATTTGATAATACAAAATAGTTACTTAGGAGTACCCGTGCTAAAAGAAAAATCTTATTTGAGGAAAAAAAAAACAAAGAAATTTCAACTATATCCTTGCCAACAAAAATGGTATTTGTACTCATATCATTCATTCATTTTCATTGTTGAAAGGGAAATAGAAATAAGGGTTATGTAACCATTATTTATAACAACAATAGGGGGAGACGGCTTCTCTAAAAATAAAATACCTAAGTCTCACTTCCTATCATGGAAACCTAGATATCAACGGTTAGGATTAAATCCCACCAAATAAAGTTGAAAAACCATAATCCAACGGTGTAAATATTATACTTTCAATTAAACCACAATTGACAAATATAATCCCAACCCATCAAGTCCAATTTTAGAAATAGTGCATAGGACCACAAATAAAAATATTTTATTTATTAAAATATTCTAACAAAGAAACCAACCTGACCCATCTGCAATTGTCACACACACACACACACATATATATATATATATATATATATATATATGTATATAACAAATTTTTTTGGTCAACTTTTAGTATGGAAAGACATAAGAACAGAATATATATCACATTAACATTCACAAAAAAAAATTCAATATCACAAGAGCAATGGACTTGAGAAAACCAAATGAAAACTCCAGTTTTTAGGATTTTTTTTTTTTTTCGGAAATGAAAGTATCATTTCATATAATTTTTTATGAGTAATGGATGTACCAATTAGTCATGAAAACACTCCACCAATTGAAAGTGTGTCTAGTTAGAGCATATGAAGAGCACGCTTGGTAATTTTTAAAGAAAAGCATTTTGAATCTAAAAGATTTACGAGCCAAAGTTCTTTCAATCGGTGCATCGGATGACTCTCAACTCGACTTGTACAACACATGCGGTGAAATTCGTCATTATATCGTACACGTATGATCGAGATTTACTTAGTATTTATACCAAATGCATCCTATATCTTCTTAAAAACTAGCCAAATGTTATTTAAAACATTGTTTGAAAAGTCAATCCAGGCTAGCAACATATCTCTAAGGAATTTAAATTGAACTCTGACCCTTTTTGCAGCAAACTTGATGACATGCAGGAAACGTAGTTAAGCCTACTATGGGTTAGAGGCATCAGCAAACTCAAAGGAGATCTCCAATGTTGATCCAATTAAATATCGAATTATTAATTAGCTATAGAACCACTTGAGCTTTCATGTCATGCCTTTGGCTTAATTAATTTGTCTTGTGCACGACTTTATTTCTTGACGTGCTAAGTCAAGGCTGAGTCAGCTAGCTTTAGTTTATGTAACTGAGGTCAACATCTCTGAAATATATATATATATATATATATATATATATATATATATATATTACATTTAAGCTTGGTCTAATAAAGCCAAAATAATTTATTTAACGGTCCAAATTTGTTAAAAAGCGATCGAGCGTTTCAAAATATTTTTTGTTATTTACAGTCTAAAATTACTTCATCTAACGGTCATAGTTGCGAGTGCACAATAGTACCGTAGGCACATACATACCCTAGTATATATATATTTCATGTCATGCCTTCGGCTTAATTAATTTTTCTTTTGCACGACTTTATTTCTTGACGTGCTGAGTCAGGTAGCTCTAGTTTATGTAATTAAGGTCAACATCTCTGAATGATTTTTTATAAAATTCCTATCAGATTCTTCTCCTTTGAGAAATTGGGATCAGGCGATGACTAGGGAAAGGGAATCCCAACCTTCCTATCATATTCTTTTTTGCCTTAACACAGAGGACTTTAGTGTTAAAAAAAATTATAAAACTAAATCGTAAAAATGAGAGAAATATGAAGGAGGGAGGTAGCACGAGAGAGTTAGAAAGAGAAAGAAATTGATAGGCAGACTCATTAGATAAGAGATAGAGAAAGAAATTAAGAGTCAGAGATATAGAGATATTCTTATTTATAAAAAAACTAAGAGAACTAACAAACTTTCTAAAATAACGAGATAAAAATAGAAAATAACTAAATAGAAAAAAATAAGCAGATAAAATAGTACATATCTAAAGCTTCAGGCATCTTCACTTCTTTTGCTTGAGATTTCTTTATTCATTTCAACTAGAACTCCCATAACTACATGCTACAATCCCCTCATAACAATACTTCTTTAGAAAATATTACATGAGCATTCTCTATCATTTATCCATGTTATTGTCGCAATGAAGAAGATCCATAGTACACAGGTATCGACGTAGGATGAGATCTATCATTTGTGTGTAACATGTACGATTTAGATTCACTCGATATATTTATATGGTAGATCTTATCATCACAATGACTGCCACATGGCACCGTTTGGAGCACCAACAGTTGCATAAACAATTTAGATCTTATTTTATTTGATGGAATAACTCTATGATATCATGCAAGGTCGTGAATCGGTTTAATGGTCATTTTATGTACACATAGAATCATAAGATATCATATACAATAGTATCATGAGTGATATCAAAAAGATTTTATGCTTCTGAATTATCTTAACTTTTTTTGGGTAAGTTGAAGAATCTTCATTTTCTTTCTTATTAGAGGAGAGTAATTCTACAATACCAATAATAAAACTTAATTTTTTATTATTATAGGGAATCATAAAAGATGGAGTCTTATTAGTGGTGGAATTTTTCAATACACAGAATTTCAGTGGTATATAATAATTTCTCCTTAAGTAAGAGATAGTATCAAACTAAATAAATTTGGAAATTTCCATCCTTTAACTCAACTGGTGTTTAAAATTTACATTTTATCAAACATGCTTTTAGACCGCAATTAAAATTTCAATACTTAAAAGGGTCAAGTGTATTAAACCCCCCTGAACTATCACCAGATTGAAAGAAACTCCCTTGAACTACAAATTGACCTCCTAAATTATAAGAAACACGCACTTAAGGGCAAACCCTCAATTAGCATTTAACGAAAAAGCCAAATTACTTTTTTGTCCTTAGTTAATATGTATGTTTGTTGGTGAAGTAAACTAATGACCTGTTAACACTTCCGATTCTTGATTTCAGCTTTCATTTTTATTTTTTTGGAAGTCACAGAAGAAATTATGTTTGGTAACGCATTTTTCATTTCTGAAAAAATGAAAGTGATGTGAAAATTTGAAAGTCACAGAAGGACTTTGTTTGACAATCCTTAAGCATAATTTGAAAGCTTCATAACGAAGATTTCAGTTTCAAATTTCATTTTTCAGTTCAAGTTTTTATTTCTGATTTTTTTTATAAAATACAATAAATAAAATTTTTTCTTGCTCAAAAATATAATATAATACAATAAATTAAAATTTTATAAAAAAAAATAGAAAATACAATAAATAAAGATTGGTTACTCAAAAAATATAAATATAACAAAATAAAATACAATAAATAAATAATATAAATATAAATATAAATAAATAATATAAACAAAATACAATAAATACAAAATTATAAGACAATAAGAATAAAAATATTTTATAAAATCCAAAAAACATATATATATATGTAAATATAAAGATATAATAATAATAATAATAATAATAATAATATATATATATATATATATATATAATATATAAAGATATATATAAGAAGAAAATACAATAAAATAAGAGCTCTATATATAATATAAAAATATAATGTAATAAATACAAAATTATAAGTCAATAAGAATAAAAAACATTTACAAAATACAATAAAAAAAAAATATATATATATATATATAAAGAGATATATAAGAAGAAAATGCAATAAAATAAGATATGTTGGTTGTGTTAATTGTAGAGGCTGAGATATTAGGTGTATTTATATATATATATAATGGGTCTAACAGTAATAAGGGTATTTTTGGCATTCTAAATTTGGGGTAGGTCAAGTGTGTCAACTAAGTTTAGATTTTGGACAGCAATTTAACGATTTGAGATTTATTGCAGAGAGAGAAGATAGTTCAGGGAGTTAAATGTTCAATTGATAGTTTATGAGAATTTTTTGAGAGAGAGAAGATAGTTAAAGGTGGTTTAATGCACTTAATCCTTATTATTATTAATCTGTGCAAGTTTGAGTTTTTAGCTCTCTTTTTAGACATATCCTTATTAGGGTAGTTTGGATTGATGGAATTGAAAGGAAAAGAAAAGAGAGGGAGGAATGATGCTTTTTGTATTTGGTTTGTTAATGAGGAGAGAAAGAAAAGGACAAGGGGAGAAATTTGTTATCCTTTCAAAAGTGAAAAGATTTGGAGAGAAATGATAAGGGGCTAGTAAAACTTTTACAATACCAAAATTAACTCCGCGGTCCTAACATATTAAAAAACAAAGGGGTATCATTATAAATACAAAGGGGCATGATAATAAATTGGTTAAAATAGTTTCTTTTCTTTTCTCTCATTTAGCTTTTCCAAATCAGAATGTTATCTTTTCCATTCTTTTTTTTTCGTCATAATTTATCCGAATAGGAATACATGTTATTACTATACTTTCTTTTCTTTTCTTTTTTCTCATAACTAATGTTATCGTTTATTTTCTTTTCTCCTCTTTCTCGTTTATCTAAACAAAGTCTAATAGAGTGCCACGAAGTAATTTTACAATACCCCGCGGATTCTTAAATATAGGAATCCCATCAGTGATAAAACACTATTTCTCATTATTATAGAAAATCATAAAAAGTAAGATCTTATTAGTGGTGGGATTCTCCAATACACAAAATTCCGTTGGTATTTAATAATTTCCCCTAATACGGGGATGATCGGATTAAATCAACATCAAACAAACACCAAACACACTCCTAAAATTATTAAAAGAGAATTGGTTCATTTTAAATTTATCTATTTAATTGGATGTTTAGTTAATACATAATGGAAAGCACCCAATGAGGGGGAAATTTGAAATCTTCAAGATAAATAGGTTTATCTTGTAAAGAAAAAAGATTTATTAAATTTCCAAATAGAACATTGTTTCAATATAGAAGTGATCATATACATTATGCAAGATAAGAATCTTTACTCATGAAATGAGTGTGCGACATAGATGGCCTAGAGATTAAGTTCTTTCTTCGGAGGAACCTCGTGAACCAAAAAGCAGAGCATTTGGGATATCTTTTTAACCCATTCTTATAATCTACATAATTCATACCAAATCGAACAGTATAACCAATGGCCCATTCAAAGTCGTCAAGAAATGACCATACAAAGTATCCTTTCACATTAGCGCCTTCCCTGCCAAAATTCCACTTTTATCATTAGTTATTTTTTTTTTAATTTGAGTTGTAACTCAATTTAAATGTTATTATGATACTCGCGACGAAAGAAAATATATTAGTGATAAACATCACAAAAGATTTTTCAAAGACGTCACTTAAACTAAACGAGCAATGCTACACGTCATGAAAATATTTCATGAATTTTTATCTTGAATGATGTGGCAATTAAATGGTGAGTTAGTATTGGTGGAATTTTTCCCATACACAGAATGTCAATGGTATTATTACTTGCCACATCATTCATGAGGGCAATTCATGATAAAATTTCATGACGTTTAGCATTTCCCTAAACTATATGGAGTAAGGGGAGGATTAATACATTAGTAAATGATACAGATATCGAATTCAGTAGTTTTCAAAAGTTATTTATGTGAGTGGGTCATGAATTAATAAATGGTATATATATCAAATTCAGTAGTTTTCAAAAGTTATTTATGTGAGTGGGTCGTGGACGGTGGAGGCCACCACCCCACTCACAAAACACACATTCAAAAACAACCGAAAAACTAAGAAAAATCATTATCTTTAATAGATTAGAGTACTACAAATGTTGTATATTATTTTAAAGATAAATTACTCTCACTTTCTTTGAGGTTTGACTTAATAACCCTCAAATTAATTTTTTTGCAAAATTAGTCGGACATCACTATCAGACTAACGGTAACATATATATATATATATATATATATATATATATATGCCATCAATGCCACATCAATACTATTGCCACCGAAATTAGTTTTGATATTTTAATTTTTTATGTTAATTATAATTAATGGAGCTGACTATCAATTATCAGCAGGAGTACTCGGAATAAAGTCAGCCAAACCTCTAAAGATGTTGACTACCATAAATTAAAAACTTTAAGCCGAGAATAATTAGGCTAAATCTCAAAAGAGGTGAAAGTAATTTACCCTTATTTTAAAGTGTTTTGACCACTTAATCTATGAACAAGAATTTTAAAACCACACTAACTGTTAAAATTGACATACACTGATAAAACCATATTTTATGAAGTCAAATTATGGTATCTTCGGTTCATAAAATTTTGAAGGTGTAGTAAGCTGAAATTGGCCCACAAGAACTTTTGTGATGAGTTTGTAACCCAAAAAAAGAAAAAAATCTATTGTACCTACCTAAAAAGAGTAATAATTGAATTACATATATTCATGACTAAATTATATAATAAATATAAATATAAAGGTTGAGTTCTCTTCATGCTAACTTTTTCATTTTCTACTGGATTTGAACACGACGAAAATTACTATCTTTGAACAACTACTATAAATCTCGATCCTACACCTACAAAATAATAGAGCAAATGTACTCTATTGTGACATGAGGTCATATATTCGAAACTTGAAATAGTCTCTTCGTACAAAAGTAAAGTTTCATAAATCTCAACCTCAAAAAAATGAAACTTTCATGCACTGAACTAACCCTTTTTTATCGCATGCGTACAAAATTCTTGTATTTTTGTTTGTCCTTCTTTTGCTCATCATGGGAAAGGCTTGTTAGCTTATTACCATAAGAAAGAAACTAAAGGTCCTAAAAAATAAAAGACTACTCAATTCCATAAAATAGCGAAAAGTTATTGTTACTTGAAAATAAAACAAACTTCTCTATTTCTTTCTTCTTCATTTTTCTTTTATATTTAATGAATTAAGGATGAATTCTTTAAATCAATAAACCAATCACCCTCAGCTATTGATATCACAATTTTTAGTTTAAATTATGACGCATGAAATTAAAAGATGGCTTGGAATTTAGTAGGCCATTTGCAAATAACTACTCACTTGATAGCTTTTGAAAGATATGTTAGATGCCCATGGTGGTACGTTATCCTCAGGTCATCCTTTAAGGCTTCTTCAATTGGTAAAGTGCTATTATTTGCATCTGCAACACCTGCAACAAAACAGAATATATAATTTTAATTGTCCAAAAATTTATGTGGACATTATTTTATATATTTGTATATTTTTGAACAATAAGGAATAGACTTGCACACACTGCACTATCTCATGTGGCTCAAACTACTCACTTTCAAAATAAAAATTTCTGGCCCGCTTGGTAACAATTTATATTTAGTGTTTATTGTTTATAAAAATAAATTTTTAAGATAAACATGTTTGATAATTTTTCTTTTGTTTATAAATTGTCAAAACACTTTTAAAAGAACACTGAAACTAAACCTTCAAATCCTAAACACAAAAATGATGTTTTAGTGTTTATATTTATTATAAAAAAATTAATCTAAAATGGTGATTATATTATTTTAATAAAAAATTGAAACAAAAAGTAAGAAAATAAAAAGAAAAAAAATTATAAAAGGCTATTGCTTGATACAACGATAAAAATATTAGAATTACCAAGTGTAGAATTAAAGAGCATCAATTGCATTGAGAAAAAAAATATTGGGTACAATACGAATAATTACTAATATACTTGATAATAAGAAATAAGTACTTTCACCCATTCTAAAAAAAAAGAAAGTAGTAGTAGAAGATGTTCAAGATTAAGAGTATGCCCTCCAAATTCCTCTTCTCACTCGATACAAATTGAAAAACTTAAAACTTTTTCATAGTTATATATATTTTGTTCTTATTGATAGGGGTGCATAAATAACCGATGGAACCAGAATCGTAAATAACCGTAGTTGAATAACCGTAGCTGAACCGAACCGTTCACTACGGTTCTGGTTCCAAGCCTTGGAATCGAAACGGGAACCGAAACTGTTGAATATATATATATATATAAAGTCGTTGTAATAGTTATAATAACTTTTTATTACATAAAAAAAGTTTTAAAAATGGAGTTATTATAACTATTATAAGGTTAAATACAACTCTTTTAATAACGGTTATTATCTTTAGTTGCATTACAAAGGTTGGAATAAAAGAAAGGAAAAAAAATTATTTATGTTTTTTAGTAACATTGGCATGTATATGAAGACACGGTTTTCAGAAATTAGTTAATTTGTTGATAAATTCTTTGATTACTTACAATGCACACACAAATACATATATATACACATACACACATATATACTCACATAATAATCTTTCAGTTCTTTAAAAAAAGAAAAGATAATAAAAGTCATGGATGCATTAAAAAAATATGTGAAAAACAAATTTATAATTTACTAGTAGAAAAATGTTAAACTTTTTCATTAATTAGTTTCAAATTTAGGGGTGCACAACGAACCGGAACTTGATCCGTAAATAACCGGAATTGTAAAGAATCGAACCGAACCGAACCGAATTCAACGGTTCTGGTTTTAAAATTAAGGAACCGTTGGAAATGGTTCTCGTTTCGATTCTTCCAATAACTATAAAGAACTGAACGGTGCACACCCCTACTTGTTGGGGCCTTCTGGGTTGTGGGTCATTATAATTTTACAGTATAATTTGCAATGTGTAGATTTATATGTAATCCAATATTATTGTTTTTTTTTTTATGTATATTTCTTGCTCTATTATTGCTTTATAAATTTGTCGTAGCATGAACTTGACTTTTTATGCAGTTTATTGTGTTGATTATTATTATTTTTTTAAAACAGTTTAAGATTAACAAACATGTTTTTCTATTTATGATTTTTAAAATAAGTCATATTTTTTCGTTATCAAACGATACTCATGTCTATAGATAAACGAAATCGTAACATAAACACTGTTTATATAAACACTTAAATAATAAACACTGAACATAAATGATTACTAAACGGGACCTAAGTCAATCGATTAGGTTACTCTCAACACATAAGAATAAGAATAAGAATTTAGAATAATTTACCATTTTCTGTAATGACAATAGATGGATTTCCATAGTGATTTTTTATATATAGCACAAGCTCTCGAATCCCTTTTGGACACACGTGAAGCCAACTCAAAGCAGTCTACAAAACCATTCACGTTAAAATTGGCTCAGTAATATAACACATAGGCCAAATTAGCGTCTTGAAATTTGAATTAATTTTCTTTTTAATTTCAAATTCAAGACGTCGATTTTATGCTACCAGTAGTATATTTGTATCTTAGAGAAACTATAAATGTTGTAATCTTGTTTGTTGAATTGCCAATATGTGATATAAGAGTAATATTAACATGATGTTGATTTCATGGTAGTTGTCGTGAGTTCTTTAATCTAAGTATTGAAAGACACATTTTTAATCAGTTTGAAAGAGAAATGTATGAAGATTATGCCGTATATAAATTCATTATCACTATCTTATATTTTCATTCTTTTGACTTTATTTGACCAAATTAAACTATTTTCTTTAACCGTCTCGTATCATTTTATTTTATGATATTTTGAACAGATTTATTTATTTATTTTTATATAGTGAAATCATTTGAATATTGGATACATGATGTAATTTATGCACTATTATTTGTGCTCAAGTTATACTAATTTAAAAGAGAACTCATGACAACTATTGTGAAGTGAACCTCATAATAACATTAGTCATGTTGTAAAATTTTCTCATACGAGTGAGAGTGAGAGAGTACCGGAAGACCAATGGGAACTCCATTTTTGTAGTCTGTAAGAAAGGGAAAAGATACATTTTTTATAAGCATTAAAAAAAAGATAACCAAAAGAATGAAAAAAAAATGAAAAAGAAAAGGACCAAGTTCATCAAGGTAAATTTCTCTGAGCTTACTGGATGATATAACACGATAATCTGTTGTCATGCTCAAGTTCCTAGTGGTTAAAAGCATGGCATCGGCAACATAATGTGAAGTGTAGTAATTTATGCCAAGGAAATCATAAGAATTTCTCAGCATCTGGGACTGTGTCTTGGTGAATCTTGGTAATCTTTTTTTCACCAAAGACCTCATTACTTCAGGATATTCTCCATATGTCACTGGATGTAAAAACCTACAAATTTTATAGATTTGAAGCATTAGAAGTTCAAAATAGCTAAAGAGAATCACTTAGGTAACCTATTGTTGTATCAAAGTGAATGTGTCCTATGGAACACTAGTTACATGATACAAAGGAAAGTATTCACTCGCTATTATCAAATTTAATGGCTTACAAAAACATCAACACTTACCATCCCAGCATGAAATTAAGAGCCCTTAAAGCAGCCTTTTGATCCGCGACATTTTGAGAAATTGGCACAAACCAACTCGACGATAATGTGATCCCAATTTGGCCCTTTTGAGAAGCCTGCACATATCCAAATTGAGTTATGAACAACCTTCGATACCTACATCAAAATTTGTAAAAAAATTGGTACTCAATAAAATAATGACACAACATTCATTATAAGATAGAAAATGCGAGTATTTTAGCGAATGTTTGATTTAGTATTCTGAGAATAATTTTAATTTTATGAAAATAAGAGAAAACTAAACAATAAGTGACAAATTAGAAATGTGTTTTCTGAAACTTAGTTAAAAATATCTATATATTTTTACTCTTAAAACAATGTTTTGTTCTCTAAATTCTTGAAAACTACTTTTAAAAAACTGTATTTATACTCCTTGGATGCATTGAATAAGATCAATGCATCCAAAGGATAGAGACCTTTTAGCTAGCATTCGGTTAGAAGGTTAAGTTTGAGAATCAGACATAGATCCTTTTCAAGTATTTCCAAGTCTGAATTTGACTATTACAAAAATACCACATCATCATCTTTGTTTGGATAAATTGTGTATGAAACTAGGCACAATGGGAAGTAACACAAATGATGATGTAGCATTTTTTATTATTATTATTGTTAGATGGAGTCCTGGAGATACTTGAAGAGAAAAGATATTGGAAAGAATGCAAATCCTAATCATTTTCCAAAAATAAAATGTAACAAGTTGTTTAAAGCTTCTCTGGGAAAAAATTTTATGTAGACAAAGAATCTCTAATTTGAGTTTGATTAGAATATGCTGTTGTTTGAAAACAAAAACTCTGTTGGGAATCATATCTTTGAGTTGACTATTTAATTTTGGCAGATTTATTGGGTTTTCATTATTAGACATATGTTTAGGCTATTGTTTAGGGATTTGTTTCTTCTCATATTTGTAATTTTTCTCGTGTATATAATGACAGTCTGGATCTCAAATTGAGTAAGCCAATTACATACATTTCACTTTTTGGTATCAGAGCCTCAAACTTACGCCTCTCCTCTCTCTCTCTCTCTTTACAACCCCTTTTCTCTTTCTTTCTTTCTTGTCATCAAAGACTCTCTCTTTCTCTAAACCCATCACTGAAGCCCTCTCTTCTCTCTCTACCTCTCACCGAGGCTCTCCCTCCCTCTCTTCTTTGAGCTATTGTTGCAACAGTTCTAGGGAGATCCAATCTCCTCTAGGTTCGACCCCTGTAGGGGAATTCCCTTAGTGCACTAAGGGTTAAAAGGTGTGGTTATAATTTTTTTAGGGCTGCCGGGATATTCGACAACGTTTTTGGATCAATCCGTCGTGTCTCCAACTTATTGGTTTGATCAATTTCAAGTTTATTCCTCCTTATTTGATATTATTGGTGATATATTGAATTGTTCTATTTAATATTATGGTTGAATCAAGTAATAATAAGGAAACTCTCTCTTCGACACAACACACACGACCCAACGAGTTACTAGTGTGCTATTGAATGATCGTAATTTTGTATCCTGGTCTCGTTCCCTTTGCCTTTATATTGGTGGAAAAAGCAAAACGGGGTGGCTTCAGGGTTCTGAAAAGAGACCAGATATTAAAGATTCTAAATATGCTCAGTGGGATATGGAAAATTGCATTATTTTAGGGTGGATGTTTATTTCTATGGAGGAACGAATTTATAATATATTCATGTTTTATGACTTTATTCATGACTTGTGGACTACTTTCAATCAAATGTATGCTCATTCTAGGAATGATGCTCGTATTTTTGAGTTATACCAGGATATTGCTAAGGCCTCGCAGGAAGGACCGAATTTGTCTGTGGCTGATTACTTTTGGTGTTTGAGATCTTGTTGGGAGGAACTGGCTCAATATGAGCCTCTGAGTGAATTTTCTCTCGAGGCAACCACTCTTCTTGTCAAACGTCTTGATCGCTAACATACCAATCAAATTTTAATGGGATTATGCTCAGAATTTGAACCACGTAAGTCTCAAATCTTGAATGCATCACCAATGTCATCCCTATTGGAAGCCTTCGTTATTATTGATGGTGAAGAATGCATGCATTGTTTACTTCAACCCTCACTTGTTCCTCCACCAATGTCTGAGCCTTCTGGGGATAGTATGGCTTTTGCAACTAACTCTAGATCACGTACAACTGTAAGTTAGACTATTTGTCACCATTGTGGAAGGGTTAGACATATTAAGGCTCGTTGTTTCAAACTTCATCCTGAACTGAAGCAGAAATTTGCTAGAAATCGTTCATCTGGAACTAGCTCTTCTCGTACTACTGCTGTTGCAGAGATTGTTGTTACTACTAGTCGACTAACTGTATTTCCTGGACTAAACCAGCTTCAATCTCAGATTGGGGAGATCCAAGACCAGCTTGGTTCCCTTACTTCCAGAATTGGTGCTCCTCCAGCTGCTCCTACTCCTACTGCCACTATTGTTATAGGTACACCTATTGCATTTCATGTTAAGGGAAAACAACCTACTTGGGTTCTGGATTCTAGGGCCAATGATCACATGACTGGTGAGTTATCTATTTTTTCTTCCAATATCATACATGTTACCCAATCTGTGTGTCTTGTGGATGGTTATACATCTTACATTCACAGTACGGGTGATGTTTGTCTGTCTCTTGATATTACTCTTTCATCTGTCCTTCATGTACCTAAATTTGCCTTTAACCTTTTATCTATTAGCTGGCTTGCAAAAAACCTCCAAAGTGCAGTTATATTCTTACCAGATCATTATTTTTTAGACAACCTTTGTTTGAAGAGAATTTTTGGCAGGGGTTATGAGCGTGATGGGCTATACTACTTTGGGGAACCACCAGGAATGAGTTTTCAAGCTTCTGTCCTACCTATTTCTAATACTTATGATGTTTCTTTTCGCACTTTAAGTCTATGGCATGCTCGTTTGGGGCATGTAAACTTCCAGTATTTATATTTATTGTTCCCTTCCTAAATAAAGCATGTAAAGACCATAAGTTTCAATGTGAAATTTGTGAGATTTCTAAACATACTAGAACTAGTTATATTTCTCATATGAGTCGTGCTCCTAGTATGTTTGATCTTATCCATTCTTATGTTTAGAGTCTTTCCCCAATTACTACTTTCTCTGGGCATCAATATTATTTGATATTTATTGTTGATCATTCTCATTGTACTTGGGTTTATTTTATTAAAAAAGAAATCTAAGGTGCTTCTTTTATTTACCCAGTTTCTACAAATGATCAAAACCTAGTATAACACTGTTGTTTGTAATATTCGTTCTAATAATGGGAGTGAATATGTTTCTAATAAGTTCTGGTCTGAACTTAATAACAAGGAAATTTTACATCAAATCACTTGCCCCTACACTCCTAAACAGAATGGCGTAACTGAACGCAAAAATCGTCATCTTATGTCTGTGGCCCGATGTCTTTTGAGTGGTATGCATATGCCTAAATTCGATTGGCATATGGTTGTTCTTATAGCTACTTTTCTAATTAATCTATTGGCAGTTGAGTTTTAGGTGGTAAGGCCCCACTTCAAATTATCCAGCCTGATTATACGTTGTTTCATCTTCTGCCTTGTGTTTTCGGTTGTACTTGTTTTTTACATTTTCATAATCCTTCTCGTAATAAACTTGATAATAAATCTGTTAGATGTATTTTCTTAGGGTATTCTGCTATGTCAAAGGGATATCGTTGTTATAATCCTGTGACGAAACACATGTTTCATTCTTTTAATGTGGCATTTTATGAAATTGTTCCTTTCTGTGGTACTAATTCTATGATCTAGGATCCTCTTTCTTGTGCTCCGGAGAAGGAGATCACTCCTATTGCCCGTCATGTTCCTATTTTTGAAGTTTACATGGTTTTGAAATCTCCTTCTCCACCCATGCAGGGTTCCCCTCTTCCTTTGCAGGTCTACTCTCGTCGCCATTGCGCTCAATCTCCCCTCTTAGAATCATCTTCAGAACTGGGTCTAGGTAACTCTCCTTCTCCTGTTACTCCTACCATTCCTGAGTATACATCCCGTTTATCCTGCCCGTGTTCGTCACCCTCCTAATTGGTATGATTTCTCTAGTAGCACTGACCACCCTATTTCCCAGTATGTCTCATATGATGGCATTTTAGGTACATATAGAGCCTTTCTAGGCAAGATTAGATCCGTTTCTATCCCTTGATCAATCTTAGAGGCCCTCAAGGATCCCAATTGGGTGCCTACCATGACAATAAAAAAAGATATTTTACAGCATAATGATACATGGGAACTTGTTTCTTTACCTGCTGGGAAAAGATAGTTGGCTGCAAATGGGTCTTTAGCGTAAAATACTTAGCTGATGGTTCTATTGATTTTTATAAAGCTCGGTTAGTGGCAAAAAGCTTTACTCAAATTCCAAGCAAAGAATTTGGTGTTATATTTGCTCCTGTGGCAAATTCGATGTCTGTGCGACTACTTATCTCCTTGGCTACGGCCCATTCTTGGCCTCTTCATTAGTTAGATGTCAAGAACGTATTTCTTAAAGGAGACTTACTTGAGACCATATATGGATCCACCCCCTGGATTCTGGGATGAGGGGGAGTATGTTGGGAAAGTCTGTCGGTTGCAGAATTCTCTTTGTGGTCTAAAATAATCTCCTAGATCATAGTTTAGTCGTTTCACTGATCTTGTCCTATCCATGGGTTTTGTGCGCTATCACTCAGACCATACTTACTTTATTCAACATTACTCTGATGATCGATGTATTATTTTATTATTATATGTGGATGATATAATTGTCACATGTGATGATGTTTCGAGGATTGCTCAGGTGAAACTTCATCTTCAAAAGTCCTTTGATATGAAGGACTTAGGTCCCCTTCGGTATTTTCTTGGAATTGAGGTTGCTAGATCCCATCGTAGAATTTCCTTATCTCAAATAAATTTGTTTTAGATCTTTTTCAAGATACTAGCGTGCTTGGATGTCAACCTGTTTCCACCCTTATGGATCTCAATCTCAAACTTTCTATTGAGTTAGGGGAATTACTCCTAGATCCGATTGTGTATCAACGTCTGGTAGGACATCTTATCTATTTAACTAACACAAGGCTTGATTTGAATTTTACTGTTAGTATGGTCAGTCAATTCATGAATGCCCCACGCTCAGCCCATATGGATGCAGTCTATCATATTTTGAGGTATCTTAAGTCATGTCTTGGCCTTGGTCTGTTCTTTGCCTCAGAAAATCAGTCAGGACTCTCATGCTTTACTGATGCAAACTATACTGGTTGTAAGATAGATAGACGGTCTACCTCTGGCTTATTTTCTTTCTATGGTAATCATCTTGTATCATGGAAGAATAAGAAGCAAGTTGTTGTCTGTAGGTCCTCTACTGAAGCTGAGCACCGAGCTATGGCTCAAGGTATTTGTGAGCTAATTTGGCTTCAATCAATTCTAGGAGAATTGGGTTTTGTAGAAAAATGTTCTTCAAAGCTGTTTTGTGATAAAAAAAAATCAGCCATTACGCTTGCTTCTGACTCTGTGTTACATGAACGGTCTAAACATATTGAGGTAGACATTCACTTCATTCGAGAGAAGGTTCGATCAGGTATTATTAGTCCAATTTTTGTTCCCTCTTAAGAACAGGCTGCAGATGTGTTCACAAAGTCCGTTCTTCTTCAATCTTCCATAGTCAAGTTGTACTGGATCAATATATTTGCTCTAGCTTGAGGGGAAGTGTTGGGAATCATATCTTTAAGTTGACTATTTAATTTTGGCAGATTTATTGGGTTTCCATTATTAGGCGTATGTTTAGGCTATTGTTTAGGGATCTGTTTCTTTCCATATTTATAATTTTTCTTGTGTATCTAATGATAATCCGGCTCTCAAATTGAGCAAGCCAATTACATATATTTCACTTTTCAACACAAGCACTCAACCTTATAAAACTTGTCTTAAAAGTGACAATCGACCAAAATTTTGTTAGGAATTATGGCTCATATTTCTATTATAATTGGATTTCTATTTTAGAGTTGTAATTTATTTAGTAATTTCTTATTAGGCACGTCTTGGGCTTTAAGTAAATTTTAATCTTTGTGTAACAAGGAATGGGTTTTGAGATTCTATAAATAGAGATATGGGTAAAGGAAAAAGAGGGAGAGGAAAGATGTAAGAGGTTGGTAAGTGCTGTGAGAAAAGAAGAGAGTATATGTAATTCCGGGGGAAGATGCCAAGAGAAAGAATGAAAGAGTGTGTGTGGTAGACATGATTTATGTGTATTGTATGTTCTCTTCTCAATTATAGTGAAATATCTCTCTCTATGGACGTAACCTTAGAGTTGGGTAAACCATGTAAAATATTGTGTTATGCATGGATATGTATAATTGTTATCTCCATATATGTTTGTGTGATTGCTGATGTGATGATGATGTTTCTGCTGTGTGTGATGGATGAGAGATTTAACTCTAACAACAACCGAAAATGGGTAGCTTTTTCCATGATAAACATCATAAAAGTTTTTATAGTGTTACTTAATTTCATCTTATTAATATACATGAGCAATATGGTTTGAAAGAACATTTATTAAATTAAAATTAATTCCATAAAATTTTACCTGTCTTAAAAGTGTTTCACCATTTGATCTATACACTAAAATTTCAGTTGTAATATTAAACGATTAAAATTCAAGTCTAATATAAACAGACCCCACTTTATGAAATCTAGTAAAACTTGGTAAGACTCTTTAGAGTTAGTTTTCAATCCTCTAAAATCGACTAAATTACATGAAAAAATAAAATGCTTTTGACAACAACGCTTAAATTTATTAATGTTATGTTGTGTTTGGTACACAGAAATAGAATGCAATGGAATGCCCATTCCAACCATTCATTTGTTTGGTATGAATTTTAAAGCGAGAATAACCATTTCCTTGGAATGAAAATTCATTCCATAGTTAAACTTATGGAATGGACATTCCATTTCCAATAATTTTTTTTAAAAATATATATATATATTACCAAAAAATCCTTCACCTCCTCCATTCCACCACCACCACCACCCCCACTACCACCGACTCTACCACCACTGTTACCGCCGCCTCCACCCCCACCACCTCCACATCGCCACTTTCTTACTCCACCACACTACCACCTCTACATCGCCACCTTCCTCCACCACCACCACCACCGCCACTACCACATCACATTGCCACCACTTCCAACGCCACCTTCTTCCACCACCATCTCCACTGTCACCCCCACCACACCACTGCCACCAACTCCACATCGCCGCCACCACCCCTACTTTCCTTCACCACCATACCACCACCTCTACCACCACACCACTCTACTACTTCCACGTCATCACCTTCCTCCACCACCACACCACCTTCCTCCACCACCACCACCTCCACATCGCTACCTTCCTCCACCGCCACTCCCCACCACCACACTGTCGCCAACACCTCCACCGCCACCACCTCCACATCGCCACTTTTCTCCACCACCACACATTTGTTGGTTTAATTTATTTGTCATTGGGAGGGGTATTTTGGAGAATTTGATTTAAAATTTATTTCATTCTTACCTCATTTCATATTTGCAACTAAACAATAGAATGAGAATGATCATTCCATTTTATTTTCATTCTCATTCCATTTTCAGCTGCATTTCATTCCATTCCCATGTACCAAACGCATATGCCAAATCTTTAAATTTCATATGCCAAATTCATTTGAGGTCAAATGTGCCAAATTGACATATGTAAATTTGGCATATCTATATATAAAGAACTCCACCCAATATGTCAAATTTATTAATTTATTAATATTTTGTCTTTTAATTAAACAATAAACAAATTACGTTGTGCAAGTTTTAATGATATGTGGGACCTATATATTAAAATAATAGGAACAATTCATTTGATATATCAAAAGGTTGTATGTCAATTGCCAAATTTGACAAATATGATTCTATGTCGAATGATAACTAGACATTTAACTATTCAGTTGAAGGAAATTTGTATACCAAAATATATGTTCAATGTGCCAGCTAAGATTGTCGATTCAAGTGGAGATGCCCTTATTTGTTTTTAATTAGGTAAATTATCCATATCTCCTTTGAGGTTTGTTCAAATTATCGCAAATGAAACTATTTAAAAATTATAGTCAACATCTTTTGAGGTTTGTCCAAATTACTCCGACTACCCCCAAAGTTAATCAGGAATTAAGTTCATCATCAGTGGAATACTTTTTAAATACCAAAACTATCCTTAAATGAGGTAAAAGGACTCAAATGACCTTATAAGTATACCAAATTACCATTTCAACTTTATTTAGACAAGACTATCCTTAATTATATCTATATAATCTACCAAATTTTCGCTTTCATTTTTTATTCCTTTTCTCTTTCTTTGTTTTTTTTTCTTCTCACTCTTTCTCATTATCGTTTTTTCTCTCTTTTTTTTTTTTTCTTTTTCCCTCTCTCTCTCTTTTTTATATATATATTTTTTATGGTTTTCTCATATCTCTTTGTCTCCATCTCCCTGATTCTCATATGCTACAAATGTGCAACATCTCCATTCACCCCTTTTCCTTCTACGCAATCTTTCGCCGTTCAATTCTCCAGAATAGTTCTCCGTAATCCTTTATTCCAGAAAGGTTGCTTCACTAAACCTTCCTTTTTGAATGGCAAGATTATCAATCACTCAATATGTCTCGAGTGGGATAGGGAGAGATTATTAGGGAAACCCAAACACCTTTAAGATTGATAATGACTTTCCTACAAACTTCTTATTTTGCTTATCAAATTGCCATACTACTTTAAAAATACTATTTGGTTAGCAAAATTTAAAAATAAATAGAAAAGGATTTACAAAGCGGTGATGGGTTAGTGTTGAAGGTCAATTTATTTGTATCACCTTCCATAGGGGGAGAGAGAGATATGGTTTTGACAGAATGTAGAACTTTCTACAACCTTGGTCAATATAGTTTTGAATGATCATTTCTCATAACTGAAAGCTTTAGTAAATGTTTTCATTTTCTTAAAGAGAAAATTTCTGAAACATTCCATACATATTTTTTTCTCTTAATCTTGGTTATTTGTGGAGAAATATTCTTAAGAGATATGGAGTGAACGAGAGAGAGAGAGAGAGATTCTTAAGAGATATGGTTTCAAGTATGGAGTGAATGAGAGAGAGAGAGACATTCTCAAGAGGTAGGGTTTCAGGTATGGAGTGAACAAGAGAGAGAGAGCGCTAATGGAAGGCAAACAAAAACTAACTTTAGCATCTTTAGAGTTAACAGGGTATAAAAGTAAATTGGTTTTTTGTTGATGACGTCAGTATAGATTTTTAGTGAGAGCAAAATGGCAAGTTAACATGTTTCGTTAAGTAAACTAATGAGATTAACTCCGACAATCCTCAGGACAGATTATGGTAATTTACTCTTTTAATTCACTACATTGATAATATATTTCTTGATCATATATTCTTCAAAGAACATTGTTATATTCAGTAAAGGTTTAAGCGGATTTATTAGGCCAAACAATCGAGGGCTTTTTAGATGCATTGGAGTGGGTAGATCTCACTCCAAGACATCCGACGGTCTTAGATTGCTTGGCTCAAGAAATTCGCTCATCTCATATGCCTAAATTAAAATCATTATTATTCTTCAAAACTGTTATAAAACACAAACCTTGTATCTCTCTCTATACAACTTCACAGCTGCTCCATGGGAAAGGACCTGGTGGTGGCCAACTATGTAGGGTTCAGTTGCCGAATTTCCGAATGTGCAATTTCCAATGTAGTTAGAACATCGACCTGGTGCATATTCACCATACGCATATCCATATGCACTAAATTCATATGGTTCATTCACTGTCAACCACTTTTTAACTCGATCGCCAAATGTTTTGAAGCAGAAGTTAGCATAGTCACGAAAATCATCCCTGTTCATCATTATATATCTATTAGTTATTGCATATGGATGTAGACATTGTGGTGAATATATATATATATATATAAAAGTTTTTAGTGAATTGACCAACATACACAACATTTTGGCTTAAGAATCCACCATATTCATCCATGAGGGCTTGTGGAAGATCATAGTGAAATAGAGTCACACAAGGCTGCAAACCTATTGGGAAAAATGAAAAAGAGAAAGAAAAAAAAAAAAAGACCCAAATATTGCCAATTAAAGCCAACTATATAAAGTGGGAGTGAACGAGATTAGATTATCACCGTTCGATAAGAGGTTGTTGATGAGATCATTGTAGAATTTGACACCTTGTACGTTCACTCCTCCACTGATCTTACCATCTGAGATAAAAATGATGATGTAATGTAAAATTTAATACCTCGGTCTGATTGATTTAATATGTCAGGCCCAGTTGGATTGATAAAATCAAGGATTGTAAGATGGAAAAGTCAAATGGGCAAACTACCAAAATTGAATACTCATAAGAGGGACCATCATTCACATATGAACGGCTGAGATCAAATCAAGGGATGATCTTACTAGGCAATACTCTGGACCATGAGATGGAGAATCTGAATGCATCCAATCCAATCTCTTTCATCATAATTATGTCCTCCTGTGCCAGCAAACTAAGAAAACTAATGATATGATATCATACGTTAACTAAATATTTATGTATAATGAAATGGTTCACAAAAGTAAATTTATTTTTAATTATGTGACAGATATATAATTAGTTGATGACATTGATATTATACTATCAGTTTAAAAAGGATTTTCTTTTTATTTTGTTGGTGCAGAAGCCCTTGCTGTAGGGTGCAATCGTAATTTTCAATGCATTGAAATTTATTTTCTAACACGTCTGTATTATATTTTAATACAAAAAAAAATGTGTTTAAATACCATTTAAGTGTATTGAAACATAAATAATGATATTGAAAAGTAATTTCAACACAGTTACAACGTTCATTTTAGATGAGAACAAATGTGTCAAAAATAGATTCAAGTGTGAGATTTTTTTTCTTTTTTTTATTACATGAAGGGACTTTTACAACAAAGGATCCAAACACTAACCATACCTTGTAACGATCATAAAAGTCATCCGCTACATCACCAGTACTGTGGTCCTTAATTTTTTCTGTCATGACATGATATTAAGATTTGTCAAAAAAATCATCACCATAAATCAGCAAAGTTATGGCTAATTGTCTATTGTGATACAGTATATGAATATATATCACCTCAAAACTTAAAAATTCATGTCTGTGCGTGTGTGAGAGAGAGAGAGACCTGGATGTTTGTGAGTGAAGGTATCCCACATACTGGGTTTTCTACCATCTTCAGATGCTTTTCCTTCATACTGAGGGAAGATCAACACACAACCATATGAATGCATTTATATATATATATATATATATATATATATATATATATATATATATATATTGTCTCGCCAAATAATACACACACTAACTTTTTATGTTGGTTAAAGACATAAATTCCCTTCTTTCACTTTGGAAAGTTTAGGATACTACTGGATTACAATTCATACTTGCCTAAGACAATGCAATTATCTTCCATACCTGGTACGATGACGACGACGCTCCAAATACAAATCCATCTGGAAAGCTGCTCCGACTGAGTTGAGCTGAGTGGTGAGGGCTGCATTTTAGACCTTTAGCTCCACCCAGAAAGTGAGTCATGAACAGGGCCAAGAAGCAGAAGAGAAGGGGACTTCTAATTTCCATAGGTGACTTTACAATCTATGATCACTATAATATATGTGTATATATATGTGTGTACTACTTAATTATAGAATAACAAAAGGTATTCAAATGATGAAGTAAAATTAGGATAAGGTTCAGTTTCATATATATATGCTAGCTTTTCTTCGCACCACACTACAGTTCCACCATATATAAAATATAAGTCCCACTCCCTCAACTGTCATTCAAAGGGGATTAGTTTAAGTTCCAGATCACCAACCTACCCTATTGCAACGCAAAAAAAAAAAAACCCTACCCTACATGTCAAATTATATTGATTGAGGAGAGAGATGGATCTATATATAGATTTGTTATGTTCAGACTCTACACTCTTAAATAGAGTAGGTAAATTAGAATGACATCGATCCCTTAAGTTTTCATAATTAAATGGGTTTTCGTTTCTCCTCTTGTTTAAAAATTTTAACCGATCTCTCTTATTATAAGTAATTTTGTAACATATTCACCCTACTGCAGGCAATGGTTAGTAATTTGAAATTTCAAAATACCAATTTTGCCTCTTAATATTTGTTATATTTAATTATATTTGTTAAATAATATATTTCATATTATATTACTTTCTTATTATGTTACTTTCTTACTATCCTAAATCACCTAAATTTTTTATACCTTTTCCTAATCCATCTAAGATTTCTAATTCATTTAGGACTAACATTTCTTATCTCCTAAGTAAACTTGGTCTTTAAGAGAGTGTGCCTATAAATAGGCTTGATTTATTCTTCATTCAATATCAATTCAATCAATTTAATATATATATTCTTTCTATATTTTTAATATTGTATAAGAGCCTACCAATTCCTGGTGGACTTCAATGTTCATCACCGTAAGGGATGACATCCTCATCCCCGGCAATTAACCGTAGAAAAAATAGTTTCCGCCAAATCAACACCTAACTAACACTATTATACAATTGGTATAAGAGTTGTCAAATAATTACTTCTCTCATTTACCCTAATTCAAAGGTGACTTGAAGTCCACTCTTCTCTAGCTGAAAAAAATCAGATTCGTGGTGTCACGCCCCCAAATTTAAACATAGGAAACTCTAGTCCCATACTTAAATTTAGTGCATGATTTAAATATAACATCCACAACTAATCACAAAACCTTAAATGAAATCATCTTCATTCAATAATTCCATTAAATACTAAATAAATTCATACATCAACACTAATCAAATTTCACCAACTAACTTCATCCTCATTACATGAGTTCTCAATAACAGAAGTACTAAACTAATTAGATGATCTCCATCTCCACCATTGGTCTCTTTCACATGCATACCCAACGAGTACCTGAAAATTGTTAAGAAGTGAGCTTACAAGCTCAACAAGGGATTGCTAAACACATTCCCTGCTCAGCAAATTGACCTGACCTTATATTCTCATATATAAAAGTAACTCGCAACAACCAATTATATTACCTCAATGACAGATAATTTAATCAAACATTAATAAATAAAAAAATGCACAATCTCATATATAATGCATGGATCACGTATAACTCATCTCAAGTCATTTTACAATTTTCATACATTACCATCGTCAATATCATATAACAATTAATAACGCACTAATTACCATATCAAAACTCCAAGTTCTCGCCATTTAATTTATGTCACAATTATCTCAATTATGAACCATAAATCAATTCAACATCCTGATTAATTCTTATTAACTTCTCACATATCTCACATGAGCCCCGGGCTCCCCTCCAATAAATGGCTAGCTCAGCCAACAAAAATGGTGTGCATCGCATAGTCCCGAACTATCGAAGGTCACACATGTGGCTGGGCTTGTACGTCTACTCACCCAGATGGTCCAGGACCACGTCCACATAATAAGGGTATGCTGAACCCTATGGTCATACAAAAAGGATAGTGCACTTTCAAATAGGCTGGTCCCGGACCATGCCTATCAAAGTCCTCATAGGGTTAATCCCGGACTACCCTCCGACTAATCAAATAACATCCATTAATTTTCAATTATGCTGATTTACCAAACATATGCAACATTAAACAAATTTAATCAATAATCAACGTATCTCTATACACTTTAATCATTACTCAAAGCAGTCAACAACAGTAAGAAAATTTAATCAATAATCGATCAACGTGTTTCTATACACTTTAATTATTACTCAAATCAGACAAGACGTAACTAGTGAGAGTACAAAAATTTGTGAAGGTTCTTTAATCTCAAATATAGATCTCGGTAAAATTTCAGAATCTAATTTCTTATCATTTTATTTTCGTAAACAAACCTTTATCGAGTTTTAAATCGATTTCACCACCTGACTCACTCTCAATTCAAATATTTCACATAAATAGGTTAGTTGTGCTCAAAAACATCATTCCTGGACTTTTCATCATTTCTAGAATATTTATAATATTTTCTCCTCTAATTTAAACTAATAAAAAAATTATTTTATTTGAAGATCATTTTCTTCTCCAAATATACCATCACAAACCATCAAAATAATTCAGGTTGTATTTTCACAAGATTTTTGTTACAAAATATCTACACTACCCAATATCTAGAAAGTATCTAGAATTGTTACAAGAACTATCTAGATATATAACAGAACATCGGAGTGGTTTACAAATTCTTTATAAGTGACTACTTCTGTTACATTAGGCCTTCAAAATTCATATCATTCTCCTAGTTTGAGTCTCAAAACTCAAATCAAATATTGATATAAAAGAATTACTTAATATATCAATTTAGGACATGTATCTACTGAAATTATCTAAATTTCAGGACATGTATCTACTGAAGTCATCTAAATTTCAGGTCATGGTAGAGTGTGATTGTTTGTTTCGACTGCGAATCCACCACCTTGTATCTTGTATCCTAAATATAGTTCTGTATGCATCTTTAGTTAGTCACCTTGTAACCTAAATAGAATTCTGTAACTATACTCTGCAAACATTGTAGGGCCACAACTACACTTGTAGGGTCACTATGTTATATTCTGTACATATAACCCAAATACACATTGTATCCTATAAGGATTGTAGGGTCATTATATTATATTTTGTACATATAACGCAAATACACATTGTATCCTAAATATAAGGTATATATAGGGGCACTACGTATCACCACGTTATATCCTAAATATAATTTTATATGTATAAACCTAAATATAATTCTGTACATATGGCGCAACTACACATTGTAGGGCCAATATGTTATATTCTGTACATATACCACAACTACACATCACCCCATTGTATCACAACATCATATCCTAAATATAATTCTCTATATACACATCAGTCAAGTTATAACCTAAATATAACTCTTGTAACCTAAATATAATTATATACCGCAGCAACATATCACCCCATTGTATTCCAAATTCATATATACACAAATATATACCTACACATAATTGATTACACATAGATCGAATCCTTACTAACAGTGTCAATTATATACGCCTACAAATTTACATATAACAAGAATTCAAAGTTCACCGCTTAAACCAATTCCTAACTGTAAATTCAAATCAACATTCAAGTCCATTAGTGATTTATTTGATCACTGAGATTCACTCAGGCACACCCCTTCAATTAGCGTGTAAATTAAATATAGGGTTATTATTATGTTACAAATTTACTTCTGTAAATCCAAATCCAAACCAACGCTCATTACGTCAGATTTTTTCACATGAACTGTATTAAGTCCTATGCCAATGAACTTGTAGTTTTCATAAATTTACCTATATATATATATATATATATACACACACACAACATACTGATATATGCATAGTATAAACTACTGTTCGTACACGTTACCTTAAAAATATATATATATATATAATTTAAATCAAAATTCTAATTAAGCAAGTTTCATTCATATATATGATTATAAAGCAAGATCAACTTGCCTGTTTTAATTCTTCAATCCAATTTTCCTTCTCTCCCAGCAACTCTCTTCGTTGTTGTTGTCTCTCTTCTCGACTTCTAAAATTTTTACGATATTAAACCCTAACTCTATAATTTATATTATAATTAAATATACTCAAAATTACTCATCTAACCCTCAAAATATTTTTAAAATCTATTTAAAAATTTTTTTTTTTTGGATATTACACGTGGTGTTCGAATCATGTTCACGAAGATTGAAAAATTCGGTTCGCACTTTTCTGCACATTAAAACTGTTTTGATCATAACTTCTTTGTTACATATCCAAACGACTTGATACGAATTCAGAAGATAGGAAATTCGAAGACCTTCGATTTGATATATTATATGTCTATATTCTGAGTAGAAAAGGGTGGTCAAATATGTATTTGAAGTTACTGTCCTGACTACGAATTTCTACACGTGAATTCATCTTTTTCGACTTGAATTTGTGAAGAGATTCAGATTATTCTTCGTCCAAAGCAGCTGATAAATTGGAGGCTACCTCCAAGACCCACGATCACTGCTGCCCTCACATTACTGCCCGAGTCTCCATAACCCCCTCACTCACTGAGTCCTCATCCAGAGAGCTCCGTTACCGCGTCTTCGCACGCCTTCAGTAGTAATCACATGCTTTTGTGATTGTGCTATTTTTTACAGTTTCGTTACTGCATCTCCGCACGCTTTCCGTGGTAATCACACTCCGTTGTGATTGATCACTAATGCGCTTCCATGCGCCTTTAGAAGAAGTCATCATGCGTTTCCATGCGTTTTCATATATCCAAACTCAATTTGGTTTCATCTAACTCACCTTGAGTTTGCGGGAGGCGGTTAGATAATATATTTCTTATTATATTACTTTCTTATTATGTTACTTTCTTACTATCCTAAATCACCTAGATTTCTTATACTTTTCCTAATCCATCTAGGATTCCTAATTCATCTAGGACTAGGGTTTTTTATCTCCTAAGTAAACTTGGTCTTTAAAACATTGTGTCTATAAATAGGCTTGATTTATTCTTCATTCAATATCAATTCAATCAATTTAATATATATATTCTTCCTATATTTCTAACAATATTCAAATGCATCCAAAGTTCTTTGACAAAATAGTAAAATTGCATACTCATTAATTTTTAAATAAGTGCCAAAAATTCAGTGTCATTATCATGACAAACTTAAAACAAAATCATCGTTTTTTTTAAAATAAAATAATACTTATGATTATGAAGTAAAATAGTACATAATTATGCAGTGATAGCTCGAGCCAATGGCGTGAGGCCGTCCTGATTGAGGAAAGGTCCACTAAGGTAGTCGATATGGATGCCTTTTGACAAGCCAAGACTTACCATGTGCAGCTCACTACATGGCGAGCTCCATGCATTGCTCACCAACGAGCTACAGTTGGCTAGCCTTGTTGTGTGTTCGTATTTTTTATTTTAATTTTTTTATCTCTCTCTCTTTCTCTCTCTGTATACCATCTTTCTCTCTCTCTCTCTCTCATCAAGAACATGATATTGTTCATCTTTCTGGTTTCTTTCTCAATCTCTATAGCTTATCTATATCTTTATATATATATATCTTTACATTTATAGTTATACATATAAAAAATTAATAGAAGTAATCAATCTAGCCAGCACCATGCAAGTTGGACTAACTACAATTATAGAGAGTTATGTCAGTCCAAAAGTGGTCATTTGGATGAAAAGCCACCATACCAGATGGTTCTGCTACTTCTCTCATGCAAATGTTTTTGTTCATGTAGGTTTTTTCTTACTTGGTATCTATTGTCATGAATCCATCTGACTCATTTTATTTTTAAAAAATATAAATTCTCGAACTTAACCTTATTTAGAGACGCGAAAAAAATACCATTGCGATTGCCAAAAAATGAAGTTAGAATGACTCATATTCAAAAAATAATTTGTTGTCTCTTTCATAAACCTTGTACCACTATTAATCTAAGTATAATATTAGAACTACTCCTAAGGAAAAGCAGTAAATTGCTGAAAGAAGTAAATGTTGAAATATGTAAATGTTATATTGTAAAGAAATGTGTTGTTTGGTCTGGGGACCTTTGCTTCAATCCCTATTGCATGTATTTATAGTTGAGCCTTGGCGGTTACCTGAAGTTATATGTTCAAATTCAAAATTCAAACTGCCCAATCAAATCTCTCTTCAACCTCTTGGCTTGCACCACTTGTCATAATCTGATTGATCAATTTTGAATGTAAGATTGAAACTACCTCTTTTCTTTATCTTCATATGCATCTTTAGTATTCACCATGTTATTGAGCCAAAATTTAAATTTGTTGTACAAATAGTTACTCTTAATTACTAAAAATGAATAACTATCTACCTAGAAAGCACGGACACTTCGTATAGGGGTGCCGTGTCCGTGTCGAACACTCGGACACTCCTCGGACACTCGGACACTCCTCGGACACGTGTCGGACACTCCGTAGAAGTGTTCTGGAATTTTTTTTTTTAGGACACGGCTGGGACACGGCAAGGACACGCGGGGGACACGGCAAGGACACGCGGGGGACACGGCGGGGTACATTTTGTAATTTTTAAAAGTGTAAAAAAACCCCTGAACTTTTGCAAAGTTACAAAAAGACCCCTTTGAACTATTTTTTTTAGCATTTCAGCCCCTCATCTTCTAAAAATTGACATATTGACCCCTTGAAATAACTATAATGACATATATCATTTAATATGACTATTATGCCCTTTTCTATATAAATATAGTATTTTCTAAAATAAAAAATTTTAAAAATAAAAAATAGTTAGATAAAATTCCTAAATAATAAATTTAGAAACAAAAAAAATAAAAAAGCCAATATAATGAACATCCTTTTTGAAAATACATTAATTACTTGATAATAAATTGAAGTATTTGTGTGATTTATTATTTTTTTATTGTTAAATTTATGGTATTGTGGATATTGGTTGACTTGTTGAATATATATTAATATATTATTTCATAGCCGTATCCCCGCCGTGTCGTGTCCTGTTTTTTTGAAATTTGCCGTGTCGCCGTGTCCGTGTCGTGTCGTACCCGTGTCCGTGTCCATGCTTCTTAGGTATCTACAGTTATCATATAACTTTCCCAGACTTCAACACCTTCTACTACTATCCAATCACATTTGAATTCAACTTTTAAACTTGAATTCAACTTTTAAACTTCATATAAGTCTTTAGCATGTGTTTAAGCTAATTGAAATTGGTCTTTCAATTCTATAGCTTCCTTCGACCCCTCAAATTGGCTTTCGACCGCTCCAGAACCACTTTCAATCTCTCCAGAATCACTTTCAGTCTGTCTAGAACAACTTTCAACTGCTATTAGATTCGATCCCCTTTACTTTCGACTGCTTCGACCACCATTGGTTTCGATCCTTCTTGCTTTCGATCGCTACGGAACAGCTTTTGTTCGCTATTGGATTCAGCCCCTTGTTTGACCTCTAAAATTATTCATCAGCACCTCACACACCCTTGTATATTTGAATCTGAATTTTTCTCCAAACCTCTTGCCAAGTGGTTGAATTTAAAAAATTCATATTTTGGTGCAAACACAAACAGAACATAACCGTTTTACATTTCAAACTCGTCCATCAATAATTATTATCAAATCATAAGACTTTTGCAATATCTTGGACTATTCCCTCAGTGAAATTAGGTAATTATCGGTTGCACAAATTCATGAAATATTAGTGAAATATGTGTTTTGATTCATTATGATTCATATTATTATGTTAATAATGTTATTTGCTATCAAAGGTTGCCTTTGTGGACACTTTGACTATTATGACAAAGTAGGTGTAGACACTAGAATTTTGAGCTTGGCTTATCACTGTCCAATTGGTTAGGAAGTCATCTTTTGATCGACTCAAAGTCAACAAATGTCGGTCCATCAATGGACACGTGGCAAAATCTCAAGGTTCAATCTTTTCATGAAAAGTTAGTTAAATTCAAATTCAGATTTGTTTCCATATAAAAAGAGACAAATATTTCTTGATTTTGGAAAATTTAGAGCAATCATAGGGAGTTTCTAAATTAAACATCCTACTCTTTGGCCAATAAATATAAGGGTTGCCCAACACATTGGGACAGACGGAGAAACTAAGAGACTGCTAAAGCACTGCCGACTATATGATTCATCCAACACTTGAAGTTTTGAAGACGAAGAACAACAAGCACACCAAACTATTATCGTTTTTCTTTGAATACCTTCAACATTCAAAGTTTCTAAAGACAAAGAACATCAAGCACTCCACACCAATGTCTTTCTTCTTTAAAGATCTTCAATGCACCGTTCGTTTCGATCAAAATTCTATTAAAGTCTTCTTCAACCTTGAAGAACTTGAATAACTTCCAACAACTAATTCGAGATCAAGCTCTATCGGCCCTCGATCCAAAATTTAATTAAGCAGCCCTTGAAGATTTGAAGAAAGCTCAACACAACCGGTTCAATATCAAGATTGTGAAACCCTTACACCGAACATCAAGGAGATTGAATCAGAAGAAGATTCTTGATTGTACAAGAATCGACCACAACGAATTATACGTCTTTCATTAAATTAATAAAATTTGATTATTTGTTACTCATTTTCGTTCTTTAATTCTCGAACACAATTTGCGTGTACAAATTTCAAGCACGCCCAGTGGGGCATCTTTGCCTCTCATCTCTTTTTTTTCCCAATTGTGTTGTTGCATTAAAAGAAAAAGTAACCCAGTACGAGTTTATTGCTAAGGCATCCCCTCACTTTACAAAGGAAAAGAAATGGAAAAAGACCACTTCCAATAACACTAAAATAGAAAACTTGAATAGCAATCCAACATAATAAATCCAACATAATAACACTACAAAGCAAGCCAATCATCAAGTCCAAGACCCATCGAAGCAAAAACTTCCCAAACACAGTCTTTAGCGATAATAGAAGTAGAGGAGGAGCAACCATGTTGAATTTTTAGTCTTCTAAATGCCCTAAACAAAAGATATGAAAACCATCGTGGATAACTTGGATTTCTTAGATCCATCATCAAAAGTTGTATAAAACCAATGTAACAATTGGCTAAAGGATTGAATCTACCTGCCAATTGGTAACTTAATTGGCCAGTCTAGTTGTCTTTTGAACGTTGCTAGAACGGCTTTTTGTTTATGAATTAGTGGGCCCTGTTTTGGGCTCTCCTTTTGTTTTTATCATTTTCTTTGGATTTTCCTTCCGGGTCCTTATTAGCCCATGGGCCTTTGAAGGGATCGATTTCCCCAAGCTCTTGTATAAGTTTATATACTTATGAATGAATTACTTGAGTACACAAGCTTAGTCACTTTTACTTCCTTCACTTTATTGTAATGTTGGGATATGACGATATTATTTTTTTATTTTTCAGTAATTAATTCATTTTTGCACTTGAATTTTACTAGTATCTATAAAAATTTGTAGATATACCTTTTATGTAGTACATTTTTATTCAATTGTTATCACTTTTTAAATGTTAAGTTATTCATTTATGATTTTTTGTCATTTAAGCTTCTTGGTTTTATATAAAGAGTTACTTATATAAATCACTTTGTAATGTTTGTTTATTGATTTAATATTTCTTTTTATAGTAGACTTCTCTTCTACTACAACTTTAAATACATAAACCACATTACACATTTATGTATCCATATTATAAATGTCTTACTTTTTGAATTTTGGAAGTTTTCTTGTGGTTTTTATGGAATTTAGTGGGGGTATTTTTATAATTATTAATTTTTTTTGTATAAAAAATCTTTCTTTCTTTTAGAAGTCCGAAGGGTCGACTTTGGCACAAACATCATACGGTTGTAATTATTTACGATTTCAACTAAGAATTGTTTTTTTTGAATCAGAATGACTCAAACAAAATAGGATGAAGATCGAATCGGCATACTTATTGTTTCTTTTGGACGTCTAGACGGTTGAATTTGAAAAGAAAAAAAAAATGTACGATTCTAATTGTTGCACAACCCCCACCAAGCATAAGGTGGTCTATAATACCACGATTAAATTGGTATCTCTTCTTTTCTTTTTCTTTTTCTTTTTTCTTTTTTCTTTCTAGTTGGTTGAGTTTAAAATGTGACTAAGATTTTTATCTAGAATAGTAATTATTTATGTTTATACGCAAATATATTTAGAAGAAAAAATATGACTATTTTATTATTTGATGCATCAATCATACCCGGATGGCATGGTATTATCAATTATTAAATTTGATACGTAGTGATAGAGGCCATTAAAATACATGCATTTTTACTTATATGCGACAAGGTATAAGTTGTTCATAACACAGGTGATATGGTATAATCTTATTTTTTATATATTAATATTTAAAAATAAACTTTTTAAGAGTGATTAAAATTATAAATTTTTAGATTATTAATTTTTATGCATAAAAGTAAGCTAACCTAATATTAACTCAATTTTTCCAACCCAAATTCAAAATATGAGTATAGATGGAGCTTCATTTGGAGGTCAGATTCGATTGAATTTAGGCTGAAAATCTATATATTGGGTTGAGTTTAATTGACCGCTTAACCCAAAATCAAATTTCTGTAAAACGTCGTCGTTGGAGCTATTGGGCTGAGCCCAATACTACGATGTCCAAAAGTACAGTTTGACTAGATATCTTATGACGTAAGGCCCACTTAGGTCACGTGAATCTGAGAAATCAGCGCGGTCTCCAACCCGAAAATTTAAGCAAATTCGAAACTCAATTTTCAGTTCCGCGAACCGCCTCTGAAAACCCTAGAGAGAGAGAGAGGCTTTGCTCTCTACCTTTCTACTACTATTTCTTTGTTACATCAAATAATCTATATACAATTATATAAATATATATATATATATTTATATATATTCATATCACTTTGTTGTTGTATAGATTTGCTTAGATCTTATTATTTGTAATGGAGTTTGGGCGCAAGAGAGGGAAGCCAGAAGGTGCCTTTTTTGGGAATGGAGGATTCAAGAAATCAAAACAAGGTTTCTCCCTCTACAAGCTCTCTTACTGTTTCAACTGTTACTTTAGATTGCTTTGTCGAATTTTTTATTTTTTATTAATATCGTTCGATTTGTATCTACAAATTGTATTAAGAAGATTATTGGGTCAATTGTTTTCTTAAAAAGAAAGGTGGAAGCTTTTTTTTTGGATATCTGCGATACTGTTTTTTTTATAGGGTTCGTTGTTTGCGTTTTTGGGTTAGTCGCTTTGAGCTAGGGATGATATATAATTTCTAATTTTTGAAGTTTTTTTTTTTTTTTTTCGCAGTGTTCGTCAGTATGGTTGTGTCCTAGTATTTACGGAGTGCAGCCAAAAAAAAAAAAATATCCTTAATTCTTTGACTTAATAACTCTTCAAGACAGTGAATGAAAGTGAAAAGATTTAAAATAATGCCTGATACATAGCACTTTTGAAGTTTTAGAAGCATGGTAAAATTCATTCTTATAGGAAAATAAAGAGAACAAACTTTTTGCTCTGTTGATGCTTTTGTTGATCTCTTGGGTACTTTTTATAGTAGCGGGTCGGGTGTCTCTGGTGTTCTGTTGTTTTTCTTCTCGTGTTTGTTTCACACCCCCATGGCCCTTTTTAGTGTTATTTCTTGCTTGTTTATGCAAAAAAATAGGGCCAACTGAAAGGAGACTTGAGCAGTGGAGAAAACATATTCTTCTCATGCAAGAAGCAAAATAATAAACAACCTTATATAAGGGATAAAGAAAAGAGGAAATCTTAAAAGTTCTAGAGGCAAAGAAATGAAATTATAATTTTCCTGAGATGAGAGTGGGTCGGAAAATTGGCCATGGTCATGAATATCTTTGTTATGACAATAATTTTGTTGTAAATGATTAAATAAACACCCCCCCCCCCCCCCCCCCCGGCAAAAAAAAAATGTAATGGTGGTTGTATTTGTTTGATCCATCTAATTCTATATACATGGTGTCTCACAAGGGAATATTTACATGCAATTAATTTTTTTGATTTCATTTCTGGAAATTAAGATTGTTGTTAGTGAAATATATTCAATTTGATTTAACAACTCTTAATATTTGTTAAAGATTTCTTTGTAATTATTCATTAATTATTGACAATGTTATGGATTCTGGATGTTCGTGAAAGTTCCCTGATTAAGAACTCATTGAAATATCTTAACTGAAGCAAAATAATTAATTTTCTGCAACAGAAATGGAGTCCTTTTCAACTGGTATTGGTGGAAAATCAAAGCCATGCATGAAGTTTTTCAGGTTGTAATCTATACCCATCCAACATAAATACTAAGTTTACATGTTTTATTTAAATATATAAAATTCAAATAAAACAAGTTTTTTGTACAGCAATTTTGCAAGCAAGGGTACTTTTGTTTTATGATGAATTTAGCATTTAATCTTATGGTACTTGTTATTCTATTCAGGTCAGTTAGTTCATGATAGAGTTATTCACTTGCAAGATATTTATGGATGTAAGCAACCATAATGCTACAAAGGATTTTTTTTAAGAGTGTAAATCTTGTCATTTTTGGACAGTTAAATTAAATTTTCAAAATGAGCACTGATTGGTTAACAAGGCTGTTACCATTAATTTGTAACATCCCAATCAAGCAAAGGCTGCAAAGCTACCCATGGATAACAAGTAAGCTGCAATTCTAAACATTAAAAAACTAGGTGGCTTCTTTGATAGTGAATGTCCCTCTTTGAAATTCCAAAACTAACCGTCCAAAATATGAAGATTTACATTGCTAACTAGGGGAAGTTACAAATATCTAAGGATAATTTAGGAAAGTGTTACTTTTGTATTTTGACTTATCAAATGAGGACATTTATTTTGGGACATCCTAAAAAGAAAGGAGCAACAATTATTTTGGGATGGGGAGTATCTTTTTATTTCAATGAATCATTATGTCAGTAATTGTGCAAGTAATTATTTTAATACATTGCTTCTGAAAATTTATTATGGCATGAAGTTTTCCATTTTATTTTAATCCTAATAAGTCATAACAAGGTTGATGAGTATCAAGAGGCCTGGCGGAAGGTGCAGTTGTGAAGATTTTGACCATATTAATATTTTTGGTAGGCTCATGATCCACACTTCTAATGCAAATACGCAATTGGGTCTTGTTGTTAGCTATATAGAGTTGAATTAATGTTTGAAGCTTTAGTTCTTTCTCTATAAAATTCGGATCATTAGAGCTCAGTATTCAGCACAACTTTATAGTAGCTGAAATGCATTTATGTGTTAAACATGGAAAATTAAAACTCAAAAATGGGTGGAATTTAAATGTGATGGAACTTTTTGACACTAAATGGTCTTACATGCGCTATCTATGCTCAATCATCTCATTACATATTGAATTATTGATTAGTGAACTTTCAGGATTAATTTTGTTGCAAATCCATAGTTTTTAGAATTATCATTATGAGGAACAAACATTATCTTTTTCTTGTTAGAAATCATTTGAATCATTAATCAATATCTTTTCTGACCCAACATGGTTTCATGTGGGGTTTCTTGGCATGTTACGTGTCATTGTGGTTTGTATATTTTACACAGATAGTAATTGGTGACTTTAACCTTATTTAACAAATCATAAGACAGGGTTACACGGCTGACCATAAAATATATTCAAATCAAGTAATCTGATATTAAATAATGATTTTTGGACAAAACATGAAACTGCATTTGCTATAGCAACAACAATATTCTAAGTTCTTACCCAAATATATATATATATATATATATATATTCGGAGTTGAGCAAAAAAAATTTATTTAGAAACTGCTCTTTGCATTGCTAAAACTCACTCTACTGAACACTATATTGCATGAACACTTCAAATTATGCCAGTGGTTTGTGCAGTGGTAAAAGCCTAGGTTGTTAAGTGTGAGAATATACGTTTGAGTATAAGGGCATTCATTTTGTGTGAATGATATTGAAGGCTTGGTATTGTCAGTTTCTCCCAGCACCCTCAATTAACGGTAACTACATTGGTAGCATCCTTTTATCCTTGTTACTTATTAAAAAAAAACATCCTTTTACCCTTGTTGAACATGACATAGCATGGATGTAGGATGTTTGGTTGATGCACCTATATTGAGTTGCGATTTCGAACAAAAAGATTAGAAAAGTACTTACTTAAAATTCATAAATTCTCCTTACAACTTTCTTTATGTGGCCTTTTACTGGACAAAAATTTCAAATAATTGGATAAAATCTATTATTTTATGATGCTCTGATATAGTTGTCAAGAATTAATAGAAAATTAAAAAAAAATAATAAAATCAACCGACTTTTTAACCCAAGTTTGTTTTAAGGTTCCTAGTTTCCTTTCTCAACCTATGGTACAATATCGACTATTGTTGCCGATAGCTTTTGGGATGTGTGGCAACTAGGATTGTGTATGATTAGGAGAATGAGGGAGATGAGAGATTAGGTTGAACATATTTACATGTTAGATGGGCTTGGGAATGGTAGATGAGCTTGGGATAATTGTTTTATTTTTAAATGGTATGAAGCTATATGATATGGGTTGAGTTGGGATGGGATGGGCTTTAACTAAATGTTTTAACGAGTCTTTTTTATGTGGGCTAAACTTGTATCTTGTAAAGTTGTGAAATTTTTTATATTTACTTTCACAAGTTTAAAATGAGTTGGTTAATGAGCCTATTCAAGGACGTGTTTGAAAAATAACGAGCCAAGCCAAGGGTTGTTTGCGCTTTCGGGGTTGGTTTGTTTAATAAATGAACTTCAAAATTCAGGTTGAGCTCAGTTCATTTACTAAATAAACAAACACAAACCAAGTCATTATCGACCTGAGCTCAAGATGCTCATGAGCGTCTCGTTTCATTTGCAATCCTATTTTACGTATATCATAGAAGATTTAAAATAACAAATTACGCTATTGCATATGATATATATCAGCTCATGCATTTCTCAATTGATTATATTTGTCAAACGAGGTATTTGTCTTACTAACATTTGAGTCAATTATGGCTCTATTTCAAGGGCATTAAGAGTTCTATGCTTTGTGCGGTCAATCTTTGGTATTATTTACTTGAAATATAAATTACTTGATGATATGGAATTTTTTTTATGTAAATTTAATTGCACATCATCTATGTGGAGAGTATAAACTAAAATTTTGTATGTAGATTCTTTTTTAATGTTGTTATTATATGTGTTTTATATATTCTTTTGTATAGTTTTCTATATCTTTATAATCAATCCTTACGTTACAGTGTGCTTTGTGGATTTTGAATCTTTGATCCTCTTTACTAATAAATAATTAAAAGAGAAAATGGGCTTGTTACTCCTTAATAGTGCATTGATTTAACTTCATTCACACTGACAACTTTCGACCATTGTGTCTCTGATTGGTGCTATGTTCAACTTCTCAAAATATATTCACTTGCTACCTTTCTTGTGTCTTCAGTCACCTTTTCAAAAATGGTACTGATTAGGGTTGCAAATTGTAGTGGTATGGCTATCTATGTTACATGGACTTGGGTACATGTGTCAAATTCACAACGATTAGGGAAGGAAAAAAAAATTGTCAAAGCTGCTTTTAGAACGTATCCAAGCAGTAGACGTGTCAAATATCCAACAAAAAGACGAGGGACACTTCTAAATATTCATATGATTTAATATTTTTATTTTATTTTATTTTTAGGTATAAAATAATATCTTCATATAACGTATTGATCATCGTAGTCTTAAATTAATGAGTCACACTATGAAACTTTGGGAGAGAGTGATTGACGACGCCTAAGACGAGAAACAGAAGTGTCGGAAAATCAATTTGGATTCATGCCAATAAGGTGGTGGAGGCTATTTATTTTTTGAGACTAATTGAAAGAGAGAAGAAGAAAGGTTTCCATATGGTTTTTATTGATTTGGAGAAAGCTTATAATAGGGTACTTAGAGATCTAATATGGAGGATTTTAGAAAAGAAATGAGTCACATAGGGATATATTGATACAATAAAGGACATGTATGATGGTTGTGTGACTATAGTTAGAACGCTTGTAGGGGAAACAAATGAATGTCCAAATACTGTAGATTTACATCAAGGATCAACATTAAGTCATATCTTTTTGCCTTGGTTATAGACGAGCTAACAAGACACATTTAAAATGAGATTCCACGATGAATGTTATTTGCTGATGATATTGTTTTAGTTGATGGGACTAGAGAAGGAGTTAATGCCAAATTGGATGTTTGGAGAGAAGCTTTAGAATTAAAAGGGTTTAAGATAAATAGAAATAAAATTTAATACATGGAGTGTAACTTTATAGTAAATCTAGAAATACAAATGAGGATGTAGTGAGGATTGGGAATCAAGAGGTGTAAAAAAGTAAACATTTTTGTTATTTAGGCTCAATTATTTATAATGAATGAAAAATTGGAAATGACGTTAATCATAGAATCAAGGCAAGATGGGCTAAAAGGAGGAATGCATTTAATACATTGTGTGGAAGAAGTATTCCCTTAAGATTGAAAGGAAAGTTCTATTGAATAATTATTAGATCAGCCATACTTTATGGCGCACAGAATGTTTGGCAGCTAAGAAACAATATATGCATAAAGGGAGTGTGGCGGAAATGCGAATGTTGAGATAGTTGTGTGGTAAGATTAAAAAGGATATTATTAGAAATGATCACATTCGAGAGATGGTTGGAGTAACTCAAATTAGAGATAAAATGAGAAAATTGGTTATGATGGTTTGGATATGTGCCAAAAAAGACCTTCAAATGCGTCACTTAGGAAGAGTGACATAGTCCACATTGAGGGTAATACTAGGAGAAGAGATAGTCCAAAGTTAATGTGGGGAGAGTTAAAAAGGATATGATAGTATGTGGTTTGACTGAGGTTATGACCTTAAATAAAGCAGAATGGGAATATAGGGTTCATGCAGCCAACCCCAAATAGTTGGAAAAAAGGCTTGGTGGTGGTGGTGATTGATGTATATAACACATTGCTCAATATAGGCATTTCACTCATTTTGAATAATAATATAATATAATTGAATTATTTGATATACTTTTTAGGTGCATGTCTAACCAAAAATTTTAGACATATATCACATATCCATAGGTCCATGTCCCAGTATTGTTGATTCAACACAGGTACTTCACTTTGCAAGGGTCCATGTAACGTAGATGGCTATTAAAGTGAGGATTCTTGAGTTTCTGGTGTTTATTCATTTTATTGTCATGGTCTTCAGTCTTTGAGAATACAACAGTTTATGTTGGGGAAACTAACAAAGAGTTGGTCTAATACATGGCCCTACTTAGGATTGACACAGGTATATCTTTTGAAGATATTGTTCCTTTATTGATTTTTCTTTTTGCTTAATCTTCTCCGTGGAACTAAAATACACAGATTTTAAGCACAATGTTGGTTTTTGATTGTTTAGCAAATCAGCTCATGTGGACTGCTCATGGCCTCACACTTGTATGTCATAACCAGATGATCTGTTAGTTCTTTGAATAATTACACGAATTCCAAGTCTGTGGAGACATGATTCTTGTAATTTTCTTACAGGCCACCAACTTGTGTTAACAGTCTTGAAAATGATATTTGCTCGACTAAAAATTTATATTTTCACATGTCCCTTCACTTTGAGCATTTAACATCAGAAGTTAAAAGTGTTGATGGTAGCAACAGTTCTTCTCTGGTCTTTTGCATTTCTTCCATGTATGTATCATTCTTACTGTAGTACATTATGCATGCATGGTGTAGTACATTATGTAACAGTATGGTGACTGGAAGTTGCATTTTCATACATCACTTCACTTTTTCTTAGATTATGCTGTCAACGACCAAAATTGTCGAGTTTACTAACAATTTTTCCCTCTGGGTCTGTGTTGCTTCCTTGTAAACATTTCATTGCTACCGTAGTATATCTTTATGCATGTGTGCTGTAATGATCTCATTGCTTTTGCATCCAATTCCTCCCTTCATTCAGTATTATGTTCAATTTTATTTCTCAATGGTTGTCTTCATTATGTGTGATGCAGCACTTCTGGATGCTCATTTGGAGATGGATGTCACTTTCTGCATTTTGTTCCTGGCTATAGTGCAGTTGCTCAGTTGTCAAACATGGGTGGAAATCCGGCTATTCATCCTACTTCAAGAAATGCCATGGCCCCACCACCCTTCACTGATGGTCCAGCTCCAACTGTCAAAAGCAAGCTTTGCAACAAATTCAACAGTCCAGAAGGATGCAAATTTGGTGACAAATGCCATTTTGCCCATGGCGAGATGGAGCTTGGCAGGCCAAGTATGCTAGCTGGTGAAGATCCCCGAGGCATGGGACTGAGAGGTGGCAAGTTACCTGGACGGGTCGAGCCACCGCCACCCGGCCTAGCTGCAGCAGCCAACTTTGGTGCGTCAGCTACTGCCAAGATCAGCATAGATGCATCCCTTGCTGGAGCCATCATTGGAAAGGGGGGTGTAAACTCAAAGCAGATTTGTCGCCTCACTGGCGTTAAGCTTTCTATAAAGGAGCACGAGTCAGATCCAAATCAGAGAAATATTGAGCTTGAAGGAACATTTGATCAGATCGGACAGGCTAGTGCCATGGTACGGGAGCTCATTGTGAACCTCGGTGCTTCGACCGGTCCTGCAAGAAACCACCCTACTGCAAAGCCGGCTGCTCCAGTAAGCAGTTACAAGACAAAGATGTGCGAGAATTTTGCAAAAGGGTCATGCACCTTTGGAGAAAGGTGCCATTTCGCTCATGGAGCCATCGAGCTGCGAAAACCAGTAGCATGAGGGTTTTCTTCGTGACCCGCCCATTTAATCGTTTTCTGGTGCAACTTTTTGGACGAATGACATTGTTAGCAATATTAAATTTTACTGGTTGTTAGGTATATTATGATTGTTTGCTCGAGTCCCCTCATCTTCTGGTAGGGTTATTGTGATAATATTAATGCTTGTTAAAACTGTCCAATTGCTATATTTGACCATCCATGCTATGAGCATGGAGGTGTTAGGCTTTGAGTTCCTTTAATTTTTGTTCACTCCTGTGATCAGAAGCTGACTATACCGCCTTTTGCCTTTTGTGTTGAGGAAATCTAGAAAAAATTTATGGATGAGAACAAGAGTGTTGTAGAGCACTATAGTTGGTAGCACATTATCAAAACATTGTAATATCTGTTGAACTATTATCTGCAGTTTTTTAGGTCAATTGATTTTGCAATCACCATCAACATAACCTCTCCCAGCAATGTTCAATTCATGCTTAGATTCGGTTGCATGGAATTGGGGCTTTTTTTGGAATTGGAATGTGAAAATTTAGTTTAGAATATTTGATTACCAAATCTATAAACACCAGAAGGTGCAAATGGATAATATATATTATAATTCACCTGTCTTTCTCCCAATAAATAAAATACACGTATTTTGTTGGTACCTAATAAAAAAAGTGTCAAGCAATTTGAGATCTCTTAAGACTACATTCAAATATACATTCACCTGTCTCTTGAATACATTCACCTGTCTCTCCAATGAATAAAATACATGCACTTTGAATGGGTAATTATGGGAAGAATACCTAGCAAAACAAAAATAGGACAAACAGGAGGGCCTTTCTTTTTATTTGGTACCAACAAAATGTATTGGATGTCATAAAATTATATCTAAACAATGGGGTAGAGATTGACCTGCACAAAAAGCTATATGAGATGATGATATAGAAAACTGGGAACTGCACCTGGTATCTACCAGACTCAAGGCACTCCAACTGTCTCTCTCCCTCCCCCCCCCCCCCCCCCCCCCCTCCTTTCTCTTGGACAAGTTCAATCACCGAATTAGCAATTGAAAAAGAAGACTGCTGTCATCTGCATGAAAGAATGGAGCTCATTTCCTCAGTGCTTCTACATAGTAGTGTCAACCGAAAATCGGAGCATCTTAGCAGACACTGGAAAGAAATCGAATTTCACTCTGTTGTGGGGTTGTCACGGATTGGCCGGCTATATGGATCCGTATCAAGTTATATGTGAATTGATCAGTAGTGCTTCGTCATAGCTGGCAGACAATGCCCAATAATAATAGTAAAAACTACTAAATGAAATGGAAACATGTACAATGATCATCAATGAAGTCACTGAAGAGAAGAGGGGGATGGAGCTCTAGAAATGATAACATAAGATACTCATGCCAAGACCTACACACAAAGCCGTTATCAATTTATCACTAAGATACCTTCTATGATGCAGCCACTAAAAAATAGAATTGTAAACTCATCATAAATCCCAAAAGGGAGAGAAGTATAGTGAGATAATTAAGCTGATTCAATTATTCCTATGGTTCATTCCTCCAAGTACAGAACCAATTGAGATATGAGAATCCCAACTCATGAACTGCTCAATATAGTCAATCCAGCCATGCCATCTGCCTACTTCAGGGCAAATAAAAATGTTCTTGTTCGACATAAAATAGTCCATATACAAATAGAAAAGGAGTATGTATTTAGCTCCAAAATGATCCTCATTACTGAAGAATTACTTCCAGGCTGGAATTAGAATACAAGTGATGAAATTTAATTCAGAGTTCCACGAAGAAAAACCTTGTAATTTCACTCATAGCCTCGTCCAACCTCCATCAGCAGACCTTGCAAATATACGTGGCTGCTTCATTGGAAAGGTATCTCTCCAGTCTGGGTGTTGAATCAAATAGTCCCAACTCCTAAAGAAATAGTCGAAAACAAAATCCTTCATAATCAATTATTCATTCTTTCACATAAAATATGCCTCAAGAGCTTTCGTAATTGCTCTCTCCAAAGCTGATTTACACTTACTAAACCCAAACACACGCATGCATCCACACACACATATATTATACATATATAAAAAGAAAGAGAGAGAACTTCAAAGGAAGGTAATACCATGTTAATCAAAGAAAATCAGGAAATCATGGAGACTTTATCAATACTGTGTTCATATAGATCATGAGGACAAGATCTTCTAAACTAAATAATGTTCAATTAATTTTAGGGTTATAATATGTAAAAGTATCATTCTTCTCCATATAATGGTTATATTTTGTGCCATTTCAATATAAAGATTAATTAGAAATTTAGAATTGGTCAGCTGGAAGAATAATGATATTTTAGATAACAGGACAAGCATTAGAAAGTGAAAAGAATCATTAATGCAGAGTACACACATATATGATAATAACAGAATGACTGAAAATTTTACAAGCCAATATAGGCATCTATTTCAGTCCTTTGTCTATATCTATAATTGTTAAGTCTGAGATCTTGGGAAAACTAGAGAAGCCCAATTAATTATTTAATGATAATTTCATTGCCAAAATTTTGATTCTTAGATTATCAATCCATATTCCAAGTCGGTAGCTATCACAATGAAAATTATCTTGATACCCCAAGCTTGAAGCTTTGAACCTAAGTTTCTGACACTGTTGACATTAGCAATCATCCACTCCCAAATGCTAGTATCCGATAGCTCAACCACTACAGACAGCAACCAAGGTGTAAGTAAATGAGAAATTGTATGATACAATAGCTTAGAGCTGCAAAGACCTCAGGTTACATGTTTGTCTCTTCAACCCTTGGGTAATTATGTTTAATAAATTAGTAGTTGTAGTAATTTATTACTTTTGAAGGAACAAACTTGGTCCATGGTGGATACTTGTAATTGTGTTACCCTATAACTAATCCCATGTTTAGGAAAAGTCATTAATTATTTGAATGCAAACATACACGGAAGAAATTGAATAGTACTCATATATGTCAAATTTTAGGCATTGAAACTTTTAACTAATCAAATACACAATATAAGTAGCTTATTTCACCAACATTTACGCAAATTTAAAGAATATCATGCTTAATTCTTTATAGGTAAGACATACTGACATTCATTTTGTGAGACCTTTCCAAGATTGGGAGACATTGGTGAGCTTCTAGCCGTGTTGTACCGTCGGCGGCGGTGGTTGGGGGAGGGAGGGATGGATTGATGTTTGGTGTTGGAAGGACACTAGTCATGGGATTTTCGAGGTGAGTTCTTTTTACAAGAGCATGATGGATGCTCGAGGGTCTTCTTTCCCTTGGAAGGCAGTGTGGCACACCAAGGCTCCCCTCAAGGTCGTCTTTTTTGGCTGGTCGGTAGTTATAGGGAGGATTTTGACTGTTGACAATCTGAGGAGGGGTCAGATTATAGTCAATTGGTGTTGTATGTGCAACGAAGATGAAGAATCAGTCAGTCACCTTCTTTTGCATTGCCCGGTAGCTCGTGATTGTTTGGCTATGCCTTTTGCCCTTTTTGGTGTTTTGTGGGTCATGCCAGAGTCACATCAAAGCATGCTTGAGGCTTGGCAAGGGTGTGTAGTGAGGAGGCAAGCCCGAGATGCTTGGAAAGTAGCGCCCCTTTGCTTATGGTGGGGGCTGTGGCGAGAGTGGAACAAGTGGTCCTTTGTTGGAGTTGAGGTTCCGGCATGGGTGCTTAAGTTCTCTATTCTTTGTACTTTATTTTTTGGGTTAAGGGTTAGAATTGTAATTCAGTGGGGGATTCAGTGTCTTTTGTGGATTATTTGCTTGTATAGTAGACCTTCTTGGTCTCTCTTTGTTCTTGGGCTGAGCTCCCCTTCTGAGCGCTCTTCAATGAATTTTACTTATCAAAAAAACAAAATAGGTAAGACATACTCATGCACCCACTTTGTGCTACTTGGGTCTTGAACCCTCAATCTTCTCTTTAAGATATACATGTCCACGATCATGTTTGAAATATTTTTTGACAAACTTACAGTCCATTCCTTCTTTTGTAGCAAGTTAAAGAAGTTTTTGCTTAATAAATGATAAATCTACTAATAACAAATTTAGTGATCCCACAATTAAAATTATGGGAGAGGTGATTGTACCTTTTCTCGCTATCCACAAAATCTGGGCCCTCAGCAGAAGGTGAAGTAGAACAGTTTAGGAGGATTTCTGAATCAGAGAGGTCTCGCAATGTCAAAGCAAAATGTGATAAGCGCGTGGTCCTATTGGTAGTGAAAGACACCAAAAACATCACTATGACTGGAATATGAAAATAAGGCAATCAATAGACAACTGTTAGTGTAAGAATTTTCTCTGAAAGGAAAAAAAGAAAATAAAAATTAAAGCAAAAAGGACTACATGATTAGAAAGCATATTTTGCCATTGCTTTATGCATCAAACTTTATCATTATCATTGCCTTTATCCAATATGAATGAGGCTGGCCAACTAAATTCTCTAACCTTCTAAGTGGAGTCATGTCCTTGCCCAACACATGTTGGACACAGAAACTTCTTAGACACTCTTGAACATATGTCTTGCATATCTTCAACATGTCTATAATCTGAAAATAAATTTAATAGTTATGGAAACCTGTAAGGCACTCCTTGGACACTCCAAAACAGAAAAACTACTCCTTAAACGTTGGAACAGAGTTTTTTCAAAGTATTTAAGAAGATATGACCATTATGGAAACCAAATTGAGGGATTATACAAGATACATTAAATAGTTTGACCAAAACTAGAGACAAAAGAATAAAAATGCATAGAGAATTCAAGTAAAGGAATAGAGGTGGGAGATGAGAGAAGATATCACAATTACATTGCTTCAACAAGAAAAAGGAGTCATCATGATTATGAATGTGCATATTCATATACATACATGTATACTGCCGTGTCCTTTAAGTGAGTGTCATATTATAGAATTAACTGCATCAACATGTCCATGTTGTGTTGTGGTGTGTCCATGTCCATGCAAAATACGGTGTAGAGCAGCATTTTTACCATGAGCATGGGGCAATAATGAATTGGTCGGTGTGAGTATTATATGTATCTAGTAATCGGCCCTTCCAACTGGGATCCCCAGAGGCTGTCATCACTCGGATCCTCCTGACAATTTCATCTGGACATCTTGAAGTTCTATCGAAACTGGCTGGAATGATAGATCCAGTAGAGGTTTCTACCTGAAAAAAGAACCAAACATGGAAGAAACATAAATTTACATTTTAAAAGTTGAGATAAAAGGCTAAGCCAAATGAATGCTAAAAATAAGAATTTCATTACCTTGTCCTCAGATAATTAAAACCAGCTACATTCATTTTCTCCTAAGAGTTTAAATTAATGACGTATGCTACTAACAAATAAGAGAAACATTCATGGCAGATCAAATTACCAAAAAAGAAAAGAAAATTTACTTGATACAAGCATAGCTGTAATGCCTCTTACTGAATCTTATTTGGAAGCTCCACATTTAGCATTATTTTTTCAATCTGCTTACTACAAACTAATATTAGATATTAATCATACATAAATAAGGGCAGAAATGGATGTCCCCTGAAAATTTAGTTGCCCAATATTGTTCTCTATGTATATCTATCAACAAACCTACTATCATGTATCATGTACATGGATCATTAAAAAGAATAGCAACCATCAAGGAATTCTACCAACTTTACCAACATTATCCAAGAAATGCGTAGAGACATGATGATAAAGGTTATAAAGGTAGGCTTTACACTAAGCATCAGCATTAAACCCATACATGTTTACAATAGTTTTAGATAAAATAATGAAAGATATACAAGGAGACATTCCATGATGGATGCTATTTAATGATGACAATTGTTACACACTTCTAAGGGAACTCTAGCAATAAAATCAAAACATGGAGAAATGCATTAGAATCTAAGTGTCTAAAAATTATTTATGAAAAAAAAAAAGTATTTAAAAATTAGTAGAGTGTAGAACTAAAATATGAATGTAAATCTCGCAAAAGATAAAGAGAATGGCAATGTAATGATATCAACTCAAAGATCAAAGAATTATCCAAAATAACCATTTTTTATATTTAGAATCAATAATAAAAAATGATGAGGAGATAGATGATGATGTAACAAGTAGTAATAAAGTAGGTTGGGCGTTTACCTAGTGGTATCATATGTGATAAAGGATATCGAATAGGTTAGAACGAAAATTCTACAAGACAGTTAAAAGTTATTAGACCTTAAGACCGACTATCTTACATAGTACCGAATGTTAGGCATTAAACAATAAACAAGATCAGTTAGTTTTGTTGAAATGAAAATATTGAGATGGATACCAAAGGTGGTTGTCTAGTGGTATCTCCTTTATCTCCCAAAGTGGAAGGTGAGGGTTCGAGTCCCCATAGGGGCAAATGGGTGAGTGAGTTTCTTGCCAAGGAAAAAAATATAGAGATGAATGATAGGTTTAACTAAAAGAGACATGATTATGAGAGAGATTAAGAATAGAAAATAATGGTGATAGGAAAAGAAAAAATAGGCTTAGCTGGTATGGACATATAATGTATTAGAGAAGAAATATTAGATAAAATAGAAGCTAAGCAGACCAAAATTATCATGAAATGAAGTGATAAAAAAAGATCCTAAGAATTTAATTATAATAGTTTAAATTGCGTATGATAAAAATGAGTATAAGAAGAGCATTCGTGGCAAGTTTAAATTGCATATAATAAAATGAGTATAAGAAGAGCATTCATGAGGCCAACTCATTTGGATTGAACCAAGGCAATTATGATGTTAACGATACGTGACAACATTAACATATGTGTAGGTGTGTGCATAAATTTATTTTATGTAAAAAATATAGAAAATAATAATTTTTTCCATAAAATATACATATAGGTTTTGACAAACAAACATTCTTATGAATCTCTCACGTATTCTATATTTCTAACTCATAATTAAGATTCACGTTAAAAAACTCATAATTAATCCAAGGATGTGGGAACAATTCCAACACTATTTATTCTTATTTTATCTCAATTATTTTCCCCATATGTTTAAAACCCTTACCATGTTTTCCATAAGAATCATTCCCCATCCCTATATTAAACGTATCTCTTTCAATTTTTAGACATTCCAAAGTTTATGTTACTTTTTTAAGAGTGAATTTACTTTTTAAATAAATTAAATTAAATTTACCATTTAAAAAAAAAACTTAGCATACAAATCATCATCATCATCTTGCCTTTATCGCGAATGAATGGGGTCATCCGCACGAATTCTTTTTTTATTCTATTTGTTGAAAAAAACAGCCGCAAACCAAGCACAATCACGAAACACGACACAAAACGAATCAAGCACAATGCACAGAACACAAGAATTTATGTGGTTTGGCGATGTGCCTACGTCCATGGCAAAGATCCGGCAAAAGATTTCACTATGCGAAAATCAGGAGATTACAAGTTTTAACCCAAACCCTAGCTCTCGCTCTCTCACTCTCTTTCTATGGTTTTAGTGTTCTCTTGTATCTACCTCCAAACCCTTAGATGCCCTTATATATCGGGCTACAAGAGAGTCCTAACCCGAGTCCAAAACCCGCAAACGAAAAACGGGTCATAAAATTTTTCCCGAGGGTGCTGCCCCTGGACCCCCGTGACACAAAGCCCATTTTTCGGGTCAATCGGGTCGCAACACGACCCAAGCCGAGACAATTCGGGCCACAACATGACACTATTCTATGACACGCCATGTCTCTTCTTATATTTAATTTTTAAAGTCATTTCTAATTACTTCATCCAAAGTTAGTTTTGATCGACCTATTGTCTCTTACCTTCTAACTAAACTAATCTTCCTTTTCTCATTATTGCATTTGCAGGTCTACATTGTATGTGTCCATACCACCTAAGCCTACTTTAAGTTATTTTTTCACTAATAGGTGTTATTCCTAATCTCCCACACACTTTGATTTGTAAACATTTCTCTTCAAGTCTTTCTTATCATCCATTTCAATGTTCTCATTCAGCTACATGAATGAGTTGTTACTTGCTTCTTTTCTGTCTTTTTTTATAAGTAAAATTTCATTAAAAGACGCTCAAGAGGGGAGCACTCCCAGTTACTTGCTCCTATTTTAGACTCCCACCACTATAGAAGATAATTGGCCTAATAATTGTCCTATAAAATTTTCCTTTTAACATCATCATCTATCTTCCTATTAGTTATATCATCGTGTATCTCAATCCTAAGTATCGAAAATGATTACTCTGAGCAATCCTTTGGTCTTGAATTGTTATTGTTATGTTATCACTTTCCCAGACTTTATTAAATTTACATTCCATATTTTATGTTTTAATCTTACTAATTCTTAATTGTTTTGCTATTAATGTATTTTTTTCATATTTCTAATTTTGTTCCTAAGACTGCCTTAGAAGTATCTAACAATACTATGTCATTAGCAAACATTATGCACTAACCATGAAATGTCTTCTTATATATCTTTTGTTATTTCATCCAAAACTATTGTAAACAAGTATGGGGCTTATTATTGTAAACAAGTATGGAATTTCGTTATTTTGTTATTTCGTTACACAAATAAATACATAAAGAGAATATTTTAGAGGGACGAGTAATAAAAATCAATATTTTTAATCCAATGTGAATGCAATAATGCACTTTCTTAAATGGTTATAATCCCCAAAAGGGGCATTCAATTCAGGGCGGAGGCAGTATACAATGATATAACAGATTTATGCCATGCATTTTCTTAAATAGTTATAATCCCCAAAACAAGTCACACACATATCCCCAGATATTGAAAAGGTATAAAACATTTTTGAAATAAAAAAGAAAACACTATCTACATATTATGGATATGATTAGAAAACGTCATACATGTACCCTAAGTACCAAAAGTATGGTTATCCAATTTAGAAACAATAAAGATGTGTTTCCCTTGTAGAAGTATTCGTGCTTCATAATTGTCTCTCAAGTAACCATACGCAATTTTGAAATAACAAGCTCAGCCTATGAAAATTTAAGGACCAAGACTGAAACTAAAACAATCTTGAACACTACCAAGTTGGCAGCACAGATGAAGTGAAAGGACTCCCTTTACGTTTAGACGGATGTGACTTTAACGAAGACAAGCCGAATGCGCATGCTCATTCTTAGTGTTTTTATTCTAAAGAAGAAGAAGAAGAACTTAAATCACCACCACAATGAACACAATCCAAACAATAAAAAAAGAAAGGAATTCATAAAATTAAAGCTGACCAAGAAACCATTAAAAACAGGGACTGCATTTCCTTCCGAATTCCATTTGGTGTTATGCCTGAGAACATGGAGAGTTTGAATGTGAAATTTTTCCCTCCTCTTTAAAAAAATTTCAACTATCTTCATACACAGAGGAAAGGAGTGCCCGTCCAACTTTGAATGGCTCTCTGATCTAGTACCAATATCGGCATGCTGCATCCAAAGTTCAAAATATTCAGCCTTGATAATTCTGCTCTGAGAGGGTAACTACAGCTCTGGAAATCAAAGACAAAGTAGAGAATCTCGAGACAGACTTGAGGTAAGGCATCGTTAAAAGCACCAATAACATGCACCTGCATTTTACACCCTTGCAGTGGTTACAATATGTATGCAGAAGTACCCAGAGCCATTACATAAAAATAATTATGAAGGGAACAAAAAGTTTTGAAGGAAACAAAGAAGAATACATCCAACTCGGTATCAGCGTCGTGATCCGCAACTAAAGATAACATCTGGGTGACGCCAATATCAACAACACCTGGAAAATCCATATGGGAAACAGAGGTCCTGTGATCAAGGTATTCACAAGCAAAATTAGAAAATTCAGATTAAAAAATTTCAAAACAAATATATAAATTGATATATATAATGCATCACATTCTTACATTCCACTTTTGCGGTTACGTATGACAAGGCCCACACAGGTTGTTGCTTCATCAGTGCCAACTAACTTCTCATGAAGAGATGAGAAAGAAGACATGGATATTCATCACAACGACATGGCAAAACAGACAAAATTTAATATGTGGAATTGGAATCTGACAACCACCCTACTTGGAGGAGAATTACAATGATTCATGGCACAACAAAATATGTTATATGGTAATTGAACTGGGAGTGTATTTACTGAAAGCTATACTGAAACGACAGTTCAAATTTCATTTGGAAGACAGTTCACTTTTGTTTTCTAGAAGAAAACATAAAAGGGCAATGTTTTGTTGTTTATGATGACAAGAGTTCAAAATGCAAAGGCATAGGGTGTCATTAGGGAAGGAAAAGAAAATAAAAAGGGATGTCAATAGGATTTAATGAAATATAAAGATGTGCATACAAAATTCACAATTTTAACTTCTGTCAATGGAGAGAAGACCAAACCAATTGCATGCACAAAAAGATTCAAGGACAGAGAGCAGTGCTCATTACTGTTTCATTGGGTTGGGGGGGAGTGGGGGCGTGTTTAACGGTCACTGGTTTTTCATGGGGCGAGGGCTGCATTATATTTCCTTTTGATTTTTGCATCTATACCACTTCATTTAGTGCACAAATTTTTGCATATTATCTTTCATTGAATGTCATTTTCTTGCTTGTGCATTGTGATAGTTCTTAATTTTGTTTATTTAATTCAATTTCAGTCACATATTGGCATTTTGTCCTTAACCAGTCTCATGCCTATATCATTCCCTTGAAACCACCATGTGTGTCCATGACATGTCCTATTCACAACGTGCATTGAAACAAAAAGTTCATCGTTCATTGGAAAAAAGGTCCTAATGAGTACATTAGGGGTGGCACGTGTGTTTCCCCAAGAGTTAGACAAGGCATTAGGAACAATCACCACGATTATCATGTCAAGTCCACATCCCCATCCCACCACCGTGATCTTGTCTCTAGTCCAAGAACATCCCGAGAGCCTCACATGAGTCAAACTAGCTTTAGGGAGAGTCAAATACAGAATCCTGCTTGGAGGGCTTCAATTGTCCAACCATGTAAAGTTTCTAAACATAGGTATCCACCTAGAGTTTTAGGTGACCTAGACGAGACTAGACCATTCCCTGAACATAAGAAAAATCAAATGGAACATGAGACTTTCTATAATGATGTAATCCCATCTGCCTTCATGGGAAAAGATAATTGGACACGCACCAACATTTTTCGCACATATCTCAAATGTGGGGAGAGAGTCGTCAAGATCATTATTGACAAAAGAAATTTAATAAATGTAGTGTCAAAATCAGGTGTTGCAAGAATGAAACTAAAGCTCGAACCTCACCCACAACCATACAGGATGGCCTAGGTAGTTGAGACCTCCTTACTTGTCACCGAGAGGTGTTTTGTTCCTATTCAAATGGGTGAGTACTCTAATATGATTTGGTGTGATGTTTTACCCTTGACAGTAGCCCACGTGTTACTTGGTCACCCTTGGATCTATGCTTTAAATGTGACTCACAACAGCACAAATAATCACTATAGTTTCAAGTACTATAGTAAAACGATCATGCTAAAGCCCGTGGATCCATCAATACGTGGTTCTAAAGCACTGCATAGGCCTTCTAATCAGCCTTGTGTTAACAAGATTTTGGCAAAGAAGTTTCTCATGTTGCCTCTGAAAATGTGTTTACTTCTCCACCACTTGAGTCTAGTGTTACACATCATCATATACATCCTAGGGAGTGCGTTGAACCCGAACAACAAATGAATGAATCTTTACAAAAAGAAATCATTCTAGATCATCTTGTAAAAAATGATCAAAGTCATGAATTCCACACTTCCATGGTGTTGAACAGAGATGCCAAGTATACTAGTAGTTTTTGAAAAACATTGTGGACATTTTTAGGAACGGATTTGAAATTTTCCTCAACATTTCATCCTCAGATTAATAAACAAATTTGGGTTCTCAATTGAAGTCTAGGATGTTTGATTGAGTGTCTTGTGGTAAACCACCTCAATGTGTTGGATTTGTTTTTGCCTATCATGGAGCATGCTTATACTAGTTTGACCAATCAGTGTACCGGTAATGGTTCTTTCAAGATTATACTTAATTCTTTGCCATGCCAGTCCATTGATCATATTCCTTCACCTCCATATTTGTATTCACTTGAATTTCTTGATTCATTTGTTCAACTTGTCCACAATTTTCATGCCAATATACGACAAGAAATTGTTTTGAGTAAGAAAAATTATGAACTTGTTGCTTATGCTCATACTTGGAATCATGCATTCATTGAAAGAGACTGTATTCTAACTCGTGTGACATTACAAGCCCAAGTCACTATACATTTCCCCACCATTCATATATTTGGACCTAATGCATATTTATTTGACCTGCCATAAGATAATAGTATTAGTCCAACTTTTCATGTGGAGTATTTGTCACCTAACCGAGTCACCTCTAAGCCTCTTATTTTGTTAGCTTTTGTTCCTACAGGTGGAGTTACATTTTCTCTAGCTCAGACCCTAGTTCTCCCACCATTTCCGCCATGGTAAACAAATTGGATCAAAGATAACCTTGGCCATCACAGTGATGCTTCTCTTATTGCAAATATTCAATTCTATCTTGTTCGATGGAAAGGTTATCCAGATTTTGATATCATATGAAGTACCGATGTTGAGTTTTGCCCTGATGACTCAGATTTTTTTGAGCAATACATATGCATTTACTCTTCAGAGAAGAGTTCTTCTCATCCAGGGAGAATTGATGCAGGACGAGTTATGATTTATATGGATGAGCCAAATGTGTTACGCCTCTACTTTTGGAGAAGGCGTAGAGACAAATGAAATTAGGGATTTAATTTAATTTAGGGTTAATTTTATTATTGTCATTATTTTAGTTTTAAGGTATTTTAGTATTTTTAATATTTTAGGGTTTCTTAGAGTTTATTTATGTTTTGCCTATATAAAGGCTTCGATGTAACTAAATAATTCACTTGTTGATGATTGAATATTGAATATTATTGAGATTACATACTTTTTCCTCCTCCTGCTTCTTCTTCTCCTCCCCTAATCTTCTTCTTCTCTCTTATTCTCCGTTGAGCAACAAGCCCCCAATCACGAACCACCAAATATTAGGATGTGATGATAAGTAAACAAAGACGAAGAAATTTGCAAGAACACACCAAGAATTATACGTGGTTCAGCTAAACAAGTCTACGTCCACAGAGAGGCCGATTTCACTATATAGATTGTAATAGTACAAATTAAAAGATTGAATCAAGAGTAAGCTCAACTCTCAACCCTTGTAAGCTCAACTTTCAACCCTTGTACACCCAATCTCACTCAAAAGGAAATCATAAATTCTAAACAAGAATTTTCTCTCTAAGCATCCTCTTAATAACAATGAGAGTGTTACCTCTACGCAAGAGTTGCCCTCTCAAAACAATGAAAGTAGCGTCTCAAATACAATGAGAGTATTGCCTCTTTTCTTCTCACTTTTCTCAACCTATAACATACGTAACTATTTATAAAGCCCAAAACCCAATTCCTTGATGGACAAGGATTACAATTCCTTAGAGCCCAAGACTTGCCTAACAAGTACTTTCCTTCCTTGAAACCAAGACTTGCCTTCTAAGAAATTACCTAATAAGACACAACTCTACAATAGAAACCTAATTACAATAGGAATTTGAGCCAACCCAACATATTCTTTATTTATGACATTGAAATGAGGTCACCTACCAAAAAGTTGAAATACAGAATTACCATAGATTACATAATGTAAGGTGATAAACATCTAACACATGAATTTAGGTGCCTTAACTGGTAACTTAAGTAACTCAAAAAATGTCAGTGTAGGTAGTCACAGCTTTATGCAGTGCACTTGGATTACTGGCTGTAAAATGACAGGAATTCAATCTTCAGACTGTAGGAAGATCATGGGCTGCCTTGCCCGAAAAGCTGAGGAACAACCCCAACAACTTGACAATTCCCTTGATGGTGTCAAATTTAGAGAAAGTGTTTGTCAAGCACATACTATATTCTTCCATGTCCATTGAGACATTTGCAGTTTATTGGTCTTATAGAGGTGGACCCAAGAATATGGTGTTGCTCAACTAGATAATCAATTAGTCCAACTCACGATAATAGACAAAGGTTCAGGTTGGTGGGAACTAATTCATAATAGGAGTGTCAACATAGATAGCAATTGGCAAATAAACTAGAAAAAGAAAAAGGCGTTGGTACACTCGACTGTAAAATTTTAAAATCGCATGTCAGAGCATTACAAAATACTTGCTTGAAAAAGTAAAGATGCAAACATACATCCACGAGCGCAGGGTCAACAATTGCATATTCTCTTTGAAAAATATAGACACATTTACTTTGTCTTGTTCTCTCAGAACCATATTCTTCAGAAACTGAGAACTTCCTCTCCGGAATAGCCTTGAATGAACTTGAGGCAGACACCAGAATAGGGTGTTCCATCAAACCAACCAGGGTATCATTTCCCTGTTTACAGTTTAAAGTTTTTCACGTCTGTCAGCTATTCAGTGCAGAAGTGCAGGAATTCTTAAAGCAAATCATTCCAGGAAAAAGAAATGCACCATGGTCTAGTAAAAAGAGAATATTCTGACTCTAATTTTCAGATATTTTGAAGTTTAATCCATTGTGGTAAAAAATTCACCCACTTTTGTGTTTGGAACAGTGAAATAGGATTCAGTAGTCACCACTTTATTGGATGTAGCTTTGATGATGATATACAACCAGATAGCCCAAGAGGAGAACAAGGAGCTGGGAATAGAAGCAGTTGTTACGTTCCAAGGTATCAATTATGATATGGTTCAAGACAGGCATTATCCGCAATTAGCATAAGGGCTACTATTTAAATGGGACTCTAAATTTGACAAAAAGCATCCAGGCCTTCTTCCACAGTTTATTTTCTTCTTTTTATTTGTAGAAAGAGAGATTCTAGGAATGGCACTAACATTTACTCAATGTGAAACACACGCTCCCTCAATTTCATATTGATTATTAAAATTAGATTTACACATCCCAACTCCTGAGAAAATACTGTTTGTTTGTTTTATGCATTCGTGTGTACGACAATTTATAAGGTGATTAAGTTATTATGAGGAAAGAAATAGTCATATGAGGAAATAAAATCGCGAAAAGCTTTCATGTTATACTAATTTTAAGATCAAGCAATATCTGGTCAGCAATTGATATTGTGTTTTGGCATTCCAGAACCCAAAAAACTTAGGCTCCGTTTGTTTCGACGTAAAATATTTTCTGGAAAATATTTCTAAAAAATTTCAGTGTTTGATTGCATATTTTAAAAGAAAAAATGTTATACCCGTAAAACATTTTCACATCAAAATGTTTGGATTGAGGCAACCAATCCGTAAAATATTAAATAGCTAGCTTGGTTGATGCTACCAAACACCGAAAATTTTCAAAAATATTTGAAGTCGAAACAAACGGAGCCTTAATGATGATTAATTGATACAGAGGGAGAAATAAGCCCAGATTTCAATTAAGAAATGATCACAGTTGATTTTCATCTCACTTAGTGAATCAATCAACTTGATTCGCCTGCCCTTAGATTCAATAAAGTATCACGGTCGCAATTATGGCATTCAAAGAATGTGAGCTCTCATCATCTAGTTTATCAGATTTATGATTTCAAATCCAACCCAAAACATTACGAACTATAGCCTCTCAAATCACCCTGTAATCTGCCACTATACTTCTAACACTAAAATAGACAAGACATACACAAGCAGGTTGTCCCGTTTTTATGGGAATTATAATGCTATTTTACTTATTAAATTAATCCCCACATACTAAAAATAAAACAAAGTCAGAAAAAGTCTTCAAAGCAATGTTGAATTATGATAGAGATTGTTATTGAGTAAAACTGTGATTGTAAGCATGAATTACTACTTTCAAAGCCCACCATTTATTTGAAGTTTTTGGCACCTACAAAGGCATGTATATTTGCGGATAAGCAAGATAATGTATTGAACTACTCAAAAATAAGCTAGACTGAAATAAAAACAGATTGGAGTAATGAAAACGACTCTAAGAAATTTATCAACACAACCACACAGAAAGTGGATTGAATGATTTTCATATCCACGTACCCCCACATCGTCCCACTCATTTTAAATTTCAAGTAACCTGATTCCTGAAAAACAAATGATAGCATTCATGTGAAAAACAATGTTGAAAAGATTTGTATGAACAGCTATTCCTTCTCCTAAAAGTAGAGCAATTGGTCTTTGGATTAAGTATCATGTTTGTTTTCCATACATAAAACGAATTTATCCAGTTCTAGTCCTGCCACGGCAGGGTTTTTAGGGAGAGAGGACTTGAGACAAATCTAACCTTAGGTATTTCACAAAGTGACTACTCTGAGGCTCAAATTCATGTCAATGACAACGATGCTCAAGCGTTTTCTGTGATAAACTAGGCAAAGGCCCTCTCTCTCTCTCTCTCTCTATATATATATATATATTGAAAGGAAAACCAAAAAAAAACAATATCATGGATTTTAGTTCTAGTTTTTAATCACCAAAATCCTAAGCAAGAGGTGAGGTTTAACAAATAAACATGCCAACTAGTTCTATGCATAAAACTCAGTCATTCATCTACAACTCTACCAAATATTGTAGCAGTGATTTTCAAAACATCCCCACGATTATGACGTCCTACTTCTGTACATTCAAATGAAATGATCATGTCAGCCATCCTAATATACAATAACAATACGTTCTTTTCAGTGCTCTCAATCACATAATTTACTCTCAAGATTTTGAAGTCCTTTACTATGTTTCTCATCATGTTTGATACACATCTTTGTAATCATCATCACCTTTAAATGTGCAATTTTTTTTACTCACTGTTCAATACATGCACAATTATGCCCATCAAAAGCCTTCTGGAGTGAAAAACAGTATCAACTTTAGGTATTCACTCCACAGATCTCTCTATCAACAGGTAGTTTGCATGGATGCTCTAATCAAATTTTGTAGTTGGTTAAATTATTGTTTACCAATGCTGTCATCAAAATTCTCAAAGAAGTGTAATAATCAAGCACGGGATATTTGGGAATTTCAAATGCCCAACATTGTAAGCAGGTAAATTAGTTATCCCGTCATGATATCATATACAGCACTTGTTTTCTAAAATCAATTTAGCAACCAAAGAAATGTGTAAGATTAAAATTACCAATGCAACAGACAAGAGAGCCAACACTGTCACTAGAATTTTTTTTTTTTTTTTAAGTTTTATATTTAATCATCATAAGATTAGACTGGAAATTTATATAATCCAGCAAGATGAATTTCACAGCTCAATTTTTGTTATATTTTTTCGATCCCTGTCTAATGTAGAGTACCCACTTATCCGGTAATAATCTTTTTAGGAAAGACAAGTTTTACATATTTCTGCCGAATCCTTTATACTTATTTACAATATAAAGTCAGTTAACAAAGAAATCAGGAATGAGATTGCAGTCAGCAATGTAAGGTATAAGACATTCTATTTTGGCACACATATCCACTTAATTCAATGTTCTAATTAATAGTTGAATTTAATGATGGCAAAAATGGTTTACAGTAAGGTAAATAAAAAAGTATCAGCAAGAGCCGAGAGCCAAGCAAGAAACAGTGATTTAAAGTTTAAAAATAATGTTTCTGAAGAAAAAAAAAATGCTAACATGCTAAAGTTATTAGAAGATTCAAATAGTAATTCTAACTTTTTTTCGTTTCTTCTCTAACTTTGATGTACAAGTTTTGAAATTGCCCATTCTCAAGTTTGAATGAGATGCAAAAATGCGCCCCACAATTGCTTGGTACTCATAAAGGGGGTATCACAAATTTCAGATGGTATCTGGATTACTGCACTGATTTCAAAATTTAACCCTGATCAAAAAATGACAAATATCAGGCCACTCACTGAAGTTCAACTTTTCTAGATGATGCATAACCAGAAAAGATAAGAAATTGTAAAAGAAGAGCAGTTGGTAACGCAGAAACCAGAAAATACAGGTCACGTTCAGAACCAGCCAATACTAAGACCTGAAAGTATGGTTAGCTTAATTTTCTGAAAGATCCACATCTGAATGACATGTCAAATTTGAATATTTTAATTGTATCCAGCAATTTATGAGCTTGAGATTCTAAGAGTTTCTTTCTGTGCTAGATTTGTGCAGATGAATATTCAAATTTAGCAACTGGTCATCAATAATTTGCTTCTTAATTAATGTTTCTAGCTAGTTTTAAACATGAATTGCTTCAAACTCTATGCATATCCATGTAAGCATTGGACTTTTTGCATAATTCTTGTTGATCCTGTTTGAGAAATGTTCTGGTGCTCAAAGGAATTGATATAACTCTAATAGGTGCTCATACTTTAAAAACCATAATGCTCATTATCATGCTTGACCTCTCCCTCTTCACATTCCTTTTCTACCATAAACCTCCAAAATTTGATCCATCCTGACTCTAATAGGTGCTAAGAGGCATTGAGTCTTAAATCGACAACCAGGTCAGGATTTTTGTTTTAAATTATGTCACATACTTCCATCTCTTCCACTTTTGATATGGATACTGGTTATTAAAGGAGAGTTATGTTGAGCTGATTTATGTTCAATCACAATCCTTTGTGGAAAATTTTATTCCCAAAATAGCACATGCACATAGTCTTCCATGCTAGGCTTGTTTTTTAAACGAGTACCCAAAAAACATTAAATATAGTTTACAAGTTTTCTCAGATAATCATTCTCATAAAAAGATATTTTTTTTTTTTCATCATTGATCAAAAGATCACAAGTTATCATACCAAAATTTACTCTTTAAACAATCACAATATACATGAATGCAGTTATTCAGTTATTGAGAATTAAAAAATATTCCATTTCAATAATATTTTTTCCTCTACATACTGAAGATATTTAATCAAGTGTAAAAAAACAGCTTCGATAGCAAAGCTAATTTATGTGGTTGCAGAAACAACTTACAAACATAGACATCAAAACCTCTTTAAGAAAATAATAGTTTCTATTATGATAAATAAGAAACTAACTAAAGGTATACCAGCATAAGCATACACATACGCAAACATAGAGATTTGCATCATCATTCTTGTCTTGATTCCAATGGAAACTGGTTAGCCACATGATTTTTTCTTTTTCACTCTTTACTATTACAAGTTATCTCTCCTAATATATTTAATTTTTTTAATATCTTTTTCTTCTTACTTCAATCCATGTTAGTCTTGATATACGTCTGTCTCTCAACTACTCTTCCTTTTTTTATTGGTTTATCTACAGCTCTATTTTATATATGTCCATGCCACCAAGTCCAATTTCTCTTATTTCATCACTAGTAGATGAAACTCTTAATTTCTCCCTAACATATTACTTATTGTTAGGTTGGCTCAAATTCCTATTGTGATTAGGTTTCTATTATAGAGTTGTATCTTATTAGGTAATTTCTTAGTAGGCAAGTCTTGGTCTCAAGGAAGGAAAGTACTTGTTAGGTAAGTCTTGGGCTCTAAGAAATTGTAATTCTAGCCCACCAAGGAATTGAGTTTTGGGCTCTATAAATAGTTACCTATGTTATAGGTTGAGATGAGTGAGAAGAGAAGAGGCAACACTCTCATTGTTTTTGAGATGACACTTAAAGAGAGAATTCTTGTTTAGAATTTGTGATTTCCTTTTGAGTGAGATTGGGTGTATAAGGGTTAAGGGTTGAGAGTTGAGCGTACTCTTGATACAATCTTTCTACTTGTAATGTTACAATCTATATAGTGAAATCGGGCTCTCCGTAGATGTAGGTTTGTTTAGCCGAACCACGTATAATTCTTGGTGTGTTCTTGCAAATTTCTTTGTGCTTGTTTACTTATCATCACATTGTAATATTTGGTGGTTCATGATTGGGGGCTTATTTCTCAACAAACTGGTATCAGAGCTTCAAGATTCACACAAGGTATTTGATAAAAATCTTGTTTAGATTTTTTTTTCATAATACGGGTGTTGTTCGTCTTGGGCACTTGTGACAATCATGGCCGGTAATATTGCTACACAATACAAGGTGGAGAGATTTGATGGTAAGGGTAGCTTCACATTATGGCAAGGGAGGGTGAAGGACATCCTAGTTCAACAAGGCTTAGCGCGGGCGTTGAAAGGGAAGGATGGAAAGCCAGAAAAAATGTCAGTTGATGATTAGCAGAATATAGAGTCAGGGTGTGTTAGCACTATTCGACTCTGTTAATGGAGAGGATTCGGCGCCAAAATTGTGGGAGAAGCTAGAGAAGCTCTATCTAGCGAAAAGTCTCACAACTAAACTTAATCTAAAGCGGGATTTGTACAAGCTAAAGATGAAGGAAGGCGGAAACCTCTTGGAGCACATGAATGAATTTCATGGAATTGTTGATCAACTTGAAAAGGTCGATGTGAAAATTGAAGAAGAAGACAAAGTCCTATTACTTCTTACTTCACTTCCAGATTCCTATGAGAACATAGTGACCACCGTCTTGTATGGCAAGGATACGCTAAAGATGGAGGAAGTTGAGTCGACTCTCTTGTCCAACGACAAAAGAAAATCTCCCATTGATGAGAGTTCAAGTTCAGCTATGGTTGCTCATTGGCAGAATAGGGGAAGGCAGACTAACCAGGGATCTAGTGATAACACCAGGTATAGATCAAGGGGTGAAGAAAAGGGTAAGCAGTGCCATAGATGTCATGAGTGGGGCCACATTAGGAAGAACTGTCCACTTGCAAAACGGAAGAATGATGGCGGCTCTGAGAATGGATCTACCGCATATGCTTGTGATAATAACTTTGGTGATGTTCTCACAATTTCCAAAGGTGACACTCTTACTCAACATGAGTGGTTTTTAGATTCGGATTCATCGAACCATATTTGCTCCGTGAAAGAATGTTTTGATTCATTTAAAGAACTTAATGGTAGTTCTTTGACATTGTCTAATGGTGACAAGTGTGCCGTTGAGGGCATGGGAATGATGAAGTTCAAAATGTTTGATGGGGTGGAACGCACTTTGGGGGATGTTGCTTATGCACCCAAGTTGCGGTGTAATCTAATTTCCTTAAGCCGGTTGGACTCCGTGGGCTGCAAGTGCTCCATTGCAGGGGGAGTCATGAAGATCACCAAGGGCTGCATGGTATTAATGCGAGGAGAATAGAGTGGAGGTTTGTATCGTTTGGTGGGGAGTGCCAATGGCACTCAGACTTCGATTGTGGATAGGAAACGGGGTGCACATGGTAACAAGATCTTGAGACGTGTTTCGTTTGATTTATCAAAGACACGGGTTGAACGTTTCCGGACAGACGAGGGTGAGATGAAAATTCTTGCTTGGAGAAGGGTTGCATCGAAGCCCCCTTCTAAAGTCACTTGATAGTGTTGACTTGATACAGCTACATGAATACATTGGCCGTGTGGATCAAGGGGAATATTGTTTCATACATGATTCGGGTTATGTAGCTAGAGTTTGAAAGGCCGATGAATCGTTTGTGGATTTGCAGACGAGAGTCTCGTGTATTGAAGACTTGTCAAAAATTTTGCCAAGGGGGAGATTTGTTAGGTTGGCTCAAATTCCTATTGTGATTAGGTTTCTATTATAGAGTTGTATCTTATTAGGTAATTTCTTAGTAGGCAAGTCTTGGTCTCAAAGAAGGAAAGTACTTGTTAGGCAAGTCTTGGGCTCTAAGGAATTGTAATCCTAACCCACCAAAGAATTGAGTTTTGGGCTCTATAAATAATTACCTATGTTATAGGTTGAGATGAGTGAGAAGAGAAGAGGCAACACTCTCATTGTTTTTGAGATGACACTTAAAGAGAGAATTCTTGTTTAGAATTTGTGATTTCCTTTTGAGTGAGATTGGGTGTATAAGGGTTAAGGGTTGAGAGTTGAGCGTACTCTTGATACAATCTTTCTATTTGTAATGTTACAATCTATATAGTGAAATCGGGCTCTCCGTGGATGTAGGCTTGTTTAGCCGAACCACGTATAATTCTTGGTGTGTTCTTGCAAATTTCTTTGTGCTTGTTTACTTATCATCACATCGTAATATTTGGTGGTTCATGATTGGAGGCTTATTTCTCAACACTTACCAATCATGTCTCTTCTAATTACTCCTATCATCCATCTCAAAATTTTCAAGTAACAAAGACGCGATGTTCTTGTTCCTTTTTTAAATGCCAGCAATCTTCTACATACAAGAAACCTGGATAATGACTATCCTATAGAATTCCTCCTTTAACTTATTTGCTATTATTTTATCTTCCAATAGCTTGTGCCCATTTTACCCAACATGTTCTAATTCTACAAGTTACACCATTATATATCTCTTTATCCTTTTATACTATTGATCCTAAATATCAAAAATTGTTACTTTAATAATTCTTTGGTGTTGAATTGTTATTACCACATGGTCATTCTTTGTATCATTGTTGAATATGCATTACATATAATTTGTTTCAATCCAACTAATATCCAATCCCTTTTGACTATAATGTATTTCTCCAAGTTTTCATTTTTCATTACTAGGATTTTCTAAGAAGTGTTTAACAGAATTATGTCAATAACCAAGACCATGCACCAGGAGTATCTCCTTGTATATTTTTAGCTATTTTATATAAAACTATTATGAGTAGATTACTGATTCTTTGGTGTTATATAGTACAAACTATAGTCCATATATCCATATAAATATTGAATTCCTTTATCTCTTCGTATTGAATCATATGCCTTCTCTAAGTGTGTAAAAATCATGTACAAATATTTCTTTCCACTTCTACAATATTCATTAATCATGAAGTAAATGGCCTCCATGGTGAATCTAATTGGCATAGATCCAAATTGATCATTATACACAGTTAATTATTTCCTTAATCTATATTCTCTTCCCATGATTTCATAGTATAATCACATACAAAATTGATAAAAACAGTTGAATTTCTGGAATAATTTTCAATTTATATACAATTGATGGAGAGTACCTGAGACGACGATGACGAATCCGTAGAAAATGGAACTCCCCCAACATATATCATGATTCGATATACTACTAAGCTTCCGAAATGATAGGTTTTAGAGAGAGAAAAATGGGCTAGAGAGAGAGTATCAGTGTTGCAAAGGAATAACAGAGACTTTTCTACTTGATAGGAGGTGTCGAATAATTGAATTAATGGTTACTTTTGCTCTTCCAGTGCAAAAGTACTCTATCAGTGGTTACTTTTGCTTCGAGGTTAGGAGGAAAAGACTCTCCAGCTCCGTTCCCATCCCGTTTAAATTCTCTCACGCCGTTCCTGTGCCGTTTAACTATTTTTATTTTGTTCAAAAATAATAAAAAGATATGATTAATGCGTCTATGAAATGGCAAAGAGATTAAGATATTAGGATTGTGATATTTTGCAAATAACTCTGCTAAGGCCATCAGCAATATGTCTGGCCAAGCAAACTTTAATGTATATATATCATTGACTTAAATCTCAACAATTTTTACTAAAAATTAAATTAATTTTGAGAGTTTTAATTTGAGTACTATTTAGGCTATTTTTTTACTTAAAACGAAAAAATTAAGTTAAAAAAGTACAAAAATTTTAACATATATATATATATACATAAAATTTTAGATTAATTTAATTGTGAATGATTATTTAATTATGTGAGTAGTGAAAATCTGAAAAGCTAAAATTTAGAGATCCTGACATGATAATGTGACTAGCTAAAATGCTGACGTGACTAACTCAAATTTAAATTTGAAGAACTACTTTGACTAAGTCATAGTGGATGAAGGCCATATACAACGGCTTGCCCCACTTGAACTTGGCTAAGTGCTTCCCCCGAAGCACATAGCCAAGCAATTGTTTTTTTTATTTTATTTTTTTTGTCCTTACACTCATGAAAGTTTGTGTCATATATATATATATATATTTACTACAAATTGAATTTTTCGATGAAATCATTTCTGTTAGAAAGATAATTTCGAGAGCTTTAATTTGAGTACCACTTAGACTATTTTTTGACTTACAATATTTAACATATATATGTATATTCATAAAATTTTATAGTAATTTAATTATAAAAGATTATTTAATTGTGTAGACAGTGAAAATTTGAAAAAGCTATTATGGAATCAAAATTTAAAATTTCTAATATGGTAATATAGGTGGCTAAAATACTAACGTAATTGGCTGAAATTTAAATTTAGATAATCATTTTTGGCCAGCCACAATGTATACCTAAATTTTGAGTTTTTTCAACTACCGAAAGTTGTTGCACAATACTAAAATGAAGAAGAAAAGATAAAAGTAAAACCATTTGTTCCAAAGGATCGACATTGGCAATCATATCTGGCTAGACTTTTTCTTTTAAATCAGATGAGTGATGTGATAGCACTAAAAGAAAATGAATTTACTAATACGAAGAAATTTGGAGATGGACAAAAAAGGATTAATTGGAGTTAAGAAGAAGATAGTTTAGGAAAGGTAAATTACTTTGATCTTTTTTAAAATTTTAAGTAATTATTATTAGATTAAAGTTTTATAAAAATTACTCTACCACCTCTTCTCAAAATTTGTTAAAGTAACAGTATTAATTTTTTTTTTTTATGTGATTGACATTTTTACCATCAAATTATTTTAATGGTTTTTAAATAAAAAATTAAATAAAATAAAAACACCATTATGCTCAATCTAAACCTCATATCCTTCTCCCTCTACGGTGCTCTCTTTCCTCCTTTGCACCCAGCCATGGGTTTTGCAAATCTATATGGTCCATGCTCACAGAAAATCACACTAATTCAAATCTATGGTCTATGTTTTCTTATGCTAGATGTTGATGGAAATATTTGGTTTATAATCATGCTTAGAAACTTGTTTGGCAAGAATAGGAGAGTTGAAACTGGTTCTTCCATAATTAAATATGAGCACCCTTCGTAAACCCATTTTCTTCCTAAATCAGAACACTACAAGAGGAGGGGAGGTGAGTTGGGCCATCACACAACGAGTTGCGTCGACCACCGGCAACCATCTTTCTCTCTATTTTTTTCAATTCCCTCACTTCCTAGACATTTAATTCACATTTCTCTCCTATTTTTTGTCTATCTCTATTAAATTTTTTCTTCCAAATTATGAATTTGTGGGAACAAGTGGCTCATTCAATACAGATTTGGAACCATGATGGAGAATTTTAGTCACATGGTGGAATGTGGTGTCATGTTCATAACCGTTGGTGATGAAGGTGCAATTAGGGGAAGATATGGGAGGGGATCGATTTCAGAAGGCGGAGAGAGAAGAGAGAGTGGGGGCGATAGTGGTAGTGGAGAGAGGGGAGAGAGTCGGATTTGGTGGAGGGATGGTGGTAGCGGTAATGGATGATGACGTTGTGTACGTAGTTGATGTGTGATGTATATGAATATGTGTATATGTATATATATAGAGAGAGAATCTATAATTGTTATAAAAAAAAAGTATATGTTCAATTTCTAATTTCATATTTAATACAATAAATTTTATATATAATTTCTAAGTAAATATAATATATATATATATATATATATATATATATAAAATATCCAATTACATGTTCATATGTATAATCACAAAATAAATATGGAAGATGTAATTACATAAATGTATATAATCTACAATTTTATATTTCATTCTCTCTTTAATGGAGAAACTATAACAAAATAATAGTTATAGTAATTAAGTATTTAATATATTTAGTATTATGCATTAAAATATTTAGTGTTTTTTTGTCATAAAATATAGGGTTAAAATTGTCATTTTACAATGATCAGTGGGATAATTAACTAATTTTATTTAATTGATGGGCATTTTTGGCATTTCAAAAATAATTGTTTAACAATAATAATGGTCCTTTAATAAATTGGGGTTGACTGTAATTTCATCAAACTTCAAGGAAAGTTGACTTAATTTTTTTTCAAACTTTCATTTGATGGTAATTACTCCGAATCTTAGGGGATGTCAGAGTAATTTACCCTTTAGGATATGTGAGGGATACTTTTAGGATATATCGAATACGTTCCAAGTAAATTTATAATTTTTTGTTCTATAAAATATAGGGCTCAAATTGTTATATTAAGAGCTTTGTAGGTTAAAAAATGAGAGAACACGGATACTTGGAAAATGTGCTCGTGATCGTATCGAACATGTATCTAATACGTGCTATCTAGAAAGCACGGATACTTCGAAAATGTGTCTGTGACTGTATCGAACACGTATCCGATATGGATACGCCTAGACACGTGTTTGACACTTAAATTATTTTTTGAATGTCAGATACGTTTGAGATACGCAAAAATATGTTTAGAATATGTGAGGATACGTTTAGGATACATCTCGAATATGTCGTAGACAAATTTATAATTTATGTTGTATAAAATATAGGGTTCAGATTGTTATATTTAAAACTTTATAGGTTAAAAAATGAGGGCCAAATTGTAATAAATAAAAATATTCTTAAAACCTCCAAACAAGTGTCATTGTAAAGAATATTAAAGAAGATAAGAGATTTCTAAATTTTAACTTTTTATTTTTTGCAAAATTTGTTTAAGTACATTTATTGTATGATGGAAGAATAAAAGTTAATTTTTTATGTATAATATTACATTTGTAAAGAATATTACAAATATTATAAAGAATATTGCAAAACAAGTGTGTCATTGTAAATAATATTAAAGAAGAGAAGAGATTTCTAGATTTTAACTTCTTATATTTTGCAAAATTGGTTTAAGTACATTTATTGTATGATGGAAAAATAAAATTTAATTTTTTATGTATAATATTATATTTGTATTTATCTGATGTATTCTTGTCGTGTTCATATTATATTTTTTTTTACATTTTTGCTTTATCACTGTATCACTATCGGGTATTGTATTTATATATGTGTCTGTGCTTCCCAGTGCTTTGCATGTGACTAAATTCTTTTATTTTCTTCATGAAAATCTGATGGTAAAGGGGTTTGATTGCATCTTTATATTTGGCTCAAAATTTAACTCAGGAATTAATTATAAAAAAAGAAAGAAGAAAAGGAGTGTTTTACATACAACCATGGCCTCTCTTTTTTATCAAAACCCCAAACTCATTGCATTAATTCACTAAAACCCAAAAAAATAATTTCACCTTACCCCCCAAACTTTACATTTCTTCTTAACCAAACAAGAAGAATCGTCAAAGACTTGAACCTGTGGTGGGTTGATTTTATTTTTTTTGGCACAGAAAATAGTCTTGTCACACCATTAGTGCACATTGAAAACCCTTAGATTTCTATGGTAATAACTATCATGATTAGGGGTGCACAAATAATTGGTGAAATCGGAATCGGAAAGAACCGTAACTAAATTTAATTGAATTATTCACTACGATTTTGGTTCCGATTCCAAATTTTAAAAACCATTCACTATAGTTCCGATAACCGTTAGAAAATATATATAATATAAATGAATAATAATAGTTTTTAAGTTTCAGTGTTCTATATAAATACATATATATAAAGTATAAAATATATAATATATAAATAGATACTAATACCTTTTAAATTATAGTGTTCTATTTATATATAAAGTATAAAATATATAATAAATGGATAAATATATTTAGCTTATAAGTTCTAATGTTCTATATATTTATATAATATAAGATATATAAATAAATGTTAATAACTTATAATCTATTATTATAACTAGGGGTGCACGAGTATGAGTTTATAATTTTTGATTTTTTTTTATTTAAAAAAAGGGTTAACAAAGAATCATTAAGGAACCGGAACCGAACCGAACTGAACTCAAAAGTTTCGATTCCGGTTCTAAAATTAAGGAACCGTTGAAAACGATTTCAATTTCGGTTCCATTAAAAATCTTAAGGAACCGTACTGTGTGCATCTCTAATGATGACAATGACAATTTTGCAAAGAAAAAATCTAAATTTGATGAAATTAATTTTATTTATTCCTGATCAGATTTTATTTCATATTATCCACTAATATTAAACATGAGTGGGAACGTGTTCACCTATATATTTACAAAATAACACTGGAGAATAAGTTAATTACAAGTGAGTCCCTTTTTAGCACTTATTTGCTTATGGGTTCTTCCACTTATCTCCATTGCCCCCATTGGGATATTAAATTTATTTCATTGTCACATATTTATAATTTAATGCAAGACTTAATGCATGAACAACCAAATAATTTATATATTCAACCAATAGATGAATCATCAATTGCTATCAATAAACACTTCATCAAGTCACACTCTCTGGATTTAAGAAGTGCAATCCATTTAAGGATTGTTGAAATAACTTCTTTATTCGTTAACAGAAGTGTGGATTTCATGTCAAAATATATATGTATTTTATAAAATATTCATATAACCTAATTATGCTTATATCACATGACACTAAAATTTCATGTGTTCTTTCCTCCTTATATATATATATCTATATATACTAGTTGGTTTCACTTCGGTCTTAACTAAAACACTTCTTTAAGTTTGAAATGAGTTGATTTGAGTTGGCTATTAGTTGAAAGAAGCTAAAATCATAGATAAGTAAGAGCAAAGAATGATATCTTTTAAAAAAGATGTAACATTCTATTCATTAACTTGGAATAGTACAATGAGATTACAAGTTTTTAAACAGTATAGAGAATGAAATCCTAAGTCTAAGGGGTTCATTGGTTGAACGTTGAACTAAAGTTATGTTTGATAAGCGAGAATGAAATGTTAGTGAAAATACAACAAAAATGAGAATAAAATAAAATAGTTATTATCATTCTACTATTTGGTTTAACACATGAACGGAATGATATTACCATTCCATTGTTTGTTAATCCATCTTAAAATCTAAAATGGAATTATTATTTTTCAAAATATCTCTCTCATTCACCAACATTACTTTTTAGGAAATTAACTCAAATACTTTCGTTGTATATATATATATTATACATATTTTATCTACAAAAAATTAAAGAAAATTCATTTAAAGTTCAATGACGTTGGATTCTTTTATAAATTGAGAGTTACCATACTTTATTTAAATAAATCTTTTAATCAAGCAATGAAAAAAGAAAACTTGGTTATTAGATCAGCTGTTGTCACATCTCTGTGCTATTCACAATCTGGTAATTCGCAAACTTTTAAGATTTTCTCACAACACCCTGTAATATATTGTCTTTATTCCTTTCAGCATAAAATGAGAGAGATGTCTCTCAAGACAATGACAATTTCGAGTCATCACACAAATTAAAAGATCAAGACCTCCATAAACAATAATAATAATAATTAATAATAACTCTATGCAATTGAAGCAAACATACTATTACTAGAAAAACAAATATAAACGATGCGCATCTCAAAATTTTGAGGGTCAACTCATCCTCAACATAAAAAGCAATCAACACAATATCATGTATCAACGTAACAATATCAATCGGTACACAAACTCTGATAGAGTATTTGACTCTGATTGTAAAACGTATGACGTGACAATTGTGATTTATATGACATGGATAAAGATGTGCTTTAACGAGAACTTTTTTTATCTCCAGATAAGTTTGGAGAACTGAAGAGTCAGTTTCCTACTATGACACGTTCCTATTAGACAGCTATAAATACAGAGACGGTCCATATACCAGGTACGCAGTGAATACCCTCTGAGTGCCTTTACAGCTTAAAAGTCTTTCCGATATCTGACTTGACCGTTATAGCGTAGTAGGCCGAAACCATGCCAGTATCCTTTCGATTACTCTTCTCTTGTCTTTTTACAGGTTGGCGTTTGACCAAATCGGGACTGGATTTGTGCTTCATCAGTTAACGTTGTCTGTGGAAAACATCACAAACTTGATTGTTTTACATAAAACATATATGAAGCATGATGCACCTACGATCTGGGCTAAAGACTACAGCCGGACAGGACCTTCCTTTCGGTCACAATCCTCCAGTCGGACAGGATCTTTTTGTTGGTCCCAACCTCCTAGCCAGCCAGGATCCTCCTGTAGGCCCAGCAATTCACAACCCAGCCAGTCAGGATTCGCCTGTCGGTCACAATTCGCCCGTTGTCCCAGATCCTGCTAATCACAATCTACCTGCAGCGGGAGAAGGAGGCATACAGCCACCTAGTTAGGGAGACTTGCCTGGGGTACGTCCTGGAGTCCGGAATGATCAGAGCATGTCGCAGCATTGGAATATCAAGTTCAGAACTTAAACCAGAGTCTGATCTAGGTACTCCAACAAAATGTGGTAATCCTACAACGCCTCCCTCCCATGGCACCAATGTTGTCACGAAGCCACCTTAGGCCGGTCTATCCAGAAGGGAATGATGTTGGATGAGACAGTGGGGTTCTAGCAGATGATGCGGCCTAGAGCCACGTAAGAAGCAATCGAGATGGGACGAACCTCATTCACCTAATCTCTCCTGAAAGAGCTTGTACTCATGGAGATTCGGAGTTTGAAGCTTGTACTCATGAAGGTTCGGGGCAGGTAGGCGAGGTTGCCTATCATGACATAGAGACGCATGACCTTAGAGCGAAAGTAGAAAGTATGGCCCATGCCATAAAAGGAAAATGCCCTTCTACAGTGGAGGATCTAGTCCAACAGACCAACCTCCCCTTTACCGCTGGAGTAATGAATTGTCCTTTGCCCACAAGTTCAAAATACCCAACCTTGAAAACATTGACGGGACCAAGGACCCGCTAGACCATCTGGATACCTATAAGGCTCTGATGTACCTCCAAGGAGTACCAGATAAAATCATGTGTAGAGCCTTTCCCACTACATTGAAAGGTTCTGCCCAAGCATGGTTTAAAAGTTTGAAGCCTACATCTATACATTCCTTCAAAGAGTTAAGCCAGTTGTTTGTGAGCAATTTCATTACCGTCCGAAGACACAGGAAGCTTGCCACTTATTTTCTGAACGCAAGGCAAGCCAAGGGAGAATCGTTGCAAGCCTAAATCAACTGGTTTAATTGGGAGATGTTGCAGGTCAATATTTTGGACTATAATGTAGCAGTTACCACATTCATGGGAGCCCTGCAATCCTCAAAGTTCTTGTACTCAATCTCTAAGCATCCACTAGAAAGCATGTCAAAGCTACTTATAAATGTCTAAAAGTACATGAATGCCGAGGATACCTTAGATGCGTGGAGGAAAAAAGGAGATGGTGACAGAAGGACAGACATGAAAATGGGGGAACATTCTGGTGAGGAAGAAAGGGACCCCAAATATAGCAAGACGACGTGAGATCAGGGTGATAGGTCATCGCGCCGAGATAAGAGACTCAACTTTACCCCATTAAACACATTGATAAGCCAAATTTTCCTCCACATTCAAGATGATTCGGCAGTGACATGGCCCCCAAAGCTAAGAACTGATCCCGCGACAAGTATTGCAGATTTCACCGTGATCATGGACATAATACAGATGAATGCATCGACCTAAAAAGGTGAAAGTCTGGTTCGTAGGAGGCAGCTGCGTAAATTCATGATTGGAGATAAGAAGGGAGCATACAACCGCCCACGAGAAGGCAAATATGACAACGCTCAAGATTTTATTGGGAGAAATTAGAGTTATCTCAGGTGGGTTTGCAGGTGGCGGAGAGTCCAAAATGGCTCGTAAAACGAATGAAAGGAAAATCAAAAATTTTTATAAAGTGGGCGAAGTGAAAGAATTGCCCTCTCAAGCCAAGCACCCTAGAACAGGAGATCAGATCATAACTTTCTCAGAGACAGATGTGAGGAGAATTTAATAGTCATATGACGATGCTCTAGTGGTTACGCTGTTATCTCCAATTTTACAATTAGGCGGGTAATGATTGACAATGGCAGTTCTACTGACATCCTGTTTGTAGAAGCCTAGCTTTAACCAAATGAATATTGGTAGGAAAAAACTTAAGCCTACAAAGTCCCCACTTATCGAATTCTCTGGAAAAAAACTATTTCCGCTTGGTATCATTAACCTTCCAATCATTGATGGTACGAGTTCAAGACAAGTCACCAAGATGATAACCTTATTTGTGGTAGATTGCCCATTTATGTATAATGTTATTGTGAGAAGAGCCACATTGAACGCTATGAAGGCAGTAACCTCCACTTACCATCTCCTCGTGTGATTCCCTATTGACTACTGCATTGGGGAACTAAGGAAAGATCAAGCCACTGCCCGAGAATGCTACGCCACTTCCCTGAAAGAGAAAAATATGTCTAAGACGTTCAATGTAAAGGGCCTAGAAGTCAAAAATAAAAAAGAGAACAAGCCCGAGCATGGGTGGCGGCGTATCAATGAATCATTTCTTTGTACTACAACGCTCGAGTCAAGCAGAGGAGTTTTAAACCTAGAGGCCGAGTTTTTAACCTGAAAACCTAGTCCTCCGTGAAGAAACTCAGGCAACCAAATCCCTAGACACCAAAAAACTGCCTCTTAACTGGGAGGGTCCTTACAGAGTTATCCAAACTCAACAACAAGGGGCATATAGGCTGGAGACATTGGAAGCTAGGGAGGCAATAGGCTCATCCTTGGAATTTTGAGCATCTTGAGGAAATACTATCAGTAAGACTTTTTTTAAAGTTATATTTACTTTAATAGTTTCGGCTAAAACTTAGTTTGGTGTCGAGCCTTAAGACGATAACTCCGAGGTTTTTCTCGAATAACTCTCTATTTGTTACTAAAAATAACAGTCCTTTTTGTTTCAAAATATTGTTATAACTAAAACAAAAAAGTGAACAAACAACCCCACAGGGGCACACCTTGTTCAGATGGCCTTTATGAAAAAGGCGAGATGAATTAATTTCGAGAACATTGTCAATTAACCCCACGAGGGCACACCTCGTTCAGAGGGCCTTTAATGAAAAGGCGGGATAAGTTAATTTTGAGAACATTATTAATCAACCCTACAGGGGTACATCTCATTCAGAGGGCCTTTAATGAAAAAGACAAAATTAATTAATTTCAAGAACATTGTCAATTAATCCCACTAGGGCACATCTCATTCAGAGAGCCTTTAATAAAAAAAGGTAGGATGAATTAATTCTGAGAACATTGTTAATCAACCCCACTGGGGCACACCTCTAACAGAGGGCCTTTAATGAAAAAGGCGGGATGAATTAATTTTGAGAACATTGTCAAACAACCTTGCAGGGACACACCTCTAACAAAGGGCTTTTAATGAAAAGAGTGAGATGAATTAATTTTGAGAACATTTTTTCAACTATGGTGGCAAAGCCAATCTGTAGGCCACCTCACCAACACACTCAAGAATCTCGAATAGTCCAATGTATCTCGGTGATAACTTGCCACTCTTCCTAAAACGTATCAATCCTTTTCCGTAATGAAACCTTAAGAAACACATGGTCTCCTATCTCAAAGAATAAGGGTCTCCTCCTTCGATCGACATAGCTCTTTTGTCGACTCTGAGTTATCAATAATATCTGCCTAATCAACTTAATCTTTTCAGTAGTCTCATGCACAATATTTGGCCCTAAGGTTGCGGTCTCGCCCACCTCAGTCTAACAAGCTAGAGATCTACAAGGTCTATCATACAACGCCTTAAATGGTGTCATCTCAATGCTGACCTGATAATTATTGTTGTACGCAAACTCCACAAGTGGTAAATGATCCTCCCAACCACCACTAAAATCAAGAATACAAGCATGAAACATATCTTCCAATATCTCAATAATACGCTCTGACTGCTCGTCAGTCTGAGGATGAAATGTTATGCTAAAATGCAACTCGATGTCTAACACTGTCTGAAATCTCTGCCAAAATTTTAAAGTAAATTGCGAATCCCTATCCGATACAATGGATATTGGAATCCCATGTAACCTCATAATCTGCTCCACATATTGCTTGTTGTGCCTCCTCACATTATCATTCAACCTCATAGGCAAGAAGTGAGATGTTTTGGTCAATCTGTCCACAACAAGCTAAACTGTATTATTGCCCTTATTTGATCTCAGAAGACTCGTCACAATATCCATGGTAATATGCTCTCATTTTCACTCTGCCACTAGTAATGGTTGCAATAACCCAACTGGCTTTTGGTGTTCTGTCTTTACTTATTGATAAGTAAGGCATCTTGCCACAAACTGTGCCACATCCTTCTTCATACCTCGCCACTAATATTGGCACCTCACATTGTAGTACATTTTGGTTCCACAGGATGAACTGCAAAACTAGAATGATGAAATTCTTGTAATACATCATCACGACAATCAGAAAGAACTACCATCAGTCCTTTGAATCGTAGACCCCCATCAAAATGCAAGGTCCAACCCGCCATTATCGTACCACTAATAATCTGTGAGTGAATAGACTCTAACTCACTATCCCTCTTCTGTGCCTCAATCACCTTGCTCATAAGCATAGGTTGAGTTACCAAGCTAAACAATGTAGCTGGCCCACTATCGCCACTGAAATACAATCCCAACTCCAAGAAATCTTCCATCATTTTTCATTCCCGAATAGCTATGCTAGCTAGAGTCCCATGAGACTTCCTGCTCAATGCATCCGCCACTACATTTATTTTTCTCAAATGGTATTGTAAATCAAATTTGTAATCTTCCATGTACTAAACCCATCATGGGCTTCAGATTACTCAACTTAACGCGCTTATTCAGAAGTTGCGAAGTACTCTTCCATTTATTTACACTTCTACCTTGGCTAATTTAGGTAATATTGCATGTGTTGCTCAATCCTCTCCATCATGGTTCATTGACTCTGGAGCAAGCTCACACATGTCTGGTACATTATATCTCTTTTCTGATTTAAAACCTATTAAACATCACATTATTTTAGCTGATGGTTCCTCTCGGCCTGTTCTTGGGAAATATGTCATTCACACTACCAATTCATTATCGTTATATTATAGTCTATATGTTCCTAATTTTTCTTTTAATTTGATTTTCGTAAGTCATTTGACTAAAAAATATGATTGGTTTAGGACCTAAAAAGGACGGGTTATATTACCTTAATAAACCTTAACATATTTTGTCATCCGCCTTAAGTGCTACAATTTCTCCTCTTCAGTGGCATTTTCGTTTAGTCACCTATCTTTGGCAAATTTATGGTTAGCTATTCTTATGTTAAGTTATGTGTTTTTTTAAAGTGTGAAGTTGTCAGTTGGGCAAACATCATTGTAGTTTTTTTTCAAGTCATAGTCAGAGTTGTCAGACTGAGTCCTTTGATTTAGTCTACACAAATTTTTGGGGTCCTTCTCGAACTGCCAGTTTGAATGAATTTCTATATTTTGTTATCTTTGTTGATGTTATTCTTGAATGACATAATTATTCTTAATGAAAGAAAGATCTGAGTTACCTCGTATTTTTGCTAAATTTTATAATGAAATTTTTACTCAGGTTGGTAAATGCATTAAGGTTATTATGTCTGATAATGCATTGGAGTATATACAGTCTATCATGAAATTCTTCTATGCAAATCATGGTATTATTCATCAGACTAGTTTTGCTCACACTTCTCAACAGAATGGTGTTGTTGAATGAAAGTATCATCATCTGTTGGATGTTACCCATACTTTGTTATTCAATATGCAAATGCCAAAATATTTTTGAGCTAAAGCAATTCTTATTATCTGTTATCTCATTAATTGTGTGCCCTCCATTGTTGTGAATCATTAACCATACTCCTTTTTCTCTTTTATATCCCGTTGTCTCTCCTTTTCAGCTCATTCATCGTGTTTTGGTTGTGTAGCCTTTGTTCATATCTTGGGTCCTAGTCAGGGCCAAATGTCTACTCGTACTCGTAAATGTGTTGTTCTTAGATATTCTCACACTTATAAAAGGTACCATTATTACAATCGAGTCTCAGCGATACTTCGTTAGTGTTGATGTTATCTTTTTTGAGTCAACTGCTTTCTTTTCATCATCTGATCAAAGCTTGTTACTAGATTTTATCTCTGCTCGCAAAGGAAAACTTTCCTTATCTTTTCATACTCTTTCAATGCCATTAGCTCCACCTTTTAATTCAACTCCTCTGATAGCAGTAGATCCACCTTCTAATCTTCCTTTGTAGGTTTATCAACAATTGAGATCTCAAATCGTTGCTTCTTGTGGTTCAGACATGACATCTTCTTAACAAGAGACTCATATTCCTCCATCATCTACTTCTACTGTTGATGACTTATCTATTATATTGCGTCAAGGTAAACATTCTTGTACTCAACATTCTATTACTAATTTTGTGTCTTATGCTCATGTTTATCCTTTCTTGCAATCTTTCGCATTTACTTTGTCCTCTATTTTAGTCATCCACTCCTATCAGCAAGCTTTATCTTTATCTGGATGGAAACATGTTATGGATAAGAAAATTAATGCTATTGATAAGAATCAAACTTGGGAGCTTACGACTCTTCCCCTGGAAAAAAGATTGTTGGTTGTCGATGAATTTATATCGTTAAATATCTTTTTGATGGTTTCGTTGAGCACCTTAAAGCGCGTTTAGTTACCAAAGGATACACACAGACCTATGGGAGTGACTACTTGGAGATTTTTTCTCGTGTGGCCTGCCTCAACTTAGTTCGGGTTTTTCTTTATGTGGTAATTTTTTGTTATTGGCCTTTGTATCATCTTGATATAAGGAATGTTTTTTTTTCATAACAACTTATAAGAGGAAGTTTACATGGACCAGCCATCTAGTTATGTAGTTCCTGGTAGTGAGCACCTTGTATGTTGATTACAGAAAGCTCTTTATGGCCTAAAGCAATCACCTCTTACCTAGTTTGATAGATTCAATGTTGTAACCTTTAGCACTCCACTTCTGATCATTATGTATTCATTCATTGCTCTTCTACTAGCACTATTATCTTGATTGTCTATGTTGATGATATTATCATCTATAGGAGTGATTCTGTAAGTATTACTGAGTTGAAACATCATTTGAGTCAGCAATTCCATAGTAAATATTTGGGTGCTCTTTGATATTCCTTGGAAATAAAGTTACTTGTTCTCTCCAAGGTATCTTTCTATCTCAACTGATTACTCGACTGGTTGATACTCTTATGGATACTTCGATCAAACTTGGTGGTGAATAAGGGGAGTTATTTGTTGATGTTAGTCAATTTTGTCACTTAGTAGAAAAATTGATTTATCTTATTGTTACTCACCTTGATATTATTTGTGTTGTTGGTATCGTCAGTCAATATATCCATGATCCTCATTAACCTCACTTTGAGGTTGTTTATCGTATTTTGCGTTATTTGAAAGGTGACCCTAGGATTAACTTGTTGTCTAAACCTTCTACCTCTTTTTCTATGACGGAGTTTAGTGATGTTGACTGGACTGGTAATTACTTTGATCGACAATCTACATATGGTTATTACACATTTGTTGGTGGTCACCTTATTACTTGGTGTAGTAAAAAGTAGACTGTTGTTGCTCATTCCAATGTTGAAACTAAGTATAGTGTTATGGCTCACACCGCCTCTAAAATGTTATGGGTTCGCTCTATTCTTTATGAAATGGGTATTGATGTTCCTACTCCTATGTCGATGCATTGTGATAATCAGGCCGCTATTTTTATTGCTAACAATCCTGTTTTCCACGAGCGTACCAAACATATAGAGGTTGATTGCCATTTGACTTTGTAGAGACTGGGTCCAATTTTGACCGATTTTCTTTTTATTTATTATTTTTGGCATAAATGAATTTTAAATGATGTTATGTATGTTTTGAATGTGAAAAACATGTTTAGGAACTTGTTTATAGGTTCGGAAAAGTTTTGGAAACATTTGGTGAAATTTGAGATTTTCAGGTTGGCGGGGCCTAAAACGCGGGTTGGGTGGGTTCAAAAATCTGAATTTTTTTTTGGGAAAAACTAATTTTTAATTTTGGACCAAACGAAATGTTAAAATAGTTAAGGAAGTGATTTTGAAACCGTAGTCGCTTTCAAAATTAAAAACGGAGCCCATGAGGTACATTAAGTGACTTGGGGGTAAAATGGTCATTTTACACTTAGTGTATTGTAAATACACATAAGTGTATATTGATGGACAAAATTGGAGAGAGAGATAGTTAGCCATTATTGTCTCCTCTTAAGATTTTCATCTCATTTATCTTCTTTCTTCATTTTGAGAGCCTTAGAGTGAGATTTGAGGCTTGCTCCAAGATAGAAAGTTGTTCTCCTCACCTTCCTTTTCAAGTTGGTGAGTTCAAAGTCACTTTTTGGAGACTTTTGTAATTTGAGTGTGGTTGAAACTTAGATTTGGGTCTTGTCCAAGAAGGAAGAGTTATTCTCCTTGTTCCGATCTACAATCCTACGGAAAGGAAGTTCAATTTGGTGGAGTTTGAAGCTTGGTGATTTCTAGGGTTTGCTAGAAAATGCTTCAATCTTGAGGTAGGGGTGTTTTTTCTCTCTTATTCATCGATTATTAGGTTTTGGGTGAGTTTGAGAAGGATTTGGTTGAGTTAGCGTGTATGGGAGAATGGTGGGGTTGGGTGATATTGTCCTTCCCCTTTTTTTTATGATTTAATACATGTTAATATTATTTATATTGTGATATATACGATATTTGTGGATGGATGCATGTAATGGATATGAAATTGTGAGTATAAGATTGACATATGTAACATAATGTACATGTATGAGTCATATGTGTGAATTTGAACATATTAGTGTTTATATGTGATATGTGAGGATGCAATGCATGCTAGAATCTATTTAAAGCATGAATGTGTATAGAAGAGCATGAAAAGTATGTTGTGTTATACGTGCCTAATGAGTATGTATATGTCTATATCGGAGTTTTGTCCAAGTGAACTATACATGGGGTTCAGAGTTGCCCAACCATGTTATGGAAGTAGCATAATTATCCACTAAGGTATGATCATCATAGTTGTTCAATCATACCGAGGCTAATGCCTAGAAATCGGAGTTACCCAATTACGGTGGCAAGACCAATATATTGCCAAGAATGTATGATCATCAGAATTGTCCAATCATATGAGTGTCGTCAGAATTGCCCAACACTACATGATTGTCGAAGTTGACCAATTATGTCTATGTATCGAATTATGACCAAAGAAGATGTATATGTAAAGATGTTTATGTGTTTAACTGTTAATCACGAGAAAATTTTTAAATACATGTGTATATGAGTTGTATTGAGTTGACTTGGCATGAAAACATGAATTATATCATGTAGAGTAACGACATCATGATTGCATATCATATAGGTCTATATCAAGTCAATGCCTAGGTGGGTTTGGGCATTCCTACTATGTTAGTTATTCTGCTCACCCCTTTCCCTCAAACCTTTTTACAGATAAGGCACCGGTGGTGGATGGGACTTGAATGGTCACGTGGAGCACTCGATAGCATTTTTGATATATTTTGGATATTACATGTATTACTATCTATGCCAACATGTGGCATGTTGAAACAATTGGAATGATATGTAATTTTGGATGAAAACTTTGTATATAGATATATGTGGAGTTGTATAATTGCAACCTATGTTTTGACGCATTGAGGACTTGAGGAAAACATGTATAAGAGTATGTTATTAGATTGTGTTCATATGATATATGAGATTGGTATTCATAAGGCTTAAATGTATGGATTTTGCTGAGTTTTATTCATGCTTAGAGTGATGTGTGAAAATGTGAGATGGTGGAGTGCATGTGTGGGCTTGAATGAGATTTAAAAATTGAGTCTATCATGTTCTAGGCTTTGTCGGCCGGCTAATGAACCTTCCAGTATACCGGTACTCCCAAAGTCGTGAGAGATTGTAAATGGGGACTTGAAAAGAACCTGTTTCTATCGACCAAATGAGGGTTTCAACCAGCCAAAAACAACCTTTCAGTTGACCGAAACTACTCTCCAGCCGATCAATTGAACTGGAATGAATTCCAATTTGTTAGCTAACTGAAAATCAGTCGAACCCAGGTTTTAGATGACCGAAGAGAGTGTTCAGCTAAACGAAACTGGGCTGATTTGTAATTTCATAAATCCTGGATTAGGAATGGACAGGTATGAATGTGTAGACCAATGTGGGGCCCATTAGGATGAGTGGTGATAAGTATACGCATATGTAATCGCATGTGTATGGTTAGTTTCCGCAATTGTAAGGTTTTGAGATAATCAATGTGGTTATATGTGTGGATGTATGATTTAATCACCCCCATTTTCTATGCCCTTCCGTGTGTCAAAAATTCAGGGCGTGACAGACTTACTAAGGCAGAAACAAATTATTACTCGATATACTTGCTCTGACGATTAGTTAGGTGATATTCTTACAAAGTCATTGGCTCGTGGTGCATTTCAGCAATTGTGCTTCAAGTTGGGCATGTTTAATCTTTATACTCCAACTTGAGGGAGAGTGTTAGATGTTATTATTTTAGTAGGGTATAATAGTTAGGAGTATTATTGTACTTTTGCTCATCTTAATATATTAGAGTGAGGAGTGTAGGGTTTTGACTACACACTTCTTATTTCTCTCCTCCATCCTCTTTTCTTCTTCTAATCTAACCCTAAAACACACATATACAAGGTTCAACTTATGCAATAGACAATATGCAAAAATGATTTGATTTTGTGTTACAATCGAATAAAGGTTGGTGTGCACCCTCCAATCATTCAAATGAAATATTTGTCTTCTGTATGGTGCAAGAAATCCTTCACAAATTGTGTATATGTATACCTACCCAGCATCAATAAGATTACTTAACTTGTATTTGTGATATAAAGTATATTAATAATAAATTCCGGTTAAATTTTAGTTAAATGTAAAAATATTATTAAAAAAAATCTTACTTTGAGGAACTTTAAATTCGTTTCTTCTGTCCATTGCTTCTCGTAACACTCTACTATCAGCAATTGACTCTTCCCAACCAGGTAACATGTAGATAAATTGCATGTTTTGTGAACATACTCCTAACATATTTGTAATAATTTCCTTTTGCGTGTTTTATACGTAGATTTCTCTTTTTTAGGTATCCTTACCTTGATGTGTGTCCTATCTAGAGCTTCAAGGCAATTCTAAATTTTAAAAGAAATTATTTTTTATGGTTTTTAATAAATATAGATATAGTATTCCAGTAAATAATAATAGATTAATGTATCTTAAACCATTTTCACCTCTCATCAGTTGAGTTTAAACGATATGACTCTGATTTTTTTAATAAGACTCATTCGAGACGTATTAGAGCATTTAACACATCTTTGAAGTGCCCACTGATAGTTTCTCCTCACTTCTCAAATTGAAATTTAATAACTCGATTCTTGATGTTACTTGTTCATTTATTAACATATTATTGCTATCCCACCTAAACTTTTGAGCATGGACCACAATTTGGTAAACGTTTGTCAATTTATCCTATGTTGTTCTATGCAAGTCACATCATATGTGTAAACTAATCGATATAAAAATTTTCTATTTACATAAAATTCCATGACATATCTCAAACTTAATGAATGTTTTAGAGTATAAAAGTCTATTAAATAATAAATTAGTTGAAACCACCAATTTATTGCATACATTATATTTGATCTAAATAAACTTATTGTTGCTAATAGAGGTGCACACGGTTCGGATTGGTACGGTTCTGGCCATTTTTGGGACCAAACTGTTGGTCCGGTTCCACTAAAAATGGGATTGAACTAAACCGTTTAACCGTATGGAATCGGACCGAACCGAACCGCGAAGAACCGGTTTGGTCCAGTTCGGTTCCACGGTTCACCAACTTGTATCAACCTGTTTTAAGCCTCAATTTCAAGCATATTGCAAATCAATTTCAAGCATCAATTTTAAATCTTTTAAAACTACGATTCGTCAAGTGTAGTGTCAACCTAATTAAATCATGATATAGTTTCTTTAATGAACTAATAAAAACTAATTCAAGAAACAATAATAACATAAGAATCCAACCAGTAGAAGCATAATATCTAGCATCAAACAAACTTCAAACATAATACAAATTGAAATCCCAAGCAAAAACTAAACTTTCAAAAGTTACACAAATTCAAAGTAATTAAAATCTCAATACAATACAGTTCATAATTAGATTTCAAACAACAAAGACAACAATTCCCAAGCTCCAAGCCTTCGAAAATTCTTTGATCAGCATCAATGAGAAAATAGAAGTCCACTGAAAAATGAAATGCATTTAGTTAATTACTAAATTCTAGTTAAATGTATATAAAAAATTACTAAACATATATCAACAATAAAATGATTTACCATCAACTCTGACATGTTTCTACCCGAACTCAATCTCAAACGTCCTCAGGCAGTAGTCAAGCAACTCATGGCTGCAAAAGTAAATAATTTTATTTAAGTTAACAATTAACAAATATACTTATAAAAAAAATGGTTAACAATTAATAAATACTTACAAGTAAATTATATGATAAAATAAAAATCACTTGATTCAATTGCTTCAATTTCATCGGCTTTTGCTTCAACTTGAATCGGAAGTGGTGAGGCACGATACCAATCTTGTGCACAAATCAAGCACTCCACAATCTTAGGAGTAAGAGAACTACAGAATAGGTCAAGAACACGACCTCCCGTACTAAAAGCCGACTCAGAAGCAACTGTGGAAACAGGAATAGCTAAAATGTCACGTACAACTTTGGAAAGAACCTCATACCTTGAATTATTTACCTTCCACCAACTCAAGATGTCAAAGTTATCATGTTTTGCACAAGCTTCCTCTAAATATCTCTCCACTTCTGATTTGTTTCTCCCACTTCCTACTTGTTCCAAATGTTGTACATACTCCAATTGGATATCTTTTAAATCAATACTTTCACTACTTGGTTGATCAACCTCCATGACATTACAAGTTTGAGTTAAAGATGAAGTGTCCGACTCAAACTTTTGATACTCACTATAAATACGATCCAATGTTTCCCTTACTTTTTTAATGAGATCACTCACCATGGTAGGAGGATAAACTTTAGAGTAACAAAAACTCACATAATTCAACTTGTAGCGAGGATCTAACACAACGGCAAGTACTAACATCGAGTCAATCGAATCGGTTGAAGTGTTGTTCATATTGAAATAAATCGAGATCGATAAGGATATTCACTTTCTCAATGTTATCCCAATACTTGTCAAATTTGGTCTTCATTTTGATAGCCATAGCACTTAAATGAGGATCCAAACTCTTTGACCATAAGGACAAGTTCCTTTCAATACTACACACTTCATGAAAATAAACATTAGAAGTAACATATAAAGAACCGAACATGCGAGTGGTGGCATCATAGAATTTTTCCAAAAAATTTGTGAAAACCCGAGCATCATTCCAATCACTATTGGTAGGAGGCTCATACTTAAGTTCTATGACAAAATGTGGGTCTTCATCTTCAATTTTCCCAAATGCATTTTCAAACTTTAATGCGGCTTTTAGCATGAGATATGTAGAGTTCCACCTAGTTTGGACATCTAAACACAAAGAACTTTTAGATGTTATCTTTGCCATCTCTGCACATTGCTTGAAAATTTGTTCTATTTGTGGAGAACTCCTAACATACCTCACAGCTTCACGAATTCGAGTTATTGAATCTTTCAATTCACTTAACCCATCTCTCACAATTAAATTAAGTATATGTGCACAACATCTCATGTGAAAGAATTCACCACATAAAATGATAGTGTCACTCTTTTGAATAGTCTTTGTCCTCAAATATTGAATAACAAGATCATTTGAGTTTGCATTGTCAACAGTAAGTGTGCAAAGTTTATCTATACCCCAATCAGTCAAACATCGCTCCACTGCTTTACCAATTACCTCACTTTTGTGACTAGAAATCACACAAAAATTCAGAATTCTTTTGTGCAATTTCCAATCACTATCAATAAAGTGGGCAGTAAGGCACATATAAGAAAGGTTTTGGAGTGAGGTCCAACAATCCGTAGTGAGGGAAAGTCTTTAATTTGATTTAAGAAATGAGTCATTCAACTTATTCTTCTCACTAACATATAACACCATGCAATCCCTCGCTATTGTAGTACGTGACATGATTTTGAACCTAGGTTGCAACACACTAAGAAAATAACGAAAACCTTCACGCTCTACAAAATTGAAGGGCAACTCATTCATGATAATCATTTTTCCAAGTGCTTCCCTACAAAGATCATGGTCAAATTTCCAAACACCCAAATTAGTACTATCACCAGCTTCTTCTGCTATAGATTGAAAGGATAAAAGTGTTTGTTTATTATCTTGATTTGGACTCAAAATAAACTTTTCGCCGAATGAAACAATAGATCCCAATGAAATTTGATGTTTACCCAGCTCAATTGAAGAAAACAAACGAAACCCCCAATTTGTATCGAGATCCTAACCCTAGATCTCTAATTAATCAGCCAAATTCCCAAATTTACACAATGCCCACCAATAAAAATAGCTAATTCTGATAAAATGACCAAAAATTTAACAGATCTAAGGAACAAATGAAAACTAATGAACTCAAAATTCACAAATCCTATATTCACAGCAGATGACCATAAATTAATTTACTTCTTACCTCAACGGAGAAAGATGATGATGACTCCGTGGTTAGTTGTGCGTGAGTCGTGAAGTGCCTTCTTGAGTTGACACAAAGAGAGCTTTCTTGAGATCGACAGAGAGAGAGCCAAATCGTGAGATACAGAGAGAGGTGAGATACAGAGAGAGAAGTGAGAAGCTGAAATCATGAGATATAGAGAGTAACAAATCGTTAGATACAGATCAGAACCAGAGAAAGTTGAAAACAGGGGAGAGAGTTTGAAACGGAAGAGGTCCAGAACCCTAGCGACTAGCAACGCGTTTTTGCGAAAGGAAATCGTTAGATACAGATCGGATGATTGATATTTGATATTTGATATTCTGACTTTAATATAATTATAATACTATAAATATGATATAAGTATAATATTTAAAAAATAAAAAATATATATTTTATATTTATATATATGTAAACGGTTCGGTCCGGTCCTGAGGGACCTAGAACCGTAACCGGACTGTTATTACATAGTTCCATAAAATTGGAACCGTGGTCGAACCGGATCACGAAAAAATTGGACCGAATTGTCCGGTCCTGTTCGGTTCGGTTTGGATTCCCGGTTTGGACGGATTTTTGTGCACCCCTAGTTGCTAATTTCTTTTCCTCTATAATCTTCTTCATCTGTAAACTTTGGCGAGACATAACTATTGAGGAAAATAAGGAAACTAATTCCCATAATATAGGTGCAGATATGGGAAGTTAACAACCACAATGTGTAATCAAGTATTACATCCCTACAATCTTGGATGCGGCTCTACAAGTTTCAAAAAATAACATCTTTGTCAACTTTCCATTACTTTAGACATCTAGCAACTGTGATTTATTATGCAAAAATAACTCCTAGAATCTCTCCATTAGTGTGTTGTAATAGCCGTGTGTTTTTGTATATATCGTTGTACAATATCAGCAATGAGAAGTAACGCTTCCATCAATCATTTCTAAGAAAGTTATTTCAGGGTTTTAGAGCCTAAAACCTACAAGCCAGAAACTATGTCTTCATCCTCCTCTTCAATCCTAAAAATTGAATCTGAGTTGAGTATTCAATTGTTCCACCAATGTTCGAGTTTATTATCAGTGAAGTTGGAGATTACAAAAAAAAATTATAGCGTTCACAAATCCTTCCCTTAGTCTGTAGCCTTGATGTTCTTCACTATTGCAATTGTGAAGAAAAATCAGAGGAAGAGATCAAATATGACAAGGGAAATATGACTCCAAATACGCAGTACATGATGTGGGTCAATGATGATGAGCTTCTTACTTCATGGCAGCTTGGAACCATGAAGCAAGATGTCCTCAGTTTGATCTTCGAAATAGAAACTGCAATAGCCTTTGAAGTTTGGAAGTCCCTGCAACAACAATTCCTTCCCATTATTGTAGAAAAGGAAAGGCATCTCAAAAATTGTTGATGACTCTCAAGAGGGGTTTTCGATCCTTAGACGAATATCAAAAAGACTTTAAATCCACCTGCGACAATCTCGCGATAATCAAAAAGCCTATTTCCGATCTCGATAAGGTCTTTCAATTTTTCCATGGCTTAGGTCCAAGGTATGAAAACTTTCATGTTGCAATGCTTTCTAAGGCTCCTTACCCTACTTTTAATAAGTTTGTGCTAGCCCTATAAGGATATGATGAGTCATTTTTTGCCCAAAAAGAGGAAAAAAATCCATTCATCGAGCATGCATGTGCTTTCGTTGGACAACGCGGTTTTGGTCGGAACAACAGAGGAGGCAGAGGAAATTTTAATTCGTGTGGCAAAGGCTTTACACCAGTTGGGTGTTACAATGCTCAGAGTGGATGCCAAAATACTCAAGCCAACAATAAATAGTCAAACATCAATGCTGGACAAGCTAACGAAGGAAACCATCATCAATGTTCCAATGAGGCAGAAAATAACAGTGGTAAAGTATCCTGCCGAATTTGTGGTAAACCAACCAAATCATCGTGCAATTGATTGTTGGTATCGATTTTGTGACGTATATTTTTGTAATTGGCAATCTTCAGTGTCAAAACAAACATGATTAAATTATAATATTTGAAGTTCTATTATTATTATTGATCATGTAATTGAAGTCTCAGAGTGAGCACAAAGTTCTACACCAAGCATGCAAGGGTTTGTCAAAACATAAAACTTGAATCTTCGGCAGAAGCCATCAAGGGTTTGAACAAGGATTCGATCAATTGAGGTTTCAAGATGATTCTGAATTCATGAGGACATCATTGATCACATATGAGAGTCACATAGTCCAAGTAAAGTGGTGAGAACACATATATTTCAAACCGAGGTTCTGACCTTAAAAAGAGGGGCTTTTAAGCAATTTGGTGAAAATTTCAAAGTTGGACCGATCCAAGTGAAGGCTGGACCAATCTATGAGGTCTCGGTAGCTCAAATTAAGATGTCCACAGGGTTGGACCAGTCCAAGTGAAGCCCAGACTTGTCCATGCTTCTGCATTGGCAAATTTTATCCTGCAGAGTTCTGTTTTGACCCGAAATTAATCCAGAACTTTCCTAAATCATGGGGACTTGTTTTCTATTGGTTTTCAACTTGTTTTACAAAAAAAATTAGGATTTTTAATCTCTATAAAAAAACCTCATATGGTTTCTCTCTCATTATGCTTTTCACATAACAAAAATTCATATTCTAGAGAAAAAAAGTATTGAGATATTTTTCTAAGCAGATAATTTTTTCTCAATTCTTTGTTTATATTTTTGAGAGCACACACATATTCATAGAGTGATTTAGGGTGTCTCTATTTGCTTGATCAACTGTTCGAAAACTGCATTGAAGATTTCTTCGTGATCAAGTTACTGGATTGGTTTATTCTACAACTGTTCGTTGGTGAGGAAAGAGAAGAAGATCAAGCTATAAAAGGGAGAGAATACTTGTTGAGTGTTCTTGTTCTTCCAGTTACCCTTCTGAGAGGATTTTGACGTTAGCCGGGAATCTGCAGTAGTTGGAGGAGGTAGCCGTAATTGTAAGAGTTCTTGTCAGAGTGGAGTGGGTGTGGGTCTGGGACAAAGTCTGTTGTACTTTGTTTCGACGATAGTGAATTTGATTTTTCGGGACTATAAAGCTTCACCCGTGATTTTTTTTTTATCTGGGTTTTTTATGTATATCTGGTGCATTCTTTACTTTACTACATTTTATTTTATTACTTGCTTTGTGGGATTGCTTTAATTATTAATTGGACTTAAAATTGGAAAATCTGAATAATTAAGCAAAAGTGAGTAAACCTAATCATCCCCTCTAGGTTTTATATCTAACTTTCGCAGCCACTTCTGCACCGCGCAACTCACAGTTTTGACTATTCATATCAATCTGAAGAATTTTCTCAATCTCTTACTGCTCTTGCCATAAATAATTCTAATGACCAATCCTTCATTGTTGATTCTAGAGTTACATCACATATGACAAATGATGCAGGTAAATTATCTTGCATTAAACCCTATAGTGGTGGTGATGTGATCTATGTTGGGGATGGAAATTGTTTGCTTATATCTCATACCGGTGATGCATGCATTATGACAAATAAAGGAAAATTGGATTTAAAAGATGTTTTGGTAGTTCCAGAATTAAAGAAAAACTTGTTATCAGTCGAAAAATTTACTGCAAATAATCTATGCAGTTTTGAATTCACCTATTGTGGTTTTATTGTTAAGGATCAGAATCGAAGGACAATCGCGCGAGGGCATAAAATGGGACAATTATATGCTTTGGATGGAAACTGTCAGGAGGCACTAATGGCAATAAAAAAAGGGTGGCACTTCCTCCACTATTTGGCACCAATGACTTGGACATTCGAATTCAAAGATTTTGTCCTTGTTGAAAGAAAGAAAAGTCATTGATATTACTTATTGGGTAGCTAAACCTTCCTTATGTGTTGGCTGTCAAATGGGTAAGAGTTGTAAACTGCCCTTTAATAAATTAATAAAGCGTCTAAGTTTCCTCTAGAAAAAATACATTCTGATCTTTGGGGGCAGCCCCTTTGAGTTCTAATCAAAATTTTTGATTCTATGTCATTTTTGTTGATGATTTTTCAAGGTTTACTTGGATATATACTTTAAAATGAATTTCAGATTTCTTGGACTACTTCATTAGGTTCTAAAAATTAGTGGAGAATTAGTTTGATCGCCGAATTAAAATCTTTCAATGTGATGGTGGAGGAGAATTCAATTTTACTGATTTTATTAATCATCTTGCAAATTCTGGCATTGAACATCATATTTCTTGTCCTGGAACTCCTGAACAAAATGGAGTAGCTAAACTCAAAGCATGGGCACATTGTAGAAACTGGGTTGACTATGTTATTTCATGCAAACTTGCCATTATCATTTTTGGGTTGAAAGCTTTCTCACTAATGTGTATCTCATAAACATGTTGCCATCCTTAGTTCTAAAAAATGTTAGTCCCTATTACAAATTCTACAATCGACATCCTGACTATAATGGCTTGCGGGTGCTTGGATGTCAGTACTTTTCCTTTATGCGATACCAAAATCAATCAAAATTCTCCAAGAAGACTTATCCATGTGTGTTTTTTGGCTATTGTCCTAGTCACAAAGGCTATAGATGTCTAAAACCAAAAATAGGGAAAGTTTACATATCGCGACATGTGGTGTTTAATGAAGTTTTTTTTTCCATTCAAGCCACTAGTTTCAGAGTTAGGCTATTTATCATTGTCTGAATATCATTTTTTGTATGAATGGCTCGATAAAACATCTAAGGAAAGTCTCTCTACGGCTGTTGTCCAAACTTCAGAACATTTGACAAACTTCACACAAGAAACATTGGTACCTTTAAATTCTGAATTTGTTGATTGTTGTGATAATGATTTTGATGCAGGACCTTCTCGAAATAATACTGAAAATTGTGTTGAAGATCAGGAATATAATAATTTTGCTTCTCCTTCCATTTTGGACATCGAAGACACCTTTCCACACTCTAAAAATATCATGCCAGCCGAAGATTCCGTCTACGCCCATTTCAAATTTTTTTTCGCTAATTGAAAATTGATTTACTGAATTTTTAGAATTACAAGGAGATATGGTCATTGATCTATCCAATGTCTTTCAAGGTACTACAACTACCTCCGTACCATTAACTTCAACACAACCCATGCCAACAGACGCGGATCTAATGCAGATAACTCGTTTAGTATGTGAAAGAAACCCTCATTCATATTTACGTGATTATGCTATAATTGCAACTACTACCAATTAGAATCACATACCTGGTCAAGCTTCTTTGGAGCCCAAGACCCTAAAAACAACTCTAAAAGATGATTGTTGGATTAATACAATGAAAGATGAGATTAAAGCTCTCCATGACAATGCAATATGGGAACCATTCCCCGACCCTCCGACATCAATATTGTGGGCTCAAAATGGGTGTATAGAATTAAATACAAAGAATATGGCACTATTGCTCGCTACAAGACTCGTTTAGTCGCTAAAGGGTTTACTCAAGTCTCATGAGTAGACTATGATGAAAATTTTAGCCCGGTTGTAAAATCGACTACCATACGCCTTGTCATAGTCCTTTCTCTCTCGTTCAAATGGTACCTGCGACAACTTGACATAAAAAATGCCTTATTACATGTAAATCTCAAAGAGAAAGTCTACATGGAGCAACGTCTGGGCTTCGTTGATGCACACCGACCCAATGATGTTTGCCTGTTAAAAAAATCTCTATACTGACTAAAGCAGACTCTGCGCCCCTGGTTTGACCGTCTATTATAATTTATTCTTTAACTCAGTTTTTATTATAGTAAAGTTGACTTTTCACTCTTCATTTATCGTACTAGTCACATAATTACAATTTTTTGAATTTATGGTGATGATGTTCTTGTTGCTGGTAATGACAATCAATTCATTTTAGTGTTTCTTGAACTTAGCAAAGAATTTGCTATTAAAGATTTAGGCCCGTTGCGCTATTTTCTTGGCGTGGAGATCAAACAATTTGATGGAGGGTTCTATCTTTCTTAACAAAAATACACCAACGATTTGCTTCAACGGACACACATGCTGGAAAGTAAATCCATTCCCATACCACAAGTTCTCAAGGATCACTCAAGTTCATCTGATAATGTTCCCGTAAAGGCTACAAATTTTTGCAGTATCGTGGGTGCTTTACAATATTGGACGTTCACTAGGCTTGATATTGTTCATGCTATAAATCGGGCTTGTCAACACTTTAGTCATCTAACAATGGCCAATTTATAGGCTATTAAATGGATACTAAAATATTTAAAAGATGCTCAACATTACGGCCATCTTTCTACAAGTCCTATCTCGTTATATGGTTTAGCAATGTCGATTGGGCAGGATGTCCAATAACAAGGCGTACAATGGGCTATTATGTCTTTCTTGGAGCCAACTAGATTTCTTGGTGTTGCAAGAAGCAACCGACCGTAGCCCGATCTAGTATTGAAGCCGAATATCGGTCCATGGCTTTCGTGACTGCTGAATTAACTTGGCTAACAATTCTGCTAAAAGATGTTGGTGCATCTTTAATTAAAATACCTCAAATTTTTTTTGTGACAACATTAGTGCATTACATCTGTCCGTAAATCCTATGTTCTATGCTCGGTCCAAACACATCGAACTTAATTACCGCTTTGTTCGTGAAAAACGTTGCTATAGGAACTTTTGTTACTCGATTTATTTCATTTGTTTCAAAATTGGCAAACATCTTCACGAAGTCTCTGTCCAAGGAAATCTTCACGAAGTTTCATTTGTTTCCAAAAACAATATCTTTGTTAACTTTCGGTTACTCCAGATAGCTAGCACCTGTAATTTATTGTGCAAAAATAACTCCTAGAATCTCTCCATTAGTGTGTTGTAATTGCCGCGTGTTTTTGTATATATCCTTGTACAATATCATCAATGAGAAATAATGTTTGCTTCAATCATTTATAGGAAAGTTGTTTTTCAACAACTACATAATTGCTTCAATCATTTCTAAGAAAGTTGTTTTCAATAATTGCATAATTATAAACTTAATCATGAACATAATTACAAAAAAATAAATCAAGAAAAAATACAAATTATATATATTTTTTCTTGTATAAATATATAAAGCAATTATATTTATGTACAATTACACACACATACGTAATAGTAGGTTTTTTAATCTAAAAATAAAGGTGATGAAAGCTATCAAATTTTCTGTATGTGTGCCTTTATAAAAAAACAAAAACATGACATCTTTTTCAAACAATTCATTCGTACACATGAGCACTGAATATATATACATACAAAAAAAGATAATTACTTCATTAAACTATTGAATAACGCACGAAGTTTAAGAGAACACAAACTCATCTATTCATCTTGTTTGTCTCTATTTGTTTATGAAGTATAACACAAAACTAACTCATAAATATAAGATCGATAAACAATAGAAATATGTACGTTGATCCACCATTAGCCTCCTAATGGAGGTGCAATTCCCGAACAGTCCCGTGGGACTCCAATCAAATATATATGCATATGTACCGATTCCAAAAAATAAAATAAACATTTTGTATTTTGTATTTAATCTTTCCCTTCTCGATTTCTACAAGAAAAAAAAAACAATAGCCTACCATGCCATAAAACAAAATAAGTAATCCAACTCAAAAACCAGACAATGAATAGAATAAAAAAAGAGTTCTCCTATAGTACATATGAGAATAAAGAGAGATAAATACATGCAACTAGAGATAAGGTCCTGTGTGAGATAGAATTGTGAGAAACCCTGTCTGAGAGAAATGTGAGAAACTTCGTTTGAGAGAGAAACGTGAGAGATGTAGAAATGGACCATGAGAGGATGAGAAAGAAGTAGGAAGTGTGAATGGTTTATTGGGAATTTTTTTATTTTATTTTACCTAAGAATGGAATGGGCATTCCATATATTAAAAAGTGGAATGACAGGGAATGGTTTATTTTTCATTTTTTTGTTGAATTGGAACGGTCATTCCAACTTTAATTTTTCTTACCAAATAAAGGAATGTGTCTAAAATGGTCAAATGGACATTTCATTCCCGCGTACCAAACACAACATAAGGGTTACAAGCTTAAAAGGAAACTTAAGATATGATTTACAAGTTATACTAATGAAAGCATGTAAATGCCATAAAATAGATGTCTACAATTACAAGTTACACTGTGAAATCATGTAAAATGCAATAAAATGCAAGCTAAGGGTTACACTTGTAAATAAATTTAAGTATAGGAGGCATAGGGCAAGAGATAAAAGTTTGAAAGCAGGTGTGTTGGTGCAGAGACCTTTTTATCATAAAAACTAAGTTCTATTTATAGTGATGGATAAATGAAGTTCACGGTTGGATGAGCATCACGTGTGCGGTCATGATGAAGTTGAAGCATGAAAGCTAGTGCATGGACCTTTTTATCATCAAAACTGAGTTCTATTTATAGTGATGGATAAATGAGGTCCACGGTTGGATGCGCATCACGTGTGCGGTCATGATGAAGTTGAAGCATGCAAGCTACCAACGCACGTGATCAATCTTGATCCAATTCAAATTCGGTAAGATAATTTCTTAATTCTATCCAATCTGATAACACGAAAAGTCATCCATGAATGAATCAATATTCAAATTTTGTTATTAATCAGATATTAAATCCAATAATCCAATCCAATGTTTATTTTATTTTGTTAAAAATATTTAACGTAAAAAAAAATATAGGTAAACAATGGTTAGAAGGGGGAGGAAGAGTACAGAGAAACCAAATAAAATATGGCCAAAATAAAGAGAAGAAAATTATATTTTAGAATCTTTGTTAAAGAACAAATAATAAAGAGTAAGAAAAATCAGGGAGAGAAAAAAAAGAATAGAAAATAATGATAAAAAGGCTTTCATGATATTTAAATATTATATGTAATACCATTAAATAATATATGTAAAACATATATTACATATAATATTGTATTAGATCAGATTCACCGTAATCATATCAAGTTTCATATCGTTAAAGAATTATTGAATTAAATATTTTAAAACTCCGTTATCAACAATTTTACGTTAGACTCTCCTTTACAATAAAAATGAAATTTAAGAGCATTTTCCAAATAAGAGGGTTATGTACACTATATCCATATCATAAGGTATCTTTTTTCTTGTTTGACTGAATTGAATAAATTAAGCTGACATTTTAATCAATTTGTATGATATTGTTTAAAATATTTTAGCATGACCGCTTTAATATGACAAAAGTAATGACATAATCCATCATTTAGTTTTTGATATCCAAATTATCTTCAATAACCTTTTTTACCTATGTAACTTCACTACATTTCACCCCATAAAACTTCACTACTTTTGAAATTTTAAAAATTTAAATGATGAAATTTACCTTTTTAACCAGCGAGTTCACAATTAAAAGTGAAAAAATTTCAAATTGCGGGGAAAAGTTTTTGATTCCATTTTTCGTGCTAAATAGTAGAGAGGTGAAAATTTGCAAAAGAAGCCGTGTGACACGCACACAATACATTATAGGTTTGTAACTCGTTGCGGAGTTATGAAATTAAAATAGGCAAGTCATTTGATTTTCAAAAAGAAACCCTCCAAACCCCAAAATTCCCCGCCACCATGGTCACATCCTCTTCTCCACCAGATCCTCCACCACCCAGCACCACCGCCAACACCACCACCCGTCTCTTCACAAACCCATCACGAGACCCAAGACCTCCAACGCCACCACTCCCTCAACAACAAGCTCAACCCCATTACCAGCACTCCACTCCATACCCACCATCATCCCAACAACAACAACCCCTTTACACAGCTCAACCCCTACCCAATCTCGCACCCAGAGTCCCCTCTAACACAATTCACCCACAATTGGCCAAACCCCGTGACCACCCACCTCAGGGAATCCTCTATCCAGTCGCCTCCTCTGGTCGCGGCTTTCTTCCCAAGGCTATTCGGCCCCAATCGGTTGATCAGACCGTCACCATCGCAAACCCCGGTGGCTTCCCTTCTCGCTCTGTTGTTCCAGCCGCATACCCTCACCCGGTTCGGCCTTATGGGTTCCCTCATTCTGACCCTCAGGGCCAGACCGTTCACTTAATTAGGCCGACTCACTTGCAGCACACTCTTCTTGGCTCTACTGGTGGTGTGATAAGGGGCATGGTCAACGGAGTTCCGGCATCCGCGCACCCGAAGGTTTGAATTCCCTGATAGTTAGTCACACTTTCTTTGAATTATCAAGTTTAATTTTGTTGGGTTTGTTGGTTTCTGAATGTTTGTGCTTTAAAAGTAACTGAAATGCGTTGATGTTTTCTCTCAAAATTGATAGTTTCTATGTTGGAGATGATGCAAATTAGGATAATTTGACCAATTTAAACATGGGAACACCCTCATTTCAATTACAGTAGAGAAGAAATTTCCATTTTAAGATCTTGCTGGATATGTGATTTATGGATTTAATCGTTGTCTCAATTTATCTTCAAGAATGTCCATGTTCTCTGGTCGGATTGCACTTTGATCATGCTTTCTTCTCTAAATAGGATTAGATTTTTGATTTAAAATCCCATCAACGGAGTCGAGACTTTCTTATACCACCCCCTTCCTCTGGGGATCTGGGATCGATGATTTAGTTCAAGTTGAGATTCATTGATGCATAGACCAGTCAAATAGTGGTTTTAGGATTGGAGCCCCCATTATTTAACTTCAAAGGCTGATGAACCAAAGCAGAAAAATATGCTGCTCTAAGAAAAAATAAACCGCCAATTGATGCCAACTTCTGTTGGTCAATGTTGCTGTAGGTGGGTTCACTAAGTAGCATATAGAATTCAAGCGGTTGATAAACATTTTGAGCCAAGCTTGGAGCTCAAACACGATTAAATTTCAACCGAGTAGAGCCTGGGCTATCTAATGATAGACCTGGTTTGGTCAGTTACATCCCTAACAGTAGTGGCCTAGTTGGATTCCTTATCTATCAATTGGTTCATTTCTCCATCTAGTTCAGTTGTTCAACCATTTGGGTTCCCTCCTTCGGACCTATAGTTCCTGCCTTTAAACTTGGGGGGTGTTCCGTACGTGGCACTATTAGATCATAGATAGGTGTAAAGTTAACGGTCCGATCAAGGTATTCGAGTTTATTCCCGTGTGTTTATATATATATATATATATATTTATTTATTTATGTCAACTTTTGCAATTATATTCAATTCTCTACTAATTGATAATCATTGGAGACCAAGATATATTAACTAAATGGAATCATAGGTATTAAATTTTCTTTGATTGCCATTCACCTAAAACTCGTTTGAAGTATGGAACCTCTTGCACAAGAAGACAAGCAAGAAAAGACTTTGTATACATCTTTTAGAGAACATCTCAGTGTTTTCACAATTCTATTTTATGTCTATTTTAAGCATAAAAACTTTCAATTATTATTATTTATTAGTTATTACCTTTAATTTATGTGTAAAAGGAAGGTAATTCTATAAACCTTATTGTTTGAGAATTTCATTGACTAAGAATGAAACATGCAAGTACTTTAATATTTTTCTTGTTTGTTTTTTATGTATATTTGCATTACAATAAATAATTTTCTAAACAGTTACTATTAGGGAGGGATTATTAGTTATCCACTATGGAACAATGTTTGTTTATCAAGTATGATTATCCACTACAGAACCATGTTGGTTTTGCAATTATGAGAGATTGCAAATTTATTAAATATGAGTTGCAGGAGGGTTGTTTGTGATGAAAAGTGTGGTGTGGGAAAAACAAATACAATGAGAAGCTTTCACAACAGATCACGAAATACAAAGGTCAGTCATGGTGAGAGCGAGATTCACAGCTGAAATGCCAACTAAGAGGAAGAGGCAGTGAGCTCTTTCTTTCTCTCCTCTTCTTACCCTCTCTCTGCTTGCCTCTAAAATGAGACTAGCATGCCTATTTATAGAGGTCTTTCACGGTCCAGATTGCCTCACTATTTTTCCTCATTAGGATGGGAACTCCACGTGTCCCTCTTGTTGGCACCAGGTCACTTGAGTACCAAGAATATTCCTTCTTCAAGGAATTACCTGATTCTCATGTCACGAAGCCACAATTCAATCCTCAGCCATGAGCTCCTTTGATTTCCCATTGTGACTGTGTCAGTCTTCGCATTGGGTCATCATTGCCTATGTCCAAGTGGCCATCACCCTGCCATATCTACCATGCAGCTGATTGCGTACTGAATGTGCTCAAATTTTATCTGTGCATCCATATCTGTGCGTCCTAACCTTTGAGGAACCAAGATTATGACTATAAAGTCCCCATCACCATACGCCGGCGTTCATGTTAGTAACGGGGTCTAAACAGGCACATAAATTGCTTTGCTGCGGTTATGTTATTCGCATATAATATAAGTAATGATCATCCTCTGGATACTGCCATGGAATTGTGAGTTAACTTCTGGCTTGATCGTGGGGAATGGTTCATCACTGAGCCCATTGTTGTCTGTCGTGGTGGCCCATGGCCATGGCCATGTCACATTCTCATTGCTTGGTTCACCAAGCTGGAATATTATTATTATTTTCAAATAATCAAAGTTATTATGGTCATCCTTTATTGTTGATAATTATTACAGCTATTCCTCACTCTTTCCCACAGTTTGTATTTTGTATTAGTGTTTTACATGTGTATAGCCATCCTTGAGGATGCTTGGCAGGGTCAATTGGCAACTTTTGTCTCACAATCAGTTAGATGTCAAGGACTCCCCAATTCTTCAATTGCGATTTTTTTTTTTCAATTATCTTAAAAGTGTAGGCTTATGGATCTATTTATGATTGGAATGTGTGTCAATATCAGGATAAAGGTGGACAGAGGTTTAGCATTAGTATGCGTTAATATGTGTCTATGGAACTATATTGGTTTGTCAAATATTATTCGCTATGGAACCATGTTGGTTTATCAATTATGAAAGACTTCTGATTTATTAAATATCAATTGGAAGAGGGTTTATTGTATGTTGCATTATTGTTTCGCATCCTTTAGGCCATCCTTGAGGGGGCTTGTGGGGCAACATTTGTCTCAAAATCAGTTAGACGTCAAGAATTCACCAATTCTTCAATTGCCATTTTTATTATAATGATCTTAAAAGTGTAGGAGTACCGATCTATTTACAATTGCAATATGTGTCAATATTATAGAGGGCAGAAGGTTTATGTATAACACTATTTTAAAAAATGCTGAAAAATTCCATTCTTAGTGCACTTTGCAGAATATATAAACTAAAATTTGTTGTATCTAATAATTTTTCTCTAGCTTGCTTTGGATTTAGTGTTGGCATATCAGATGTCTGCATCAAATGTAGTCATTTTTTCATACCCACTTTTAAAATGTGTGGACCGCATTTCCAGTGTGTGAAAAGCATATCATGGGTGAAATTAAAACATTTCAATTTCTCCTCTACATTATCATAATAGTACATAATGCATATCCATGAGTGGTTTTGATTGAGGAATTGGACACATCTTTTTAGTTCACGTTATATCGGCATAGCAGAGTTTTTCTGTATATAGTGTTCTTTGGGGTCAATATTAATTGGCTTTGGGGTCAATATTAATTGGCTTTGTTAAACCTGATTATGTAACCTATTTATTTTACTGGCTTGTCTTTACTATTGCATTTACAAGCTTTTATGTTGTGTGTTTTTTAGGTCGCTCCGTCTCTGCCTTCAGTTTCTGATTGTAATGGCTATAAAGACACAAGGTAATGTTCATTCTATATGTTAATATATCTCTTTCATCGTAATTATTTTTGTTTAATATCCATTTTATTATGCAGTCACTTAAGCTTTTCTCCTTTTATGCTATATGTAGGGATAGAAGTAGGGATGACACCTTTGCCACTGTTAGAGATCGAAAAGTAAGCAAACATTCTTATTTGTGTGATTGGTGATGCACATGCAATATGAAAGTGTCCTCAACGGAAGTTTCAATTTGTATACGCTGTGTGTTTGTTATAAGCATGTTCTATAGAGCTTGCATTTAATGCTGGTTGGTAGTTATTACAATTTGTGTTATTTTATCATTTGTGTGTTACAAGTAATGATTTTTTTTTTCTTTGACAAGTGTGTTACAAGTATTGATATGCAGAGGCAGAGTTAAAATGTGTGAAATATTATTGAAGGCGAAGCCAAAGTCTATTTACAATGGTTGCACCTGTCATAAACTATATATACCAAGTATAATATAGAAATATATCTATCTACTATGTTTAACATTCTCCTCAAAGTCATGCTGAATCATAAACTGAGAGTTTGTTGGGCAAGAAACAAAAAATTTTAAGTATGTGAGATTTAGTGAAAAATCAACAACTTGAAGTAATGATGGAAGATAGGACTGAAAGAATCCCAGCAAGACAATGGTGACAGCTAATGACAGTCCATATGCTTGGTCTACATGTCATATTCCGGATCACTAGTGATGGAGAACAAGTTATGGTTCGCATGCATGAGCCACACAATCATTAAGGGGCAAAGATAGATGAAATCGGGGATTTGATTTAATTAGGGTTAATTTTTATTTATTTTATTATTTTGGCATTGTTTTAGTTTTAGGGTTATTTTGCTATTTTCATATTTTAGGGTTTATTAGGGTTTGCTTAATATTGTGACTATATAAAGGACCCTATGTAAACAAACAATGCAACTTTTGATTATTGAATATTATTGTGAGTTTGAGAACTCTCACTGTCTTCTTCTCCCTCCTTGTTCTTGCTCTTCTTAGTTCCTCAGTCTCTCTAGCCTATCTTTCAATCTATCTTCTCACCCCTTTCGTCTGTCTTCTCACCTCCTCCTTCTAACTTCATCTCATCTTCTTATTCTCATCCCCTTCTTATATTCTAGTTCTAAATCTGTATTAGAACAAGCCTACCCGTCCTGCATCAACTTGGTATCAGAGCCTTTGCTTTCTACATCAACTAGCAGTTGGAATAGCACTTACTTTATCACAAAAAAAAGGAGAGAGGGGGGGGGGGGGGGTGGGAGGGTTCTCAATCTGGAACTAATTACCTCTTAACTCAACAAGAGCACATCATAGCCAAACAATATTAACAGCTGCAGTTGTTGCCATGTAACGGTACTTTAACATCCACAAGATCAGTGAGTCTCGAAGAAAGATACAAAAATCAGTGGTTGAACACTGATTAGTGACATTATCGGTGAGTCAAAATTTGAAATACGCAAAAATCTAGAGTAGAGAAGATGGTCAAAGCAATGCATGGATAATTCATAAGACATCAATGTAATGGATGGAGTGGGAGCATTAACAAACTAACAATATTAGGTGTAGAAATAGCATAAACAAGACCACCAACCAAGTTTCGATACAGAGTAGCATCATAAATGGTTTTTCATCATTAGGACAAAGCATCTCATAAAGCTCTAAAGGAGTGGGAGTAGGAGAAGTGTGTTGAATGAGCACACAAGTAGAATTGGCTGCATATTCATGTTAAGAAAGCAGATAGCCATGTGGATTGTAAGCAACCTCGAGTCTAGTGAAAAAAATCTAAGATCTTTCATCTTAAACTGTGACTGTAGATGCTTTTTGACAAACTGAATATGAAAAGGATCGTCCTAGTAATAACCATATCATCATAATAGTAAATTAGTAAATACCACTTTCTATATTTTAGAATCATTTTCTGGGTCACTGTTTCCATTATTTGTTTTATCAACAGTATTTGTGCAACTCCTGCCAAAAATTCTTCTGTGTTTCTTGACATAGCTTCTTTCAATAATTATGTAAACATCAATTTCAGCTGTATTCACTAATTCCCTATCCAGAGGTAAGGAAAAAGGCAAGGAAGATGCCACCTTCCTGATCTGATCCCCAACAGCATCTTCATCAGGATGGGATGTAAAACTTAACAAGACTAAGCTTCCATGATTTGATGAATAAACCTTTAAACACTTCTAACCTTTCCGGGTGATATTGATATATAAATCTTTAATGGATATGAACTATGACTTATTATTTTGGTTTTGGGTATAATCTTCTTGTTGGGGTTATTTACCTTTGATTTCTGTTTGTAGGTCAGGATCTCTGATGGTTCTTCTCTTTATGCTCTCTGTCGGTCATGGTTGAGGAATGGTTATCCTGAAGAAAGTCAGGTTTGTGTAATAGACTCTCTCTCTCTTTCTCTCTTGCATCTCATGTGTGATGTTTTCTTTTACAGCTCTCTTTATCAAGATTGCATATTACGTATTAGAGCTTAGGGTAGGATTAGTTCTTTAGAAGCTTATGTACCCATATTTTAAATGACTGTAGCTGCTTAGTTTTGTTATGCAACCTAATTTGATTATTAGTTACTGTTTTAGGATTCAGGAGAACAAAATATTTCTGATTCCTAGAATTTTAAGGGATCATGCAAAACTTTTAGCTATTTTTCTGTCAAACCACATTCCCTACATTTCCACCATACAATGACTCCAGAAAGCTTTTGCAATAATTTAGCTTTGAGGTCAAGATCGTTGATAGTTTGTTATTAATAAATTATATAGGGAATGCCGAATGGCTTTATAGATTTATGAAATATTCAAATTTTAGAAACAGGACTTTAGACTGTTAGAAATATAGGAAAATTGTATACTGTATTGAATTGATTTTATTATGAATTGTTTTGATATTATTATGTGAACAATACATATAAGCCTAATTTTGGAGGCTAAGTAAACTTAGTAGACAAGAAATCTTAGTCCTAGATGGTTTAGGAAAAGGTGTAAGGAATCCTAGGTGAGTTAGGATGAAACCAAAATGGTAAGGAACATAATATTAAATATATTATCTAACAGCCCCCCTCAAACTTTAGGTGGGTTATATGAAACCAACTTGAGTTTGGAGCAAAATCTTGAATGCATGCAGTTTGACAGAAGCCAAGCGAGCTGGATCTTTTCGGTGTAGACGGCAAACAAAAGATGATAATGACACGACCCAACCCACGACAACAATCATTCGATCCAATCTAGAACAAACAACAAGAGAGCAATCGATTCACGGTGGCAAATGAAGAACTCGTTAAAGAAAAGTGTCATAGCATCACATGCCAAAAAAGGGCCAAAAAATCTTCGGAGAACAAAACTCCTGAAGAACAAATCGACGGACAACAACAGTCTCGTCGCAAGAAGACAATTTCTTCGTGGCTCACCGTGGACTGGTAATGATGCTTGCGGTGTTGAGGACGTCGTGTGAAACTAACCGGAGAACATATATCAAACCTGGTGGACTGGTGAAACGACCTGTCTTGAACATAGCTCTCGAGGAAGAGCTAGATAATGAAGTTGGTGGCTGTGAAACGCAGATGGAAACTTGTATATATGTATATATATAAGGCGGAAGCTATTTTCTATGATTGATCACCGGGGATGAAGCGGATAGTGTCATCCCCGGCGGTGAGGGTGATCGACAATGAAGATTACGAGAATTGATAGGCTCTGATACCATGTTAGAAATAAAGAAAGAGAATTGTATTTTAATTTAATTGATCCTTATGAATAATACATAAAGGCCTATTTATAGGCACGTAATTTTGGAGGCTAAGTAAACTTAGTAGACAAGAAATCTTTGTCCTAGATGGTTTAGGAGGTGTAAGAAATCCTAGGTGATTCAGGATAAAACCAAAATAGTAAGGAACATAATATTAAATATATTATCTAATAGACAATGAATCCTTTCAATATTAGATGGTTACTGTACTTATATGACATTTCTCAAAATTAATTTAAAAGAATTGAGTGATTCCGCTGCTTGCTTCAGCATCCAGTAATATTTATGGTTCCAATACTGTTGAAGTTTGTGCACATATGCATTTTGCTTTATTTTTTCTCTTAGATTTTGTTGTAGGAAAATGTTTCTTATTGCATTGTTGCTTTCTAATATTTAGTTTGCTTTGCATTTGCAGCCACAATATGTGGATGGTGTAAAGTCTCTTCCGAGACCTTTGCCTATACATGTGGCAGATGCTCATTCACCTACAACAAAGGAGAGTGATAAAGATGAGGAGGAAGAGGAGGAGGTTTGTACTACAAACTATTATTGTTCTTATTGATTTTATTATGACTTGTGAACTCCAATGATAGTGATCGTTGGAGACCTTAAAATTTGTTAATTAATAGAAATATTAAGTATTAAATTTATTTCAATACATACTAGCTAAAGCCCTTTTTACTTTCTGTACACAAAAGTAAAAGACAATTCATTTTTTACTAATATATCTATCGTAATATATTTAAGACAGTGAAAAAATAAATTCCTATTGTTCTTTCAGTTAATTGATTATTAACTTAAATGCTGTTAGGATCGCCTTATGTTTTTGTTTGGTTAAGAATTTCACTAGCCATAATATGACATATGTAAGAATATGAAAATTTAAATCTGAGATTGTTTTTGTTTCTGTATACTTCTATTCTCATAATTAATAATATAATAGGTTTTTTCAGAAAATATTAATTATTAAGTAATCAAATTATTAAATACCTATCAGATAACCAAATTGGTTCCTGTAAAAATTGTCATTTGTTAGAATTATTAAGTTTGTAGACATTAGTTATTAGATGGTGGCTATTTTATTACCTATTATAATGGTAAGGATGGTTGTGATAATGATGGTTGTGACAATCTTAAATAAGAAAAAATAACAGTTATAAGAAAGTAATAAGGAAAAAGAAATAATACCAGGGAGTAGCATGTAGAATTATGGAGATCAACTTGGCACATTACAAAATAACTTTGGGAATGTTCAGCTGCATTTTTATCTTAATCTTTTCTGAAAACCAGTTTACCACCTTAAATTTTAGAGCTTGAGTTGTTTGTTTAACAATTGTTTTAAGTTGCCCTAACAAGATCATCTTATTTAGATTCAGCATTATGCTTATAACAAAAACCGCTAATCAGCTTTCACACATGATGCTAAATACTGCACAGATATGGCAATCTATGTACCAAAAGAAATTTAAAGAAAGAGGAGTTGCTTCAATTTTTCACATGGCTATTGCTCTTCCAACCCATTTAATAAGAATAGATTAGTCTCAGTCAATTGTGGCCATTGCTATAGGCACTTATTCCAAGAACCAACTTATAGCTAACCCTTAAGAACAATCATGGAAGGCGTTTGGGAGTTTGAAAATTAGCTTGCATCTAAAAGTAGAACACAGATTATCGTTAAATCTACTTGGGTTACATTTTGAAATATCTTCTTCGCTAACAATGTTAGTCATCGATCTTTTAGTGATGTTGGGGATTTTTGACTAGTGCTTGCAAGTGTATTCACTGCATATTTGCAGATAGCATTGTGCCTGCTATGTTTATTAAATGTTTTGTTTTGTTTCTTATGCATCTGGACATTGTCCAAAGAAAAGGAGTAAAATCTGCAGGGATAGATAATTGCTATTTTGTTGGTAATATATTATTTTTCGTCCCAAGAATCCTGTGATTTGGTGGAGTATTTTTCTGTGAACCAACAAATTCCCAATGTATGAGTCTGTTTTTGCCCTTCTGCTTCCAAATCTTGGTTCATACTTATAGATTAGCCAACATTTGGATGGAAATTGTGGAATTACGTTTAAAATTGAAAGTGCTAATGAAAATATGTGACTCACTCACTGCACCTTCAAACTTTTTCCATCCTTCCATGCAAATGAGCTCATGCTTGATGCTTTAAGGCAAGGATGATAGTGCTCTCCTACAGTTATTGTGAAAGATTCTTTGTTCTTTTATCTTCCTAGATTACATATTATTCTATTATATTCTATGATTTGACCGGAAAAAGCATGTAAAATTTTCACTTGAAATTGTATTTATGTAGTTGTGTTCACTTTTTTGAAGTATTAGAAAAAACATGATACTTCATGAACATCGATAGATTACGGTTGATATTGTAGATAAGTGTTACAGTTCTATATGTATAATATTGTATATATTAATTCTTTATTATTTTTCCAAATTTCAAGTGTCATTGTAATTGAATGTTGATCTCTCTCTATATCCTAAAATGTTGATTAGTATTCAGTTGAATGGCAATTACCTTTCTCTGGGGCTTTAAGATGACGCAGGCTATTTGAGCTTGGTTCCGAGATTAGCTCGGTAAGAGGCTTGCCTAAGATCGCTCCTTAATCTTTTGTGTTATGCTTGAGCAACCCACTAGGCCCACCTTGGCTTATTTACAATCCTAGTCTCGCTCTGTCCCATTACTTTTAGTTCGTCTTTATCCTTCCTCTCTCTCTCCCCCTCTGCAAATTAATTTATTTGTGTCATTCAGTTGAGGAAATGATCTGTTCTGTCTGCATTTACTTTCAGGAGGGATCTGTTGAGCATTTATCTTCACAAGACCTGTTACAGAGACATATTAAGCGTGCTAAAAGGGTTCGGGCAAGGTAAATTCAACAATTTATACTCTGGTTTAGTTCATTCCGTGTTTGGATAATATAGATGGAGGTTTTGAAGAGGTTCTCAATTTTTTGTTTTTTCCTTTCAAAAGATAGATGTTTTCAGAACAAGTGTAGCTAAAGTTGTTTTTAAAAAAAAAAAATTGTGCAACATAGTTAAGATGCTTCCAAGTTATGACCTGAGGCCTATGTATTGTGAGGTTCTTCCATACAATTTATTCTAAGCCAGCCCATTGTAATCAAAATTTCAAGATCAATCAGGAACTTTTTAAATCAACCTAATTATTAGTTACTCACTCCAAATCTTAAGGTCTTTGGGGTCAGTTACCTTCTCTAATTTGTCCTTTTAATAGAGCTTGAAGCAAGATGTTGTCAATGTGATCTTTTGGCTTGGTCCTCATTCTCCCATCATAGATGTGACACAACACTGTAAACCAAGACAACTTCTGCTCAAGGAATATGGCAACACATGATACTTTTTCCTAATATGAACTTGCATGGGCCGGGCCAAATTGCCATCCCTAACATGAGCACTTCTTGGATGCTTCCGGACACATGTTCAACACATCTTGGGACATGTCCATAGTTTAAAAATTAAATGCTTAAATTTGGAGACATGGCCAACACATGTTGACATGCTAACATATGAATAATGAAACTTGAACATTGGATGATACTTCTTTTAACATGAATAATTTGCATAGTCAAATGGCCAGGTATGTGTAAGCACCTGGGCAGTATGACATGGTGTGGGTTCTCATGGTTGATGTCTAAACTAGTGCTTCTGCTTCTTTATTGTCTCATATTGGTTTGCTATTAGCACCTCACATTTCTTTTGGTAGAAGTAAAACTAATAATGCCATACATACCATGTCTGAAATGTTATAGTCATTCATAATGGATAAATATTTGTATGCCGAAGCAATCTTGTAGGTAGGGGTGCAACTCGGGTGGGTTTGGTGGGTTGAAGAGTCAACGCGAGGTGTATAGACACTTCAGTCCAAGCCTGAGACTGAGTCCGAGACCAACCTTAAAATCGAGTGGCCCAACCTGACCTCAGCATAATTTAAAAAATTCAAGTTAGGCTCTAGTTCAGCTTGAGCTGGTCATGTTGAGGTGGGATTGTTGGGTTGACATCAGATTCGTCTTTGAAAGAGTGTAATGTGCATTTCTTAGGGCTTGGATAGTTAATGTTCACCCAAGCTCAAGCTGGTAACTTTAAGAACAAGAAATATGAAGATGAAGGAAACAAAAAAGTAGTCCTGGCTGTAATATATTATTTTGGGTTGTGGCTTATATTACTGTGAGGAAGTTACACTGGGCTCTGGGTTGTAAGGGAGGGCCCGGAGGCCCATGGCGGAGCAGAGCATATAGAGGTGATTGTTTGAATTTGTTTTCTGATAATTTGAATTTGTATATACTCCACTGAAGTTACAGAGGTGATTGTTTGGTTTCATAGTGGTGATGATTTGAGATCTGATGAAAATTAGAAATCTTGACTGGTTTTGAGAGTTCAAGGATCTGAGGCTAGTTCAAAGATATTTGAAAATTTCCAATTATTTGACCTGATGAACAGAAAAAGAAAAATTGAATAATTCTAGAACCAATCAACAGGCGTCCACTCCAGCGAATTACCAACCCATGCTAGCCTCTGTCTCTCTCTTGCTTGTTGTTCAAGGGTGGGATTTCACCGGTGATTTCTCGTTTGTATGTAACAGCGCTAATAAATAGCCGATTTTTGCCGAAGTTGGTCAGATCCGGCCGATGGTTTGTTTGATGACTTGTGCAGTGGTGGTGGTGGTGGTGATGGTTTTAGGGCTGTGACAGTGTAAGGACGAGTGAGAATAAGAGAGAGAGGGATAATTTGGTAATAGGCTAAAAAGGTGAGGGATAATTTGAACCTAAATGTATAAGTGAATGTCAAATACGAAATTATTATCTTAAAGTTGTCAAATACAAAATTATTTTGTGATAAGTGACTTTTTCACTCAATACTATTTGAATACAGTCATATTTTGAATATTGGCCCTCAAACTTGTCAAAAATGAAATTGACCCTTATAGTAAACTCATTGTGTTTCTCATAGGCATGCATTGAATCATATGGTATGTAAATATTATGAATTAACAAGTTTCATTATAATAAAGACTAAAATTAAAATATCAGTTTACCACTTGAGCTAGTGGCTCGGTGGTTTGTATTTAGTGGACCTTGCATTGGCAGGATGAGTAATGGGTAATAGCATCTGATTATTCGTAGGACCGGAACCCAAGACTCCAATAGAGAGTTGCGCAAGGTCCTCCACTGATCTAGACTTGGGGTAGTGGGGGATTGAATAGGTCTTATAGAACTAATTTTCAAATTAAAATTACTTTACCAGAAATTCAAACTCAGAATTAGCAAGTAGTAAAAATCTAAACAATGCACAACAATAAAAACATAAAGCAACAGACACAAGATATTTACGTGGAAAACCCTAAACATGAAAAACCATGGGACTTGGTCAAGGCAAAACCAAATTCACTATAAAAGAAAGAGATTTACAACCTAGATTAGTTACATAGAAGATTAGTAGATTCTACCCCAAGAATCCCCTAGTTAACTCCTGACACAGAAGACTTTAAACTTTTCCCCGAAAGTCTCCAGGCAGCTCTTCCACTTGTCAATAGCATCTGTTCTTCATGAACCTGCTTCTCTAGTGATTCGGTCGCAACCACTTGGCTTCATTCTTAAATGGTTGATTGAACAATTGTGTTGAACTCTTCTTTGTAGTACACATCAATGGATATCAACACATGAACAAAACTAAGTATGATGAATGCAAAATAAAATTGATATGCACTCTCAAAAACTCACAATTATCTGCTTTATATGATATTCTTCATGTGCGTGTATATGAGTTATTCAGTTCTGCCCTAGGATAGTGCCAGGGCCGGCCCTGGGCCTAGGCGGCCCAGGCGGTCGCTTTGGGCCCCCAATTTTAGATTAGGTATATTATACTAGTATATAAATTGGGCCCATAATAACATATTTCATTGGACTTTTATAATTTTAAACCAAAACACTTAATTTATATACTTTAAATTGGGCCCATAGTAACATATTCATTGGGCCTTATAATTTTAAACCCAAAACACTTACCTATATACTTTAAACCAACCCCCCCCCCCCCCTCTCTCTATAAATAAATATATATATATATATATTTTTATATATATATCCTAACCCATATATATCCTAACACGTGCGGCTGTCACTGCTCACAGCTTTATTTATACTTTAAACTTATATATATATATATATATATCCTGGGCTCCAGAACATTATATTATATATAATATAATATAATATAATGTTCTGAAGCCCAGGAGTCGAATATATATATATATATATATATATAACGGTCATAAATCATAATACAACTTTACCAAACTAGCAAACCTCTCGCTCTCTCTTTGAGTAACAGAAGCTTCGTGAGTTCGTGGCCTTCGTCTATGGTGGTTCATGATTAGTAGAATTTGCACAGATTACACACATCTCTCCCTCTCTTTTTCTCTTTTAAATAGATTGGCAATGATATCTATTGCGAAAAATATGTTAAAGAAACTTGATTGGAGCACTTTAATTGATAATTTTGCCGTTCAAAATGTAAGACGATCACATTTACTTTGATATGCGCGTGTAAAACTTTTTATATAAAGGGCCCCTCATTTAAAAATTCGCTTAGGGCCCCTCAAAAATTTGAGAATCTCAAGGCCGGCCCTGGATAGTGCTTATATGGGCAAACAAGTAGTATAAAGAGATTAGGGTAGGTAGAGTTTAAAACCAAGTTGGAAATTGCTTTTTTAAAAGGTTTGATTGATCAAAATTGTCGTCGATCGATCAACATCACTCACTCCAGAAGGCTTCAATGGATCGAAGTCTTTTGTAGGTTTATACTTGATAAGTTTCCAAAACTCTTTTTATGCAAGTTTAAAATAATTTAGGGAGTCAAATCGAGTTGAAATCATGAATCTTTAGAAACCCTAGATATGCATGCATGAACCTTAATTTGGTGAGCGCATCAATGTGTCAATTTACCTTTATACCCTTGTAGACAAAGATTACCAGATAGATGTAGCATGATTTCCACCTTTCGACTTGGGGAGGTAATTATTACTAACTTTTTTTTTTTAATTTTTAAATCTAATGTAAAAATCAAAACACAAGTTACAGACTCAAGTTTTGATCTACAAAATTTGCCAACCTAAGTCCTATTGACCTAACAAACATCAAATAAACATGTGCAGGAGTTTATATATATATATATGTACTCTTTGTGGACGCATGCTTTCTTCTAGGGATGGTTGGGGTTGGGTGAAGGAGTCTTGCCATAGTGGACTATGTTAAATTGGAGATTGCTTCTGGTATATATCCACTTCATTTTCAGATGGGCTAATTTTATTGATGTTTCAACATGTGAAGCCAAAATGTCTAAATTGGATATGTCCCACATTCGTTAGCCACAAAGCTAGAAATGGAAGCAACTTCCCAGTTGGTAACTTTGGAAGGTATATTTGGAGATCTTTTACCTCTATTCATTGCTGATGACGTACATCAATGTCTCCCCACTAATTAGGCAGACGCCAGGACCAGTGTTGCACAATGCCAATGCCCTACAGAATGCATAGTCCAATTTGATAAATGGCTGTTTTTTTTTACCTAATCAATACCCATGAAGTTTGTTTTGCATGCTTTGTTCAATCAACCAATTCCCTTGTTGATTTTGACTCCTCAGGTCTCTTATCTGGTATAAGCAAAGCATGATTTGAGTACTGTTGGGTATATTTCAATTGTTCTTGAATAATTCATGATTTATTTAGTGTAACTCCACAAGGGACAGTTATATGCTTCCTCTCCTTTGAAATTGATCCATATTCATCTTGGAAATATGTGGAATATAATTTTTTTTTATTGTTTCTGAATCTCCATCCCACCAAAAAATTTAAAAAGAAAGAGAGAGAACATAGTGATAAAGGACTTTATGATTGTTGAAATGTATCGAGAAGTTCTCAACTATTAATTTTTTAATTTCACAGAATATACATCAAACACCAATCTAGCTACCTTGATGTTTTCCCTGCAGATTGAGGGAAGAACGTCTTCAACGAATTGCAAGGTACAAAACTAGGCTTGCTCTTCTCCTTCCCCCAGTTGTAGAGCAACATTTCAGAAATGACATGGCTGCTGGGAACTGATGAACCTCTCTATGATCTAAAATCCTACCCGGATATTAGGCTCTTTAACTGGCGTCATGCTTAACGTTAACATATTCACGAGCATAGTTCTTTCAACATTAACGCCGAAGGTGAAGCACTCATTTGGTGGCATGATGTTCTCTGAAAGTTGCTGAATCTGAATGCTGAGTGAAACAAAAGCAGTAGCAGATAGCGATTTGTTTGTTCTTGAATCATTTTACTATTAACTGTTGGTAACCTGTATGTCTTCGAAATGTTTACATCATTGTGCTGTATATGGGCAACTCATATTCAATTGAGTACCTATTGTGGCTTTGGATATTTAGATAGATGTGTTACTTGTCATTTATGGTTTTACATGGAATTGAAGAACACACCAGTATTTACCTTCACATGGAGATTTCAATGTTAACACCAAATAGAAGTAAAAATGATATGCTACTGCATTATTGTTGTGTTATATGTATCTCCGCTCGCGCGTTCGTGCAAGTTATATTCAGTTGTAAGGCAGGAGAAAACTTTTTTTTTTTCTTCTTTTTTTCTTAGATTCATGAACTTGGACTATTTCTAAAAGTTGAATGAATCAAGTTAAGATGGTTTATGTGAACTAAATAAAAGAAAAAAGTGAATCATGTGCACTGAACTCAGACTCAGAGCACCATTTTGATGACTACAACAAAAGAAACGTTTCTACACATATTCCAATTCCATTTCCTCGAGAAAGGCATGTTTTGACTATTAAGCTTTATGTATTTTTTTCTCTTACTTTCATTTTCTTCCAATAATTATAAGTCATCATGGAAAGAAAATTCCATTACAAGGCATAGAAAATTCATGGATTTCTCAAATTCTCGTTCACATGCTAATGTGGTCAATTGTTGACAATTTGCACTCTACCGTGGCACAACTTTGACAAACAAATGATAAATGATGAGGGCAATTGATGGGTATTGAAAAATGGAAGGTAAAAGTTAGTGAAAATCAAGTGATGTAACAAGCCTTCCAAACAAGTATATAAATCACCTCAAAATTCCTTATGAACTTTTCCATCTTTTCGGCCTTGCAATTAAATGCTAATCACACACATACATATCTATATCTATATATATATATATATATATTATGGCACTACCACCTACTACACACAAAATCTTCTATATCAAATTCTCAACTGAAATCATTCTTTATTTCCGGGATTCAACGATAAGAATGGGGTTGGAAATATATATCATAGTCAAAAAGGCTCGTCACCTTTTAAATTTCAACTCTCTAAACGTTTTCCTTCAAATCCCAAATCATTACCAGATCCCGTGGACCCCCTTACATGATTTTTACTTACCTAGTACATTGATTTTCTTGTTCTCTCTCTCTCTCTCTCTCTCTCTCTACATATATATATATATTGCTCGAAAAGCTAAAAGTACATAAAATATTGTGGCCTTTATTTAGATATTATAAAAGTTGAAATACACTTGCGTAGAATGGAGTTTGACTAATTAACAGTTATGTTTAGTTTTTATTATTATGTGTACTCTTATATAATAGAATAAATATGATTTAGTCTATGATGGTACAAACTTTCCTTATAATTATCATACACATTTTAAAGTGATTTTTTTATTCTCAACTCTATTAATTTATACATGAAATGTCTTATTTGCCCCTACTTTTTTAATGGTATATAATCAGAAGTATCAATTTTTTGAAAAGACTAATTTGCCCCTATTAAAACACATTACACACTCCACTTTATCTCTCTTCGTTTCAACTAATCACTAACATTTGTGAGCCTAATCCTCTCTCTCTCATTGAAACTATACGTGTCACTGAGTTTGCTCACCTCCTTCTTAATTCTCCATTCTCTCTCTCTTCTTCTTCTTCACGCTCCCACTCAAGCACAACCATGGGCAATGCAAATATTTTCCTCATCACACCTACACCCCCATGCATAACTATACACTACCAATCACACCCACACTTATCGTGCATGCATGTAATTCGACATACTTCCCCGTCATCTCCTCTCTCTCTAAATCAATCAGTAGCATCCATAAAATCCCAACACCAACATCCTTCAAGTTATTCAAATTCGAGAAATGCAAAATTGGGGTGAAGGAATTGGAGGGAATTCGAAGATTACTTCCAAACAATACAGGGACATGTGAAGAAGAAGAAGAAGAAGAAGAAGAGAGTGAAAGACTGACTTGTAGAGTCATCATCATCTCTCTCAAAACACACTCTCTCTGGACTCTTATTCTGCCTATCTGGGTTTGAACTGTATAAGAGGAGGAACTAATCAAAAAGATATATATACACACATATATAGATATATATTCTTTTGATGAAATGTATTGATGGATACAAAATTCTTATATGTCTGCTAATGAGTTAGGAGTGGCGAAGAATATTGTAAACACAGGAAAGAGTAACGTGTATCGCGAGTTTGGTTCATTATTACATATTAAAATGGTTTGCTCATGTCCGTTGAGTCAGCTTATACAGAAATACATATAGCTTTATTGTTCAATCTCCATCAATGCTGGAAACACCTACTGCCACCATCTTTAAGTGGAAGCAAAACTCCACTCCACGGTGAACAGTGAAGAGCCATCGGAGCTCATCCATGCAATTGCCATAGCCCATCACCGTCGGTGACCGAGCCACCAACAACCAAATATGCTAGTCATACACCACTCCTCACTGACCCACTGTCTTTATCGATCAAAATCAACACCACCATGCAACCTATCACAACCACGTCACACAACTCTTCAAACCATCAACAACATCACCACCATTAACAAACTCACTACCATACACCTCACAACCTCCAAACTCAAACCTATTTCAATGTAAACCCCCACTGTCCAGCACCCACACACCACCTGCCACAGCCTAACCATTCTGAAGAACTTCATAAAAAATCAGTTGTAACACTATAAAAAATTTCCTCTCTCTCTAACCCATACCATCACTAGCACCTTGCAATGAATTCATGCACTCACTCGAACCCACTCACAACCAAACTGAGCTTTGACCAACCACCATCACCACCGTACAACTGGTGGCCTTTCCTAAGAACCCATAATAGGTTACATACAGAAAGAGGGGCCTTAGTTATAGTAGCAATGGAGACAATGATAGTGGTGACATGACAATGGCAAGGCCCGGCGATTGTTGGTGATGAGATGGCGGCAATGCTATAGTGGTGGTGATGTAACAACTTGGACATAACTAGTAATGGAAGTTGGGTGGTGGTATACACTGTGGTGATGGGTTGGTGGGTGGTCGACAGTGCATGTGACAATCGTGGTTTTGTTCATGTTGGTGGTCATGGCAGCTCCGACCATGGTGGTTGTGGTTGATGAAGGGTTTTGGGTCTTGTTTGTTTGGTTTCAATGGTTGACGACCATGATGACCGATGATGATGGTGCGAAGGTGGAGACTTATTTTGGTAGTGAAGCGCTGGTGGGTGTTGGGTCTTTTTCGTGGATGGTGAGGTACTCGGTTGGGAGAGACTCGGAAGTGGGTTTTTACATGGTTTGGCAAAAGGTGTCTCCGACATGTAGGGATTTCAGACGGCGCCGGCAAATAGGCTTGAACTTGGGGTCGACTTTAATGTTGGTGGTTGATTTGGGTCTTTCTTGTTGATAAAAACAATGGTGGTGGGATGATGGGTTGGTGATGGAGGCTGTTATTAACAGCCTGAATTGGAGAAGATGATGGTGATGATTGTGAATTGTTATTATAAATATATATATATATATATATAAAATACTATAATAATATATAATAATGTAAATATATATCTATGGAGATGCTACATTCACAACACAGAGTGAGAAGAGAGAGAAGGAGGAAGAAAAGAGAGAGGAGAGAGAAGGAGAAAGGAGAGAAAAAGAGTGTGTTAGGATATTTTGGTATTTTATGTAATTTTAAAGGTTAAATTAGTCATTTGCAAAGTCAAAGGGTATACAAGTCTTTTTGCATGGTGTCAAACTTACCTATACACGATCTATGGTCTTTCTGATAAACTAAGCAAAACATTTGGGTTTCTACAATCGATTTAAACAAAGTTTCTCTCCGTATGAAATAAGTTCAAACTATAAAGGGTGTCAGTGATATTTATCCTAAATTTTTTTAATGTGAAATACCTATCTTGCCCACACACACACACACACACACACACACACACACACACACACACACATATATATATATATATATAATATATTAACTGTGAAGTATTTTATATATATGTCAAGGGTAATTTTGTTAATGTCTTAATAGTATTTTTGTTATTTCATTATAGGCAAGGACAATTAAATTATTTTTTGAAATTTCATTACGAGAGGAGTGGTCGTTGATGACACATGCCAAATCTCAAAGAAATACAGTGTAATAAATGTCAAATATGACTGCTGTGTGTAATTAGACTAAATATCAGGGAAGATTAGTTATTTTTCCCAACTATAAAAGGGAGGTTATAGTTTGATGAAATGGTGAATTTTATATTTTAAAAGCAAATAATTCTAATACTCATTTGTCAATTAAATATAAAATGATGTATCATACAAGGATTAAAGGAAAAATGTGATGAAACTATTCAAACTTTTTTCCCCCCAAAAAATATCAATATTAGTCAAGATATCATTAATTAGTTCAATTACGTGGAATAAGAATCAATATTATCATTCTAGATTTCATTTAAATAGTAATTTTGAGGTTGAAAATGGTGAAAAAGGATTGAGTTTTCAACCCTTTTATCATCATTCAAATCAATAATCATAGTGATGTAACCCTAACACTATCCTAATATAAATGTTGTAAGTACTTTTCATTTTGTTCATGTGGTGATTAGATTATACAAGAATTCCATGATTGAAATTTATATGGAAATTTGGTTGGTTGTTGAAAAATAAGGCTTCCATATGAGAAAATTGGTCTGCTTTGATCTGTACGCTAATGATAATAAAAGATAAAAAGCAATTTACATTTAATCAAACCACAAATAAGTGGTTACCTTATCATTAACAAAATACCCACTTGGCAAAGTCAATGTACCACCCTCCATGCGTGCTTCTCACGTGCTATAGATAAAGGTGAGTGGCAAATTTGACATATTTTGACATATATATATATATATATATATATATACACACGTACACATGGAAAGGTCCAACTAGATTAATCTCACCTACTCACCCTAGGAAAATCTCCTAGACCAAGTAAGATTTGGGAACGTATCTATAACCGTCTATACCCATATATGCATGGCCTATAACGATCTTTGAAAATTACACAAAAGTCAATTTGAGAGATTATATTTATATGCACACTGGTATAAAAATGATTTATTGCACATCTGCAAGCAAGAAACTTTTTTCAGGTTGAATACCGCAAGAAATTATATAATATTTTGGGACAGTAATGATGTGATATCTTAAAAAAAAAAAAAAAAAATGAAAGTCATTTATTTTTTTTATTATAAAAAAATTGATAATTTTTAAAAGAGATGGAGAACTTATAATTGTGGGGATATCACATTATGAGTACTTCAATTGTGAGAGATGCCACATCATCAATACACTGAAATATTGTATATTTTACAGTTGAATGTGATTGTTATGTTTGTTTTTTGGTAATTGTCTATTTTACACCTAGATCATATTCAATGGTCACTATACTTGGTGTGAAGATAATTCTTGCTCATCGGTGTGCAAGAGATCATTTCTCAAATATCTTTTATGTATGAGGATATGATAAATGCACTTCCCTTTAATCAAGGGCTAAATACATATATAGATTTCTTAAGAGAGAGAGAGAGAGAGAATTAGTGATTGCAGTAGTCCCAGACAAAAGCGACCACCCATCTTCTTAGACCCGTTTGGTAATCGTTTATGTTTAATGTTTATATAAACAATATTTATGTTACGATTTTGTTTATCCATAAACATGAGTATTGTTTTATAACGAAAAAACGTTTGACTTATTTTAAAAGTTATAAACAGGAAAACATGTTTATTAATATTAAAATGTTTTAAAAAAAAATCAACACAATAAATTACATAAAAAGTCAAGGTCATGCTACAACAAATTTATACAGCAATAACAGATAAATAAATATACATAAAAAGAAACTAATAATATTGGGTTATATGTATATTCAATGGTTACCGAAACCGTAGTAAATGATTAGTTCAGTTTGGTTCAGCTACGATTTTTTACGGTTCCATCAGTTATTTGTGCACCCCTACCAACAAGAATAAAATATATATAATTATGAAAAAGTTGAAAGTTTTTCAATTTGTATATAGAGAGAAGGGATTTGGAGGGCATACTCTTGATCTTGAATTTCTTCTACTATTACTTTCTTTTTCATTTTTTTGATTTCTATTTTCCTTTCAACACTAAAATTGAATGAATGATATGAGTACAAAATATCATTCTTGTTTCTTTGACAAGGAGATGGTTGAGACTTATTTGTTTTTTTTTTCGTCAAATAAGGTTTTTTTTTTTTGACACGAGTACCCCTAAGTAACTATTTCTTATTATCGAGTATATTAATAATTATTCATACTGTATCCAATATTTTTTTTTTCTCAAGGCAATTGATGCTCTTTAATTTTGTCTACACTTGATAATTCTAATATTTTTATCGTTGTATCAAGCAACAATCTTTTATAATTTAATATCTTTTCATTTTCTCACTTTTAGTTTCAATTTTTAATTAAAATAATATAATCACAATTTTAGATAATAAAAAAAAAGTTTTTTTTTTTAATAAACATAAACACTAAAAGCATCATTTTGGTGTTTAGGATTTGAAAGCTTAGTTACGGTGTTATTTTAAAAGTGTTTTAACAATTTATAAACAAAACAAAAAATTATCAAACACGTTTATCCTAAAAATTTGTTTTTATAAACAATAAACACTAAACATAAACGGTTATGAAACGGGCTCTCCTTCTAGGTTTATAGACTTTATAACATGGTTGCAATCTTGATAAAAATTGATTCTTGAAACTTTTTCTAGCGTTTGCAGAAAATTGAAGTGGAGGCTTTAGAGAAAATCGAAATCTAGGAATGAAGTATTTGGAAGTGGGTGAGGTGAATTAGGTTCTAGGGTTTATCTTCAAGTATATATATTCTTAAGGTATTTTAATAATATATATTATATATAAGGGTAATATTGTAGATTTGCACTATAATCGGGGCAGGGAGACCCTCACTCGACTCCGCCCGATCGGACTTTTCATTACTAAACTCATTCCCGCTCCATTCAATTAAATGATTTTCCAAAATCATTTTAAAGGGGGCAGGGCGGGGCAAACGGTCATTTCATAATAGTTGATATTTTGACATTTTTAATGTTAAAATAGTCAAGGTATAAACGTAAAATCATTTAAAAAGTTGATGCACTTCTTTTGTCTTTTTTTTTTTTTTATTATCATAAATGACATTTGCACTTTTGTTTATGATAAATGCACTTCACTTTTAAAAATAAAATAAATGTTCTTAAAGAGAATAAAGTATTAGAGTTTTTTAATTATTTAAATTAAAAAAGAAAAAAAGCAAGTGCAAAAAAAAGAGAGTGCGAATATCACATCTCTTTATATGACATCATAAATCCTAAAATCAAATTCGCTTAATAATATAAAACTTTTAACTATAAATACCCCAAATGCCCATAAGGAAATAAAATGCACTGAGCTAAATACTAAAAGCCATTTATTATAAGAACTTTAAATCATAAATATAAATAAAATAACCTTCCTCTCAAAACAAAAAAGAGAAGTCCAAAAACAATTATGCATTTTAAGTCCAAAATTTAACTCAAATAATAATGCCAAATAATAAACAAAGAAAAATATTACTTGCATCCATGATTTGTGCATGAGTCGACTTGTACTAACTCGATCTAAATAAGTAACATAATTTTTTCGGTGCTGAAAAGGTTCATATAAATCTTTTTAACATATTAAATAAATAAAGAAAAATGTGTTATCTTCCATTCCGGAACAACATATTATTTATCCATAAAGGGGTGTACTTGATATATTTTAAAAAATATAAATTTAAAATAAAATAGTAAAAGAAGCAAAGCAAGCTTATTAAACATTAGGGTCAGTCTAGTAGGAAAGAAATAGAAGGAAAAGAAAAGAAATGTGATGGAGGGATATGGCTTTGTGTGTTTGGTATGAAATTTTTAATGAAAAGGAAAGGAAAAGAAATGGAATGATTTGAGGGATAAATTAAAGATGAATAATAATTTTTATTATCCTTTTAAAAATGGAAAGAAATGGAAGAAAAGGAAAGAAAAGGAAAAACTATATTTTTTGATAAAAACTAAAACTTGTTCTTTTAAATATAAAATGGTTTAATGGTAAAAATTTTAAATTATTATTATTTTTTTCTTTTTTCAAGCATGTTAACTATCTTTTTCTTTATAAATTAATCAAATACGACAAAAGTTTAACAATATCATTTCTTTTTCTTTCTTTTTTTATTAATAATTTTTTTATTTCTTTTCTTTTCTTTTCTACCAAATATAGCCTTAGTAAGCATGGCTTAACGAGTGGCCTTAGGACACTCCCTCACTTTCAAAAGATATAAAGCATGTAAGTGATGCAATCAGTGAGACAAACACACAAACGTAGCACAAATAATTGGGTGACATATAATAATGGCAGTTGAGCTTTCCATTTGGATGATTAGGTAATGTCCTTTTTACCATCTTATAATTCCCAATATGGATTTTTAGATGGGGCCATGGTTGGTTATATATGATATAATATAACACACGCATATATATATATATATATATATATATATATATATTAACAATTATGAACCCCTCGCATGTGTTGTGTTTATGTGATCTCCCACAGCATGGAGAGCCAGCTAATCAATGGATGTGATAGAAATTTGGTGTTTTAGTGATGGCTTGCTGTCATAGTACTTGTTTGTTTCTGGGTTATACCGGTCCACATAAATGACACAAGCAAGCACCTTGTTTGGCTCATTTGAAACCACAAAGTGGGGCTTGAAATGTACCATTCTCCAATTACAAAAACAAAACTACTTGACATTTCAATTACTTTTTGTTTGATTGAAGGAAACGGAAGAGAAGAGAAGAAAAGTAGATGATATTTTATTTTGTTTATTAGAAGAAAAGAAAAATAAATAAGAAAATTTTTGTAATTTAAAACTTGTATAATAGTTTTACATTTCTTTCTTTATGTTCTAAATTTGGAAGAATTAAAATTTGTGAAAGAAGAAAAATAGCTCATCCATCATAATAAAGAAAATTTACAAAATAATCTCTTGCATTCTCTCTACAGAATAAAGAAAATTTGTTCATTCCCTCCTATTTTCCCTCCATCCATCTTCCTTCCTTCCTACCTACCGTACAAAACATTAATGATTAGGGGGCTAAAATTATTAAAAAGAAAGTGTTGTATGGTTTCATTCCAATGACATTGTTTCTTTTTATGTTTTTGGGGGTGTGTGTGTTCACTCTGGTGAGAGGAAACTCAGGTGCGTTTACTAACGAAAATGTTTTTTGTTTTTGTACTAAAAAAAAATAGAAATATATATTTGTTTTTTATGAGTGAAAACAGAAAGCAGAAATAACGTTCATTAAACTTGTTGTTTCTACATTTTTGATAACAAAAAACAAAAAATAGCTTTTAGAAATACATTTGTTACACATTTTTTCTTTTTTTCATATTTGAACATGTAACTATTATACAATACAAAAGAATTTTTCAACAGAACTAATCTTTCATAAGTATGATATCATATATATCTAAAAATTAAATTAAATTAAAATTGATATCATATATATGTGAAAATTAAATTAAAAAAATGATACAAGTTAAAAGATAATAATATACATAACATATATGTCATAAAGAATTATTATTTATGAGTGATTTTTTTTTTAAAAGACTATGAAAGTAAGAGCATTTTTAAAGTATTTTTTATATTTTAATATAGATAATTTATGCACATTATATATTATTATATTAATTTATTATATATTATTTAGCTAAGTAGACAAGAAAAAGATTATAATATGTAAATAAGAAAACAATTGTGTAAAAAATTATAAATAGTGAAAGTTATGTTTAATAATATATATTATTTAATTAATTGGATCCCGTTACAGTGGACAAAATATTTTCCTATTATATTGTAAAAACAGAAGAAATATTTTTTTTTTGTTTCTTCCTTCTTTTAGAAATATATATTTTTTTTAAAAAAAGGATAAAAATAAAACAAAAAATATTTCCGTGTTTAACGAAACAGCCGTTGGGTCTTGTGACCTTAACTCTCACCCCCTCACTTTAAAACAACGAAGAGATAGCATTAAATTACAGTTCTCGGTGTTTGCAAAGTTACTGACCCCTTAATTTTATCGTTTGACTTTTTTTTTTTCTTTTCATAAAATGGGTGATTTCAATAAAGATATGGCAATGGACTATTTTCATTATATGTACGTATATGTATTTATATATATGCATCATTTTCAAAGCCCACACATGGATCCATGTGTTTCTACTGTTTCATACACATTTCAATAGCATATCATGATATCAATCATGTCAAAGGCAATTTATCAATGTTGCTAATGGTATTTTTGTCGTTTCATCTTTAAATAGAAGGTTATTAAAGTCTTTTCTAAATTCTTTTAAACAGGCACATACTTGGAAAGAATAGTTGATAACATACGCTAAAAAAAAAAAAAAAAAAGAAAATTTATGATGTAATAAGCATCAAATAAAAATAATCTTGCGAGTAGCTTAACTAGTCAGGCTTTCAATTTGTTCTCCAATCATCATAATTCGAGTCTCTTTCGAGTCACTAGTCTCATGAAATTAGTCGAAGATGTAATAAACATTAAATGTGACTTTCGCGTATAATTAAATCAAATATAAAGAGAGATCACTATATTTTACTTCTTTTTTCCATCTCTTGAGAAGAAATTCGAAACCATTTATTCTTTTGAAAACTTTTTTTTATTATCTTATTTCTTCTATTTTATATAAAATAGTGACTATATGATGAAATTGACTCGTTGAAAATTAATTTTTATATATATATATATATATATATATATATATAATCATTCATACATAAAATGCAATTGGAAAAGTTTACACGGCAGTGACTTGAGAAATTTGGTGGTGGACCAGAGCAAAAGCTGAAGCAAGAACATGTCAACTTGACTAAAGCAAGAATAGGGAGAATCCAACGCCTTTCTTTTTGTTTTTTGAAGTTTGATAAACCTTGGAGTTTGAACCCATAGCATCTTCTAAATGCTCAATTGGTCAAACCACTACTTTGATGATTTGAGACAATTGTCTACAACCTTTCTCATTAGGTTCACCATTAGTCTAGTGGTCAACTCGATATTGAGTTCCCTACCGCCAAACAGCCCCTAAAGAATCAATGATTTTTCACATACACCGACAATTAAAGATCGAAATACAGTAATGAATTGATACAAACTCGAATCCATGAATAGAATATAGATTGGAATGTTGAATTCGATAATTCGTTGACAATTCAAATTTGATAATTTGTTGACTAAATAAATCTAATCAGGTCCAAAAATGATCGATTGCACATGGATGAGCAATAAATTTATTTATGATTTCATTATGGTTGGTGTAAAAAAATTTCTTATTCACTCATGTGCAAGAGATTATTTTTGATTATGTAATGTTATAATATCTAATATTTATATATTATTAAAATATTTTTATCATTATTTTTTTATTCTCTCTCTATTTTGTCTGTTGATTATTATTTTTTATTTAATAAAAAATCAAAATACTTACTCTTTAAGTGTACTAAGTAGACGTTTAAGTTCTAAAATCAGGTTCTGTGTTGCTCAGTGTGAATGTCAGTTATACGTCTATATGATCCGAATCCGTGCCAATAATTATTAATTAGAATATGGATTAGAACATTCCATGCAATAATAAATATACTATAAATACATTATCTAATCGGGAATGACCTCTGGCACATGGAAGAAAAAGAAATTTATCTATGATTTTATTATGGTTGGTGTGGATAAGTTTCTTACTCACTCATGTGCAAGAGATCATTTCTGATTATGTAATGTTATAATATCTAATATTTACATATTATTAAAATATTTTTATCATTTTTTATTCTCTTTTGATTATTTTTTTATTTAATAAAAAATCAAAATTCCTACTCTTTTAAGTATACTAATTAGACGCTAAAGTTCCAAAATCACATTGTGTTGCTCACTATAAAAGTCAGTTAGACGTCTATATGATCCGAATCTGTGCCAATAATTATTAATTAAAATACAGATTGGAATATTCAATCCGATAATCGGTTAATAATCTGAATTCGATAATTTGTTAACTAAACAAATTGAATATAAATTATGACCAATTGAGTCCAAATCCGATTCATTTACATGCCTAAATACATTGTATATCAGAACAAACGAGAAGAATTACATACAATGCATCCAATATACCGAGTAAATGTTAATTGTGCGTGTACAACACGCAACCTTTTCCTAAAGAAATGCAGCCAGTGTACCAAGTAAATCTCAGTCGTCCGCAACCTTTTCCTATAGAAATGCAGCCAGTGTACCAAGTAAATCTCAATCGTCCGTGCATGATCTTTCAAAAAAATGTAGCGGGTGCACCAAATGAATGAAACTCGTGCAACACGCCACCTTCTCCCGAAGAAATGTCATGATTACTTACACGTGTGATTGTGCACACACCCACCCACCTACGCACACGAAAATTTGGCGGTTTGCATTTATTTATTATTATTACGAAAAACAAATTTCTTGCATTTATTTATTATTGTTTTCCAAAAACATTCATATCTCGTGAGATCTCACGTGCCTCGCAAGCATTCATTATGAACTTTGTACTTGACTGGTGTGTACTCATAATTGGTGGTGGTGTTTGTAATTGTGATGGGTACCAACTTTACCAGACACATTCATTTATATGACATCTTTGTCCCAATTCATTTCTTAACCCCACCCCACCTTTCCATGAACCCCCCCCCCCCCCCCCCCCACGCCTTCTCATGAATGTAGTTTGAATGAAATCATTTAAAAATAGGGGCCACAAAGTCAACAAGTTTTGTACCCTTTTTCTTAAAAGCCATGCTTTAAGAACAAAATAAAAAAGCCTTAATTCAATTACAAACAACAATTAAAAAAACAATCAAACATAAACTAAAATTTTCCTGTATTTTCTCTCCCAACTTTACATTCCAAGAAAATCATGAAAAATGGGAGAATCAATTAATTAATTGTTCTAGTAAAAACTATATAGGATTGTATTTCTAGCTGTTCAACTTAATTCTAGCTATCAAAACAAAATTTCACAAATGGGGCTAAAAATTAATCCCAACTTGAGAAAAACATCAAACCACCCCTTGATCATCTAACAAACAGCTGATGCAGACCACCATCCAAAAGCTTGAGTATTTACACACCTACCCACCACCACCACCACCACCGCCACCAAATGGTCTCTCTCTCTCTCTCTCTCTCTATATATATATATATCATGAAGTAGTAGACTGGTGGGGATTGGGTGGGGTGTGAGAGAATGGGTAGAACCTGGGTCTGGAGAGGGGAAAGGCGGTGGTTTTGGAGGTGGGTTCAGTGGTTTTGGTGGTGGCGGTTGTGGTTGTGGTGGTGGTGGTGGCGACGCGCTCACAGGAGGGGCACATGGTGAGGGTGGTGGCTGGGAGTTGCATGTAAAATGGATTTGAAGTCTTCAAAGCTCTCAACTCTTGGAGCTCCTTTTGTAGCCTTCTGTTCTCCTCCGTCAGTGTCTCACAACACCTTTTCAAGTACTCACAATCCACCTCCGTCTGCTTCAACTTTGTCCTACATATATACATATACACGTACAGATAATTATATATATAAACAACTTTACCAAAATCTACTCAGAATCCCTCATTTAATAATACTCCTTATTTATGTTAATATAAAAACATTACATGTATATATTCAGACGCATATGTATAGTTATATATACAGACAAATATACACAAAAATTAATATAATCAACTTTACCAAAATCGACTCAGAACCCCCATTTAAAAACACTAATACATACATGTAGCCCAGAATATATATATGTTAATAAAAATGTAGATATTCACATAGACACACACATATATATATATAGTTATATATGCAGACAAATATAGACAAACAAATAAATTTGTACAGATATATATACCTTGCCCTTCTGTTCTGAAACCAAACTTCAACTTGGCGAGGACGAAGATTGAGCTGTTTTGCAAGTGCAAGCTTCTGTTTCTGCATCATTAACCAAACCATCATTAAAAAAAATGAAAAGAAGGGTCTTTCAGTCTCTCTCTCTACATATATATATCTAAAATTAATACTTACGGGATTGAGAGTATTGTGTTCTTTGAAGCTTTCTTCCAGATAAGCCGACTGTTCTTTGGAGAGTCTGAGTTTCTTCCGAGCAAGGCCGTTCTCGTCCTCGTCGCTGCCTCCTCTACCACACGCTCTCTCCACCTCCACGGCGTCGTTTCCGGCCATCTCCGATGAATCCCTCTTGTTCCCACCACCGTCTCCGCCGCCGCCTCGGTAAATGCAGAAATCCATCTGAAACGACGACGCCACACTGTTCGGAGACGACAACGCCGCCCCTTCCTCCACCTCCGCCGGCGGCGGAGTCCTGTTCACGTCGAATCCCCTCGCCCCGTTTCCCGATGACCCCCCATCAGAACTCCCTGTCACAAACCCAAAAAAAAAAAATGAATTCAAATCCAAAAAAATATATATCTATTACGTGTGTGTGTGTGTATATATATATATTACCGTTATCAGAAGGCCATGGGAAGGCGTGTTGGTGAGATGGAGTGCGACGAGGAACAGGAGAGAGAGGGAGGAGATTGAGCTGAAGAGGTGGCTGATCAACAGAGACCGTCTGATCACCATTTCTTTCTGATTGATGATGATGGGTTTTTTCCGTGTCTTGTTCTTGTCTTCCATTTGAGGTGATTCCAAGCGCCATGCAAAACCCTAGAGTGTTGTTGTTGGTGGATTTGACCACCTCTGTATCTTTTGACAAGAACCCAAATGGTTTTGATGCATCTCCTAAGCTTAAACCCAGCTCCATCTCATGTACAGAGAAAGAAGAAAGAAATCCCAGATGTGGTAGGTAGAGAGAGAAAGAAGAGAGAGAGGGGAAAGGAAGAGGGGATTTGGATTGCAAGCACAAAGAAAGAGTTTTTATAGAGATTCTATCCAATCTGTTAATTATATTATACAGACGCAGAAAGGGCTAGTAGTGGTACGAGTAGACCAAACAGTCTTTTTTTTTTTTTTCTTTAATTTTCTTTTCCATGGATGGTACAGTATAATATGTACATACGTGTGTGGAAAGTGTGTGGAATATATACTAATATGTTAGAAAATGTTTTGCCTTGTGCGAAACCAGTTTGACCGACAAAAAGGTTGACAAACACACGTGAAACCCTAATTTTTTCTAGGGGAGGACCTTCTTTAAGATTTTGAGGGACCACAATTCCCAATCGCCTGGTGGGCGCGTGAACAGCACGGGCCTGACTTTTTTGGACTTGTATATGAGCTTTCGAGGTTGCCTTCGGCTTTACATGTTGCAAATGACACTAGTAAAATTTGATCGGAGGGTGTCAGCTTATGAAGAAGAAACACAATGCAATCTGGTGCACCGGATAAATTCGCATGAATGTATTTACAGTTGATATATTGTACTAATTCTTCTCAAGCTTACGAAGGTATGAGAAATTCATTGTCTCTCACCACATGTCATGCTATATGAATTTTACTGAGTTGTTGAAAATATTAATGAATAGATGTCCACCCAAAAAAAATGCTAAAATACATAAGATGAAATAAAATCACTAAAATTTGTAACATTCAACAATGTTCATTCATATTAAAATTTTGAAATGACTCAAAAGCTTATATTCTCAAATACTTTACCATAAAAATTTAGGCCAGACTTGAGTTGAGTTGCTCGGGTAGGCCCCTTATGTCCCACCGTATAGTCTAGGAGTCTAAGGGGGTTAGAATATCATTTTCTTTAGCCACCCTTTTACAGGGCTATCTTATCAATATTTTTTTTTTTTTTGTGAGGACTTTTAGTAATGATATTAAAAGACAACGATTAGGCATTAAATGGTAGGGGCAGAGCATAATGTAATCGGTAGTAATTAAGACTTTCCTAACATGACACATGATTGTCTATAGGGGTGTATAAAGAACCGGTAGAAGCAGAACCAGAACTGTAAAGAATCATAACTAAACTGAACTAAACCGTTCACTATGGTTCTGGTTCCAAATTTTAGGAACCGTTCACTAAGGTTCTAATTTTAGGTCCATTAGGACCGAACTAAACTGAACTGAACTGTTATACAATAGTTCTTTGGAATCGAAACTGTTGGGTAACTTTTCCTCTATTCTGATTTTATATCTTATTTAGTCTAACCTCAATTTCATTTATAGGTAACTTTTTTTCATTCAATTTGTCACACCCGTGGACCCACTGGGACCCTCCCGAAGGGCTTCGCTGTGAAGCCTCTGAGGCTTTGGGAGTCGGCTATTGTTGAACCCAAAAAATACAACATGGGTGGATGTTTAGAGGTGAAATAGGGCCTTATGAGTGATTTAATGAAGTCACCACCTAAAATTGAGTTACAGTGTGCTAGGTCACTATTGATTAGCTAAGTAGATATAGATTGAACAAATGTGGGCCTTAAGGTGTTTGGCTTCCATGTGATCTTCGAAAAATCAAATTAATAGATTTAAGGGTTTGGTTATGCATGGGAAAGGTGTTAGGCACCTTATAACAGTAGTACTAAGTACAATTACTTATTTTATCTTTTATGATGTTTGAAGGGGATCAGGAAATGAAACACTTGAAAGTGCCGAGTTTTTAGAGTAGAGGTTTGGCTAGTCCTATAAGTGATGGAACCTAACCTTCTACAAGCAGAATGGAGTTGAATTGCCTTCATACGAAAAGGGTTTTGAGTAAAGAGGACTTGAATGTGTTTAAGGATGCCTTCATACAAGTAGAGCTTAAAGTGGGGAGGACTTGAATTAAATGAAAGATTTTGCCGAGCTCGGGGATACCCAAGTTGCCTATGTATCTCGATTACGTTGAGAATCAGGTCGAACGTAGTTCTGACTAATTAATGGAAAAAATGGAATAGTGTGATCTAGAACATAAAATAAGTCGATTCGGTATATAGGAGTTCTAAGTAGTGGAGTTGCCTTTATGCGAGAAGGGCTTACAATGAGATGTGTTGGAATGCAGGTGATTCGATGTTGCCTTCATACGAGAAGGGCCCAAAATGGATTAAGAACCCGATGTTTTGGATTTGTCTTCATCCGAGAAGGGCTTAGAATGAGTCAGAATAGCCTTTATCCAAAAAAGGCTTTGGATGCATTAATTAATAATTGAAAGTTGCCTTCATCCAAGAAGGCCTTAGCATGTATAAACTAAGGATTGGAAATTGCCTTTATCCAAGAAAGGCTTATAAGATGTTTTGATTGAGGATTCGAAATTACCTTCATACGAGAAGGGCTTATGAAATGAGTTGACTATGGGCCTGTTTGGGGAAGCTTCCTGAGGCCTCAAAAAGTCCTTTTAAATATCAAATATTCTTTTTTTTTTTTTAAAATGTGACGCTTGGTTACACATATGTGAAGGCTTTTCCGAAGAAGCTAGTGGTGAGGAAGTCCATTTCAGAGAAGTAAAAAGATGTTGCTTTTAGAACCTCCTTTCTGGAAGCCAAATTTTCTTTTGAAGTAAATTTGTTATTTTACTAATTTATCGATATAATTTTTATATATTAACAAGATTATGCTATATTCTCTCTTAGTCTTTTGTTCCTCTACCATTGTTGCTACCGCCACCATTATCACCGCTTTAGCACCACCACCATCTTTACGTCTACCGCTACTGCCACCTCTACCACCTATGTCGTTCCACTGCTGCCTCCATCGCCACCGCCGCCTCCCTAAAAGTTAAAGTATATTTAAAAGGACAATACTTACCTACTCACCGGTGTGTAGGTGAGCCTTCCTGACTGCTGATGTCTTCCAATAAAAAATGAACACATCAACTTCAATTACAAAATTAAATTTAAAATGTAATAAATAAATATAATAAATGAGGTTTAAAATTCAATAAATAAGTATAATAAATGAGATTGACCTCATTTATTATACTTATTTATTACACTTTAAAACTGATGTGTTCATTTTTTATTGGAAACATCAGCGGTCAGGAGGGCTCACATACACACTGGTGAGTAGGTAAGTATTGTCCAAAAACGCATTCTCCAAATGTATTTTTTCTCCTTAATTTCTTATGAATGCCTTATCAATAACGTCTGTTTTATATTACGAAGCTCCCCCAAATAGGGCTATAAGGTTGGGTATTACCTTCACCCAAGAAGGGCTTCCAGAATGCATGGATTAAGGACTAGAAGTTGCCTTCAACCGAGAAGGGATTAAATGTGTTGACTAAAGGTTGAAAATCGCCTTCATTCGAAAAGGGTTTGGAATGAGTTTTGGACATCTATGATTTGAAAATGGTATGATAGAACCTAGGTTTGCTTATGTATCTCATTGATTGAGAATCAGGTCTTACGTAGTTCAATTAAACTATGTCGAAAAGAGAAAATGCTAAAAAAATGGTATTTTGTAAGTTTCCGTCATCTAAGAATGACTTAATGTGCGTGGACTACGAAGTTGAAATCACCTTTATTCGAGAAGGCCTTAGAAGAGTGATCTATTCGACAACGTGTAAGATGGACCATAATGGAATAGCCTCGAGGTGAAGCACGAGAGAAGATAGCATCAAGGTGAGACACACGAGATGAATTAAAAACGAGAGATGATAACCTCAAGGTGAGGCGCGTGAGATGAATTAAATAAAGTGACCTCTGTGGAGGTGTATAGAGGGATGACCTTTACTTGAGGCGCACGAGATGAATTGGAAAAATAACCTCTATGGAGGTGTCTAAGATGTACCAGAGTGGATTAACCTCTATGTGAGGCACATAAGATAAGTCGGACAAAGTAACCTTTACAAAGGTGTCTAAGATGAGCTAGAATGGAATGACCTCTAGGTGAGGCGCACGATGAATTAAATGGAGTGACCTTTAGGGAGGTGCCTAAAGTGGAGTGGAATGGAATGACCTCTATGTGAGGCGTACAAGATGAATTAGGCATAGTGACCTCTAGAGAAGTGCCTGAAGTAGACTTGGAATGAAATGACCTCTAGGTGAGGTGCGCAAGATGAATTTGACATGGTAACCTCTATGGAGATGTCTAAAGTGAACTTGGAATAGAATGAACTCTAAGTGAGGTGCGCTAGATGAATTAGGCATGGTGACCTCTACGCAGGTGCCTGAAATAAACTTAGAATGGAATGACCTCTAAGTGAGGTGCAGAGGATGATTTGGATATGGTGACCTCTACGGAGGTGCTTAAAGTGAACTTGGAAGGGAATGGCCTCTAGGTGAGATGGTCAAGATTAATTGGATATGGTGACCTTTATGGAGGTGCTTATAGTGAGCTCGGAATGGAATGACCTCTAGGTGAGACGCGCAAGATGAATTAGGCATGGTGACCTCTACAGAGGTGCCTAAAGTGAGCTTAGAATGGAATGACCTCTAGGTGAAGTGTGCATAATGAATTGGACATGGTGACCTCTAAAGATGTGCCTGAAGTGAACTTGGAATGGAATGACCTTTAGGTGAGGCACACAAGATGAATTGGGTATGGTGACCTCTACAGAGCTGTCTAAAGTGAGCTTGGAATGGAATGGCCTCTAGGTGACATGCGTAAGATGAATTGGGCATGGTGACCTCTACGAAGGTGCCTAAAGTGAACTTCAAATAGAATGACCTCTAGGTGAGGCATGCAAGATGAATTTAACAGGATGACTGATGTGAAACAAGTTTACTTAACCACTCGCAATAGTACGATTCCTTGTAGGAAAGAACTATTTAGAGGGTGTCGAACCTCAAAGACTTGCAAATTTTGATCGATTGTGTTACCTAGTCCCAAATTTTAATTCTAAGTTACTTAGAAGATTTTATTGATTGTCAAATTCTAAAACTAGTGTAAATGTAATAGAAACTGGATGCAAATTTAATTAACTGAGGTAATCAAAGATGGAGAAACCTAGGGAAATTAATTTCACCACTAGTTTCTCGTCACTTGTTAATTGTTATTAATCTAGGAAATTTATTCCATGCCTTTTCTTTAATTGTGTGGCAACAAGCTCATATCAATCTCATCTGGAAGGCTCATTCAATTTACATTTAGTATAAACCATCTTCGATCGGAATGAATTATTTACTTAACTACACTAATTTAATTAAACTAATCTATAGGATAGTCCATCTTCCCTTAGCATGGATTATCAAAATTCTAAATTGAATGATCGTTAAACACTATTGCATAATTTTCCTATTTACAATCACAGAAAATAAATAAGAATTCATGTTAATCATAAAATAATTAAGCCTAAGACAATAACTTAATAACATTATAATTGAACTTCGTCGTTTAACATTGAAACAATAGTATAAATATTATTTAATCTCAATTGTGCAACCAATGCATATACATAAAAATTCCCAAATTAAAAGACGCCAATTAAACCATTACAAACAGAATTAGGGTTACATCACTTCCCTAGATGGTGAATTAGTTGCTCATGCTTGGAATTGATGGCATGATTAATGGTGAATAATCCTTTTCTATGCCTTTTCTTCTGCTATAAATAGCTCCAAAATTGCCTCTTTATCTTGCTCTCCAGCCCTCTCTCCCCATATATCCGTCGCCTTAAAAAAATGGGAGTTTCAGCGCAGTTTCGGGCTCAAAGGCGCACGTGCGCCCTTTAGACAGTGTGTGTAATCTTTTGCCTGACTTGATCCAGTCTTCAATGTGAATAGGCCCATTGTCGGATCTCTTCATTTGAAGGTGCTTTTGGGTTCCTTCTTTAGTCCATTGGGCTAAGATCTTCAATTAATAAATCGTAATGCATATTTTTGCTATGAAAGCATTATCGATGGCCTAATTACAGTGAGTTCTTTGGGAATTCCACTTAAGTACCTGAAAGGAAGTAAACTTAAACTATCATTAAAAACACTAAATAAATACTACTAAGGTACTGGGTGCAACATTCAATGCCTATCAATGACCTCTAGGGAGGTGCCTATGATGGATTCGGAATGGGGTGACCTCTACTTGTGGCACATGGAATGAATTGGACATAATGACCTCTAGGGAGTATCTAAGGTGAATCAAAATGAGATTACCTTTATGTGAGTGTAAGAAATTTATGACTTGAGATTGGGATGATTTTTGGGAAAGGATGTTGTGTTGATTGAAAATGGAGATGAAATTGACCACCGTTAGAAGGTGAGTTTTAAACATTGTATGTCTCGAGAAGGTAAGTTCAGAAAATGCACCTTAAATGGAATTTGAAAATATGTTTGAACTTGAGATTAAAAATCGAAACTAAAATTATCTACTTTGAGGAAAGTGAGTTTTGAACTTGAGGATGAGAATTGAGAATACGCTTGAAGAATGTGTTTGAATATTTGTACTTAAAAATATTAACTTTAAATGAAGTGGGTTTTGAGGTTGTAAATAAGAATTGAAAATGGACTTGAATAGTGTACATGGAGATTTGAGTTGAAAATGTTCACTTTGAAGAAAGTGGGTTTTGAGATATGTATTGAAAATGTATTTGAAAAATGTGTGAAGATTTGAGTGGAAATGATGTCTTTGGAAAAAGTGAGTTTTAAGATTGAAAATGTAAGTAGAAAATAAAATTTGGAAAATGTGTGTGAATGGTTGAGGTGAAAATGACCACTTTGGAGAATGTGGGTTTTGAGATTGAAAAAAGGAGCAAAAAATAAATTTGGAAAATGTGTGAAGATTTGAGGTTGAAAATGATCACTATGGATGAAATGGGTTTTGAGGTTAGAAATGTGTGACGTATATTTCAAAAGAAAACATAATTGAGTTGTAATCTTTGCTTTATATTCTTATCATTGATCATGTAATTGAAGTCTTAGAGTGAGCATGAAGTTCTACATCAACGATGCAAGTGTTATTCAAAAGATGAAACTTGAATATTCGGAAGAAGCCATCAATGGTCTAAACAAGGATTCGATCAATTGAAGTTTCGACATGGTTCCGAGTGTATAAGGATATCGTTGATCACAATAGTAAGCCTAAGGTGTTCCACATCAAGTTTTTGTCAAAGTGGAGTGGGTGTGAGTTTGGGACAGAGTCTGTTGTACTTTGCTTCAACGATAGTGGATTTACTTCTCTGGGGCTACAAAGCCTCACCCGTGATTTTTTTTTATCTGGGTTTTCCACCTATATCTGGTGCATTCGTTTACTTTATTGCACTTTATGTATTTACTTTCTTTGTGGGATTGCTTAAATTTTAATTGGACTTAAAATATGATAATATGAAAGATTAAGCAAAAAATGAGTAAACTTAATCAACCCCTCTAGGTTTTAAATTTAACTTTCGCAGCCGTTTTCACACCGCGTAACTCATAATTAGTATCAGAACAGTGTTCTCTAATTTGTGAGTAGTTCCTTACAAAGTATTTTTAAAAATTAAAATTCATTTTTGTTTTAAAAAATTATCATGAAATCTAGTATGAAAGAGGGTGGATCAGTTCAGCGAACTCATTTGTTTGATAGTTCAAATTATACTTTCGCATAAAGCCTTTCTCAAATCTCAAAGTGAGAGAGTGCAGATGTTTATTGAGAATGGTTATATAATTCCTACCACTACCACTGGTACTGGTGATACAACTGTGACTGTAGCTAAGGATAAAATAACATGGTCTAATGCTGAGCATGAAGATGCTAATCATAACAACGAGGGTTTATATGTTATATTTAATTCTGTTGTTCGTTCTGAATTTGTTAGAATCTCTACTTGTTCCATTTCAAAAAAGCATGAGATATTTTACAGGTAACTCATGAGGGTACTACCAAAGTAAGGAAATCAAATTTATTAATGCTAGCAACTAAATTTGAAACAATTAGAATATTAGAAGATGAGATGTTTTTTGATTTTTATTTTAGGCTTGATGATATTATTCAAAGTAATGCTAACATTTGTGAGAAAATTCCATCTTTCCAAGTTATTAGAAAAATCATGAGGTCACTAATTGATAGGTTCCAAGCCAAGTTGGAAGCCTTAGATGAGAGTTGTGATGTTGATTCAATGGAGGTGGCAGAATTAGTTGGATCAATTCAAACTTTTGAGATGAAATATCCAAAACTTCATAACATAAAAAATTTGGCTTTAAAAACCTCAAAGACTTCCAAGTCTTCAAGGTTGTCAAATATTTTAAATTCTTCAAAATTTGAAATTGAAAAGGTTAAAAGTTTTGAATATGATTCAGATAATGATGTTGCACTCCTAGATAGGAAATTTAAAAAGATCCTTAAATATGAAAATGATAGAAATCTTAGGAAAGGAAATCTTTCTAAATTTCGTAGTTAAGGCTCATCATCTAATGGTAAGGATAGAAAGGAAAAAGAAGTTAATGACTCTAAGGATTCTGAAATCATTTGTTAGACATGGGGTGGTAAAGGTCACACATCTACTCAATGTCCAAGTCTTAAGAAAAATAGCTTTAGTGCAAAGAAAATTTCAAAAGATAAAAAGAAAGCCATGAAACTATTATCTCTCGGTCTGATTCTTCTAGTTCTGATAGTGATTCTTCTATCGAGAATGATGCTTTTACTAAGTCAAGTTGGGTCAGAAGATTCAGAAGTTGAGCAATTAAATGAAGAACTATGTGAGAGCAAGTTACAAAATTTTTTTGAGAAATTGCTAAAGGCTTATAATAAGAAATCTGAGAAACTGAAGTAGGTGAAAATTAAAAAAGAAACTTTGAAGAAAGAGAATAAAGAGCAATTGAAATTGATTGAAGAAAACAAAGTTGATATTCAAAATCTTCAAATTAAAGTCAAGTTTCTCAAAAGTGAGGTAAGTCAAGTTATTTCTACTAGAGATACTCTTGTTCCTAGAATTGATTTTCTTGAGCCTGAATTAAAAAAATTACAAGAGAAATTGATTGCATTTACTTCTGGGCAGATTAAGCTTGATAGCATGATAATGTTGGTAAGCCTGTAAGAGATAAGATTGGACTAGGTTTTGTTGGGTCATTATCTAAGACTAAAAATACTTTTGTTAAATCCAAGAACTTGAATTTGTCTGCACCCAAACCAAAGCTTCAATTTGAGTCTTTGCATGCTAATGTTGTGTTCAATGTGCTGCATTGTACTTTTTGTAGTAAGAATGGACATAATCAACATTATTGCTATAAGGAGAGAAAAAAATCTAATTTTAATTTTCATGTGCATAATTCTTTTGTTAAGAGTTCATGCTAGAAAACCATAGTATTGGAACAAACCCAAAAATTCTTAAGTTAAAAAGAATTCAAATAAGAAAAATAATGTTTCTGTTTCTCCACATTATTTTTCTGATAGATTGTATGTTAAAATAATTTGGATGAAAAAAAAATTTGGAAAAGTTTGTGTTTGTTGATACTATAGAATTATTCCTAATAGGTCTTTGGGTGCAAAACCCCATAACTGAGGCCATTATGACTTTTATGGTCATGAACTGAGCTTATGTTCATTATTTTTTTTCCATTGGATCATATCTTTTAGTGTAGCTTAGGTTTTGTTTATTTTTGTATGATAATCATGTGAATGTGAAAATCATATTTTTCTGTGAATTCTTTATATATCTGCTGAAGTTCACTTTGATTTGTGAATGCATGATTGTGACACATAGTTTATCAATGGATGAAGTACTTGAATTTATGATCTAAGCATTGATGACTAATGTGCTATATTTATTTCTTTTTAGAAGTGAATATTTTGAGTCCATACAATTTGTGCGCGAGTCCAACTCTGAGAGAATTGATTGAATACTAATGTGAAGTTGACTAGAGTATATTGTACGAGTAGCATTGAAGACTTAAATGATCAATGAAAAAAATGGAAAAAAAAGATTCTATTTTCATTCAGCATGAAAAGAAAAGGAAAAAAAATGAATTGCTGAAAATCTAAGACAAAAGGAAAAGGTTACCTTCGGAATTTGTTTGAAACTACTACTACAACATAAATCTCCAATGATGTATCTTTTAAAGAAATTATTTTGAGAAAATAGCTGGCTGCCTGTAAGCGTAAAAGCCACTGTCTTAGAAATAATAAAAAAATAAAATTCAATGAAAAATATTTGATCACATTGTGAATGGTGATAGAATTAATGTGTTGGCTATTATTTTGTGGACTATGATTCAAGAGACAAATGATTCTAGGCCTACTAATGCTTTGTCTTTTTCTTTGACTGTGATGAAGATTCTTAAGGCAAAGAATGTTTTATTACTTCAAATGCTCTAGTGATGAAGCTTAAAGGGAAGTTCACGACTTCAAATGTTAAGTTTTCAATTACTAACAAGATAAAGGAAAAAGCTCAAAAGAAGGCTGCAAGAGATCATATTGTGGAGGAGTCTGTGGACGAGAGTGATGACAATGCTTCTATTGCTGGACTTTATGTTCCAGATTCTAATCGTGCTTTGACTGCTAGACAGTACAATCAATCCATAAAGGGGTTGGAGAAGTACTTGAAGAGGAAGTTTTTAAAACTTGAAGCATTGATTAGGAGAGCCCTTCCTGGAAGCTCTAGAGCTCATGGTGATGATGAGAATGATGAGGATTAGGACTTGGTGGCTTAGACCTAGTTTATGTTTTGATAACCTTTGAATAAATGCTTATGTTTATTGCTCAACTTTGTTATTTCTAGTTTTTTGTTGCTTGAACTTGGTATGTTTTATTTTATTTTTTTTATTTGCTTAGGCATGTTATGTTCTGTGCTTTCTATGTTTTTTTTTGTTATGCTATGGTTATGTGTAACACTTCATTATTTTGGGACTTATGTGATATATTTGATTGGAGGTTATATCTCACTTAATCACGTGTTGTTTGGTTCTCTCTTATTCGCATTATTTTTACTTTGTCAATTTGTTCCAAAAAGGGGGAGACTTATATAGGTACTTTGAAAAAGGGATATGTGTTTTCTTTGAGACATGTGGGGAGATAATATACTTCATTGGTTATATGATTAAGGGGGAGTTTGGAGATGATTTTATGATACTTGTTATCATTATATTTTTCTTGATTAAGCTTTCATAGGAAGTGTTGTTTGCATGATGTGCATATTTTACAGGTTTTTGGTAGACACTACATATGAAGTTTGAAAGCTTGCTCATAATGTTTTGAGATCTTCAAGTTATATTTCTTTGTATTTGGGACATATTGTAATCTGATTTTTCCAGTGGTTAGGTTATAATTTTCTATGTTGATTTTGTCACAAAATTGTCAAAGGGGAAAATTGTGACATATATTTTTGTAATTGGCAATCTTCGGTGCCAAAACCAAACGTGATCGAGTTGTAATATTTGCTTTATATTCTTATCATTGATCATGTAATTGAAGTCTCAAAGTGAGCATGAAGTTCTACACCAACCATGCAAGTGTTCTTCAAAGGATGAAACTTGAATATTTGAAAGAAGCCATCAATGGTTTGAACAAGGATTCGATCAATTGCAGTTTCGAAATGGTTCCAATTGCATGAGGATATCGTTGATCACATATGAGAGTCACGTAATCTAGGTAAAGTGGTGAGAACACATATATTTCAAACCGGGAGGTTCTGACCTTGAATAGGGGGACTTTTTAACAAATTGCTTAAATATTCAAGGTTGGACCAGTGTAGCTCAAACCTAGACTGGTTCAAGAGGTCTCGGGATATTAATTTTGCACAAGCAAAAGCCTGGACTGGTCCAAGAATAAGCTTGACCGGTCTATGCTTCTGCTCTGGCAAAAATTATCCTATAGAGTCCTGTTTTGACCCGAATTTGACCCAGAACTTTTCTTAAACTATGAGACTTGTTTCCTATTGATTTTTAATTTGTTATCAAGGATAATTAGGGTTTTTAATCTCTATAAAAGCCTCATATTATTTATCTCTTAGTGTGCTTTCAACGACGCTTTTCAACAGAACAGAAATTCATATTCTAGAGAGAGAAAATATTAAGATATTTTTCTAGTAAAGATTTTTTTTCTCAATTATTTGTTTATATTTTGAGTGCACACACATATTCACTAAGTGATTTATGGTGTCTCTCTTTGCTTGATCAACTGTTGGTAAACTGCATTGAAGATTTCTTCGTAATCAAGTTACTGGATTGGTTTTTTCTACAACTGTTCGTTGGTGAAGAAGGAGAAGAAGATCGTGCTACGAATGGAATAGAATAGTTGCTGAGTGTTGGTGTTCTTCTAGTTATCCTTCTGCAAGGATATTGACATTAGCTGGGAATCTGTAGTAATTGGATGAGGTAGTCGCAATAATAAGCCTGAGGTGTTCAGCATCAAGTTCTTGTTAGAGTAAAGTGGATGTAAGTATGGGACAAAGTCTGTTGTATTTTGTTTCGACGATAGTGTATTTGCTTTTTCGGGGCTACAAAGCCTCACCCGTGATTTTTTTCTAATCTGGGTTTTCCATTTATATCTGGTACATTCGTTTACTTTATTGCACTTTATTTATTTATTTGCTTTGTGGGATTGCTTAAATTTTAATTGGACTTAAAATTGGATAATCTGAAAGATTAAGCAAAAAATGAGTAAACCTAATCACCCCCCTCTATGTTTTAAATCTAACTTTCGCAACTGCTTCCGCACCGGGCAACTCATATAATGTGCACTAGAAAATAGATTTGAAAAATGTGTGAAGATTTGGGGTTGAAAATGACCATTTTAGATGAAGTAGGTTTTGAGGTTAGAAATGTGTACCGGAATAAAAATAGAGTAGTTTAAACTTGCAAAATGAGTATTATTGATGAAAATGTAACTTTTGAAGTGAAAAGTGTGTTTTGATGTAAAAAAAGTGCCGGAATGAAAATCAAGAGTTTCGGTTTGAAGATGGAACATTTGAGATGAAAATGTGAATTTTACGATGAAAGTAGAATTTTATGTGAAAAGAGTGTCGGGATGGAAATTATGAGTTTCGGATTAAAAATGAAGCGTTTGGGATAAAAATGTGAGTTTTGGAGTAAAAAATGTAATTTGATGTAAAAAGAGTGTTGGAGTGAAAATCAAAAGTTTCGAGTTGAAAGCGTAATGTTTGAGATGAAAATGTTTTGGAAATGGATGTTTTGAAAAAGTTTCGGGTCATAACTTGATTTCGACAGCGTAACTGATTAGAAAAGTATGTTTTGGAGATTGACTAGGAAGAGCCTAATGCATGACCTAATTTCGATGACATAACAGCTTAGAAAGGTGTGTTTCGAAGGATGATCGGGAAGAGCCTAATGCGTGACCTAATTTCAACTACACAACAGCTTTGAAAAGTGTGTTTTGGATGTGGTAAGAGATAGACAAAAGTATGACCTAATTTCGACAGTATAATGGCTTAGAAAATGAAGTTTTGGAGATCATAAGAATGCATGAAATATGTAATTTTGAAAATAGTGATGATCCCAAACTTGAACTAGTCACCCATATGTCTGAATGTCTCGTAGAGACCCCACTTGAATCATCTATTGCACGAGAAAAATTCAACATTATAACAACACAACAAGAATGCTAAACTGTTATAATGGACATGGATATAGTAGTTTTTAAAATTGGGTGTGTGTATGAGAATGTGTAAAAAATATTGGCTGAATGCACACATCATCGAAAATCAAATACAAGGGTGTAAAAGAAACGAGAATCCTAACCGGATTCTAATTGGGTGTAGGATTGCTATGAGACCTGCCACCACCCTAGATATCCAACGAGTAGACATTAACGGCTATGTCGCATCCGCACATTCTGTTGGACTAGTGCAGAACTGGTGACAAGGGTTTAAAATTACAAACAAAGTTGGACTATGCAAGATAATATAGTAACCCCAAGATATCTACAAAAGAAAAGAAAAATTGGAGGAGCAAAAGTAGAATATTGATGAAGACACTTGGAATGCCTCTTTGGAGGCTTTCTCTCTTGAATACTTTCTTTTTGGAGTGTGTTGGAGATGTCTTAAGCTTGATCTTAAGTGAAAATGGAGGCTTGAGATGTATGGGTGAGGCTTCTCTCTACATAGGTAGAGAGAGATAAAGTGAGATAGTCTAGAGAGAGGTTATGTAGCTAGTGAGACATTATAACATTATAGTGAATTCTCCTCCTAAAATAAGGTGAAATAAGTTTCTATTTATAGATATCCGAAGTGGAGACACGCTGAAAATTCTGAAATTTGTTTTCTACTGTTTGGTTTGCGCCTTAAAGCGCGGACTCTGTTATAGAATTTTTTGTTAGAATCTGTGCCTCAAGGGGTGGACTATGTCGGCTGATATCATGACATCGTTGAGGTCAGTGGACGATTCTAAAATTCTAAAAATGACCGTTTTACCCTTCTGTCTTTGACCCTCATTGACTGAACCTTTGATTTGAGTTTTGTTTCCGATTTTAGGTCTATAAGTCTAGGTTATATCCTTGGCGTTGCAAGATTTTGACTATGATGAGAAAAATGACATATAATTACAGATAGTTCAGTATGAATATTTATACACCTTCTAGGGTTACATTACAAGTTGAATCCACGAAATTAGGCTAAGGTGTACAGTATTGTCAGACACCACACTTCCCATCAAGAATAAACCTAGTCATTTTAATGCTATCCTTCCTATAGTCAAGTTGAATATCATTATGCTTAATCAACTTTGAGTCTTTGATTATGTTAAATATAAATAATGAGTTCTTCAAAGAAATGAAATGCTTAAGAGTTGTGTTTGACAAATCTAAAACCTCATCTTTCAATTTGTTGATGGCAAGGTCTCCTCAAAACTCAAGTTCCTTAAAGGTGAACTCCTTTATAAGGCCGACAGAGGGGTTCTGATTAATTAACAACACCATACTGTTGTGTGAAAGTGTGTGCTTAGATTGAGGGTCAGTTTGGTAGGAAAAAAATAGAAGGAGAAGAAAAGAAAGGTGATGGAGGGTTATGATTGTGTGTGTTTTGGTATGAAATTTTTAATGGAAAGGAAAGGAAATGGAATGATTTGGAGGAATAAATTAAGGATGAATAGTAATTTTTGTTATCCTTTCAAAAATGGAAAGAAATGGAAGAAAAGGGAAGGAAATGCTACATTTTTTAATAACACTTTGTTAATACCAACTTTGCCCTTATTTTGATAAAAGTTAAAATTTGTTCTTTTAAATATAAAAGGGTATAATGATAAAAAATTTAAATTATTTCCTTTCATTTCTTTCCTCAAACATGTTAACTATCTTTTCCTTTATTTTCCTTTACTAATCAACCAAATACTATAAAAGTTTAATACTATCATTTCTTTTTCTTTCTTTTCTTTTCTTTTCTTTTCTTTTCTTTCATTTTTTTTCCATTCTACCAAACATAGCTTGAAAGAAACAAATTCAAGGGAAAAAAAATCAGTTGTTTTTACTTTCAAAAGCTCTTAAATTTTTAATTAAGTTTTCTCTACTCAAAACAAATAACAACTGAGCGTTTATATGCACAAGGATTTTCAGTTGAAAAATTCTTCAAAAATCAGTGGAAGACACCTCTAAGAGTTTTAAGTAGAAATTGGTTACAAAATAGGATCAAATTTCAAAGTCTTTGTTAAAATACATATTCAATTTTCAATGTAATATACATAATAATTTGTAATATATTAAAATACATATTCAATTATCAAATTTTTAATAAACTGTATTTATATATATTTTTTTATTATGGTATTTAATTACTTTTGTTAATGTGTACGAGTAAATTTATACTTTGCAAAATTTAAAATTTAAAAATAAATAAAATTATATATTTAATGGAAAAACTATAAATTGTATTATTTATATTTGACATATATTAAAAAATATATAATAAAATTTACAATATATATATATTGCAAAATTGGATTAATTTTGAACATTTTGAAAAGTTAATTTGTAAATTTGGTTGAAGCTATGTAAAATGAAAAAATGATATATTTTTCAATATTTGAATATTTTTATGGGATAAAATAATCATTTCTAAGTGATAAAATAAGGTTACACATGTCTTTTCACCTCGTCAAATGATAATAAAGGCATTTCACTGGTCATTTATAATCAAGTGTTGTTTGACGGAGTGTTACAGTAATTTGGTATTAAATTTGTAGTAACAAGATTTTCTTGCAATAAATAAAACATGAAAAGGAGTAATAGAAAAGAAATGGGATTTGATTTGACACATGCGTGGTCGAGAAAAAGTGTGGCAACTGTGAGTCAAATCTTGTGTTTATCTTATCAACATCCTCAATCTTTCATTTTTCGTTTGCTTTCCGCGAAAATGATCCCTTAATTGGAACCTACGGACAGGTCAGATTTCCTACTTGGTTTTACATTGTCCAACCTAGGGTGTGGTGTCTGAGTTAGCTTTCTTTGTTTTGCAAATAAAATAACTTTTCACATAGTACTTTGGTCTAATAAGACGGTAGTGATGTTAGATATTTATTATATCGTGTACTTTTAACAAATACAGAGACAAACTTATAAGTATGAAAAAAAATAATTTAGAGGAGCCAAATATCAATTTATATATATATATATAATTTTTTTATATACATATATATAAGGTGGCAAAAAAATTTTGGGAAGGGGGCATGGCCCTCTTGGTCTCCACATTGCTCCGCCATTGACTCTTGAGATTAGGTATGCATTATCAACGACCCCCTCCAGTTATCTTATCTTCAAAACAATTAGCAATTTTTTTAAAAATGACTTAGTTGCCCTTGTCATGTTTGAATAGACAACAATAGCCTTAGACTTTGCAGTGAAATGACAAAAATTTCACTCACACATTAACAAAAAAATCAATCTCTCTATACTTTTTCACTTTCTCTCTCTACTCTCTCTCTCTCCAATTGTCGTCTTTCCCTATATTTTTTTAAGTTCAGACTTTTTCTCTCTGCTCTCTCTCTTTCTCTCCAAGTCCATATCCATAACCACCTCAACACACAACCACTCCACCCTAATATAACTACCATTTGTCGCCGCCGCCACCTCCTCTAATAGCACCACATATTCCCACCGTTCCTAAAGAAATCCAAGAAGTCTTGGCATGTCGTTTACCAAACAAAACCCAAACCCACTATTGCATTACCACTAAGGAATGAAACCTTAGTCCATGCTTAATTTCGTTGCTCAGGTTTATACAGAATGGTAGAGGTGCTTTTGCCAATGGATTTTTTGAATCTATTCTAGTGGTCGATGTTGATAAGATATCGCTGGCGAAATGTTGGTAGATCAACAAAGTTGAAGTGGTCGAAACGTTGTAGAAGGAGAAAGACAACACAGAGAAAGAAAAGAGAGAATAAGATATATTTGGCTAAGGTATTTAGAGGATTAATGAGGGTAAAATACTTTTTTTCATTGACATGACAAAAAGAGAAATTGTGTGAGAAGATATTGGGTGAGCCAAGCGTACCACGTCATTAGTATGCCCACCCAATGAAAATGCATCATCTATACCTCTACTTGACACAATATGACCTAACGCTATACCCTCTTGAACCATAAAATGGCTCTTTTTCTAGCTTAACACTAAGTTGTTGTCCTTACAACGTTGAAGCACAAGGGTCAAATGTTTCAGACAGCTATCAAATGAATCTCCAAAAATTGAAAAATCATCCATAAAAATTTCCAGAAACTTCTCTACCATGTTTGAGAAAATAGACATCATAGACCTTTGAAAAGTAGCGGGTGCATTACACAACCTGAAAGGCATCCGCCTATATGCAAATGTACCAAACAGATATGTGAAAGTCATTTTCTCTTGGTCATTAGGATCAATAACTACTTGGTTATACCCAAAATAACTATCTAAAAAGTAATAGAAAATTTGACCTACAAGTCTCTCTAAGATTTGATCAATGAATGACAAAGGAAAATGATCCTTCTTAGTATTTGAGTTCAATTTTCTATTGTAATGGCTCATTCTATCACATGGTATCATATTGTCCGCTTTGGGCCCAACCTGCACAATTTTGTTCTTGAATTTTATCCCAAAATGTCTCATACCATTTGGATAGAACACACTACATATAATCACATCCCCTTCTCCACACCTAGGCGATGTGAGATTTAACACCTTGTAGCCTGCCAGTGTGGTAGCTCGCCTAGTGTCTCTCGTACCCACCCACATCACACTTGTCCACAAAGGTCACCATAATCCACCCCTAGGAGGCATGACGTCCCCGTCAGCACACTTCCGGCTTGGTCCGGCTCTAATACCATTTGTAACGGCCCACTCCACCATATGGTATGATATTATCCGCTTTGGGCCTAGCCCGCACGATTTTGTTCTTGGATTTTACCCTAAAAGGCTTCATACTATTTGCAAAGAACACACTACATATAAGCACATCTCCTTCTCCACACCCAGGCAATGTGGGATTGAGCACCCTGTAGCCTGCTAGTATAGTAGCTTGTTTAGTGTCTCTTGCACCCACCCACATCACACCCGCCCACAAGGGGTCACCATAATCCACCCCCTAGGAGGCTTGACGTCCCTATTGGCACACTTGCGGTTGGGTCCGATTCTGATACCATTTGTAATGTCCCGCTTCACCACATGGTATGATATTGTCTGCTTTGGGCCAAGCCTACAGGGTTTTACTCTTGGATTTTACCCCAAAATGTCTCATACCATTTGGAGAGAACACACTACATATAAGCACATCCCTTTCTCCATACTCAGGCTATGTGGGATTAAGCACTCTATAACCTGCCAATATGGTAGCTCGCCTAGTATTTTTTGCACCCGCCCACATCACACCGGCCCACAAAAGTCACCACACCTATAGTCAATATATACCCTCCACCCAGTGATGGTTCGTTGTGGCACAAGTTCTCCCTCAACATTAGGAACCACAGTGATTCCAGACCTTTTAGGCACCACCTAAGTAGGACTCACCCACTTACTATTAGAGATTAGGTATATAATACCAGCATCTAGTAACTTCACAACTTCCTTCATCATTACTTCCTTTATGTTAAGATTTAAGCGACGTTGAGCCTCTCTCGAAGGTTTAGCACATTCCTTTAAATGAATCTGATGCATACAAACTGAAGAATCTATATCCTTAAGATCCACCACACACCATCCTATAACCTCCCTATGTTCCTTAAGCACACTCAAAAGCTTATTCTTTTGATCGCTAAATAGGCTAGAAGAAATAATAACCGGAAGAGTGTTGTTGGGTCCTAAGAAGACATACTTGAGCTTGTTCGGTAAAGGTTTTATCTCGAGCTGAGGGGGAGACATCAAGGATAGAATAGGAGAAGTACTAAAAAATTTAGGCAATGGTTCCTTAGTCATTCTCCATAAAAAAAAATCAGCACTAGCGGTACTCTCTAACAAAGAGTTTATCTCACATATACTTTGATTTATATTAAAGTCCTCAAAGCCAAAATGGGTAAAACAAGCCTCTAAGGGGTCTATGGATAGAATGAATAGAAGAAAATTTTCTACAGCCTTTTCTATGATGTCTACAGTATAGCACTTATTTTCATCAGAATGATGTTGAGATGCATTAAACACAATCAAACGCATTTTCATATTTCCAAAAGAAAATATCCATAACCCCTTGATTTGCACTTATGAGTGCATAATTCCTTCAAAAATGTAGCATAAGGTGGGGTTTTTTTTATAGTATCAAGGAGATGGAGGTTGATCTTTAGTTGCTTAAAGAACTCCATCATATCTTGTAATTTCTCTCATTGTTTCCTATAAGGGACCAGCTCCTTGAGACGTGTAGGGAATGAAGCTTTGGGCTCAAATGTTGTTTCAAGGGTTGGAGTAGGTGTAGAAGGTATCGCCTTACTAACCCCATAATCCACACTAGGACTCTTTCCCAATTCACTCTCAACCTTTCTCTTTTCCTCCACCTTATTGTCTATCACTCTCTCATTCCTCAAGGTGGTAATAGCCTGAACATACTCATGATGAAAACCACTGGATGTAGTATCATCAATTGCATATTTCTCTCTAGGATTAGCTATTGGCTAACTTGGAAACTTCCCTTCTTCTATACGGTTAAAGTATTAGCTAGTTGACCCCCTTGGGCCTCTAACTTGGATATGGAATGAGAGTGGGAATGAGTCAACTAGGTGTTAACTTCAAGATTACCAAGTGCCACCAGCACTTTTTCCTCAAATGCTGAATTCCTAAGCGGAGGAGGAGATTGATGATAAAATTGATTCTAAGGAGTAGAATTGGAAGAATGATGAAAAGATTAATTACTAGACATAGGAACTGGCCCTTGGGCCTGTGGGATAGAATAACTTAGGGATCGACCATGCCATGAAAATTTTGGACGATTTCTCCAAGTTGGATTATATGTATTGGATAATGGGTTGTTTTCGGGTCTAGAGAAAATGGCATTAACCTATTCTGGAAGGAATTCAGGAAATTGCCCCGATATGAGACAATCTTTTGAATAGTGTGTCAAACTAGAGAAAATCCTATATACTTCTTATGGAATATGAGTAGGGGTAGGAGCTTGACCAGATGCCATAAGTTGATCTAGTTTCCTAGATAATTCATCCACTTTGGTGGAGACATCTTTCGATTTTCCCACTTCAAAAATTCCTTAAGTCTTGTGAGAACTAGTTGTTCGAGCTCGATTGGCGGAAACATGCTATGCAGAATTCTCACTTAGATTTTCAAAAAGTGTCCATGCCTTATTCTCATTCTTAAGCATGAACATACCCCCAAAAGGTGCATCTACCATCTGCCTATAAAAATCAATCAACCCATCATAGAAAAATTGTACTAGTTGCCATTTAGGAATGTCATAATATGTGAACTTCCTAAGCAAGTCACTATATTTCTCCCATGTCTCATGCAACCGTTCCCCCTCAAGTTGGGGGAACTCTTGCTGCATTTGAGCCCAAGAAGTTATGGTGTTTGGTATTAGAGAATTCTACCAATTTTTAGCCTTATCTTTAAGAGAAAATGGAAAAAGATGCATCCTCAAAGTATCATCAAAAAAATTTTGAATTTTGACAGTAGAACAGACTTCTAAAAAATCATCAAGATGCTTGTAAAGATCCTCGTTATTAAGCTCATAGAGAGATGGAAGCATTTGTATAATGCTGGACTTAATTTCATAATTCACCGCTGTGACATTGGGTAATTGAAGGCAAGACGGGGATGTATACGCCCCAAGGGCAAAGTGATTCTTAAGGGCTCTTGGATTGGTTTCAATTTTGGTCTCAGTTGGGTGTTTTTCTTCTAAGTTCTGGTCTCTAATTTTTCCTATGTTGTTGTAAAGTTCTTTCAATTTCAGGGTTATATAGGACTAATGGTAAGTCTAGAGACCGGCGACCCAACATACACCACAAGTAAAGACTCAAGAAAAAAAATAAAAGAAAGCAATTAAGATCAAAATACTAACTAAAATAAACAAGCACAAGTAATTGGAGTACGAAAAGCTCACTGAGAGTTCCAACGAATTCCGCTACGTCCACTCACAACTCGTAATAGAAACACCTGCACTCAAAACAAAAAATGAAATGAATCAGAAAATAATAAAGAAAAATCCTAAATTAAGAATTAAATTAGAACTAATCTTTAAGACTAGGCACCACAACCGGCAACGGTGCCAAAAATTGATGTGAGTTAAATTTACTTAATCACTCGTAATAGTATGAATCTTTGCAGGATAGGAATATGAAGAGGATGTCAAACCACAAGGACTTGCAGAGTTGAAATGTCATGTTACCAAGTCTTTAAGTTTCCTTCTAATATAATTGGAAAAAATGATGATGGTTGATTCTTAATTTAAGTTAAAAATTAATAAGACTACTTTGTAAATAGATTAAAGATAGTTAATCAAAGAGAGAAAGAGGCCCGAAAGTTAACTTCACCACTAACTCTCCAACAATGACCAATTGTATTAACTTGGGGTGTTTAATCTATGCAGCTGGAAAAGAATGGCTACATGCCTACTTCGATTCAATGAAGAGAATTCATTTAACATGTAATCGAGAATAATTCATCTTTGGTTAGCATGGGTTATTCACTTGATTACGCTATACTAAATTAATTAACTAATTGACAAAATAACCCATCTTCCCTTATAACGATTTATCAAAACTTTGCGTTAAATAGTCATGGTGTACTATTGCATAGCCTTTCTTTTCAGGATCATAGAAGTTAAAAAGAAATCTAGATCAATGCAAATTAAATCCTGTCTAAGACAAGAACAAGATTAGTTAACATTGAATTTAAACCATTATAATTGAAATCAATAGTACAACTATTATTTCTAACCTAGTTATACAATCAATGTATTATTTAAAACATCCCTAAATTAAAATATAATTAAAGCATTGAATGTAAGCTTAGGGTTACATCAACTCCCTAGGATGAGATTCAACTACTCTTGCATGGAATCATAAACTTGATTGACGATGATATTGCCATCTTCACATCTTGTTTGCTCTAAAAAATAATCGCAAATTTCCTTTCTTGCTGTTTTCTCGTCTCTACCTCTGATCTCTCCCAAGAATGTCTCAATTCCTTAATTAAAAGAGGGTCAAAGGACCATCTGTCGCGCCCTTATGGCAGTCTGTATATAAATGGGGTTCAATCAACCCTATTATTCAATGTCAGGTTCCTTCGATTAACGTATTTTCGGCCCACACTTTTCAGCCCAAATGACTTGGATCTTCAATACAAAATTGTCCAATGGGTCACATTTCTTCTTCTTACTATGACAGTATCATCAATGGCTCGATTACATTACTCTTCATTCAAATTACATTTAAGTACCTAAACTAATGTTAAAGCACTAAATAAATATTACTAAGGTATTATTTTATGTAACTTTAAGGGCTTGAATATGCAACATCCAATGCTTATCAACACTCTTGATTGCCCAGATTGCCATAGGGGAAAAATCCTAATTGTTACCCAAGAAGTATCCATAAAGACGCCTAGGGGGGGTGAATAGGGACTCTAATTAAGCAAACAATGAAAAAAATTCTATTAAGCTTGTTTAGACTTTTGTCAACACTTGGTGAGCTTATTTAGTCAACAAATGGAAGTGGTTATCTAAGTGCAACATATATTTCCTTTATGATGAAGACAATGTTGATTGCACATTTTATAAAATACATGGTATGCAACTTGATTGACAAATAAATAATCAAATAAATATTCAATCAATCAACATACTTCAAGAATTCATCTCATTCTCCTCATGTGAATTAAAGCATATAAACTCATAAAATTCATATATATATAACGCATGTGTATGTTGTTAAAAAATGTAAAATAACTTACAAGTGTACAAATCTATTAAAGTATAGATCGGTAAGAACGAGGTCGAAGCCAAAGGAATGCTTTGAGAAGAAAAACTAATTCAAATTCAAATTAATTTAAAATTAATCTAGTTTAAACAAAAGTTGGTTGATTTGAGAGAGATTAAACTAACATGCAAATAAAATAACATGATTGAAATCAAATAGAAAAAATAACTAAGATGTCGGATTCTTTTATATAGAAGTTCTCTAGGGTGTTCTCTAAGTAAAAGAAAATAGGAAAGTGTTGAGGAGAAAATCTGTCAGAATATATTCTTTTGATTTGAAATCCAATTTTGACCTTGAATTAGTGTGATTCACGAAATTTTTATGAAATACAAATATCTTGGGTTTCAAGTTAGCTTTCCATAGTTGCTGAGTTTGCTCAATTCTGATATCTGAGTCAAGATATGTGGTCAAATTATCATAATTGATGTAATAACATCATGAAAGCTCAGATTTTTTAGAAAGTTTATTTATAATAAAGACCTCATGATGTATAAATGAAGTTGATGACCTATTGCTTATGGTCTAAGGATTTATGAATAATATGAATGATATTCATATTCCTATAGTCCACTAAGTCAATAGAAGAGCTTTCAAGTAAGTTTCTTTAAGAATAACTTAACAATAAACATTATCACTCACCCAAGACTAGTCTACCCAAGTCTTTTGATCTTTAATTTTTTAAGTTCTTGGGTTTTATCATCATGTGGCTTGGATATACTTCAACTTTGCTATTGATCTTGATTTTTGATCTTTGAGTTATATGATCATGTGGCTTGGTATATTTTCTTGTAAGTCCCTTTGAAGTCCAAAGCCTTTAAGATAGTTGAGATAATTTGGTACCTTATAAAATGTACGCTCAAGTAAACTTATTAGATCTACGTTACAATAGATTATTATCATAAAAATTACCCAAATAACATTGGGTTGAAACCTTGAGGTCTATAATAATTTTGCATGCAAAACAAGTTCAATGGTCCATTCGAAAATAGAACATCACCATTATGTGGGTGAACCTTGTAAATATTTTTATCTCTACTTGTGTGTTTGATCTTTTTCTCTGTTAATTTTCACAACAACTGGTATCAGAACATCACGTTCGGGTGGAAGTGATGGGTATAGAATAAGGAAATATCATGGTCGACAAGTTCAGTACATATTTTTGGGTTCTAGACGATATAGATTGAAGACTATTTGTATCAACCTATTTCATGAATGAAACCAGAAGACATAAGAACCCTGATTGGGTTGTTCTTGATCGTCAGGCTCTAGGGGTTATTCGATTGACACTGTCTCACAACGTCGCCTTTAATATAGTGAAAGAGAATAAAACGACAGATCTAATGGCAACCCTTGGAAATATGTATGAGAACTAATTCCAACAATGTATATTTGATGTAGCGATTATTCAACTTAAGTATGTCAGAAGGTGCGTCAATGGCCAACCATTTGAATGAGTTCAATATAGTTACAACTCAGTTGATCTCTATAGAAATTGAATTTGATGATAAGATCATGGCGTTGATTCTATTACCCTCTTTACTAGAAAGCTGGAAAAGTACTATTACGGCAGTGAGCAGTTGCTCAGGAAAAGGGAAGTTGAAGTTTGATGATATTTGAGACTTTATTCTTGGTGAAGAATTTTGCAGGAGGGAAATAGACGAATCATCTGGATCTACTCTAAATAAAGAGAGCAGAGAAAGAACTTCTAAAAGAACAGGTACAAATTGTAAAAAATCAAAATCCAGAAGTAAAGGCAAGTTAAGTAATGAAAAAAATTCTGGCAATTGTTGCAATAACAAAAAGAATGGACATTTAAGGAAAGACTGGCGGGCATCGAGGAAGAAGGGCAAAAGTGATCAGGAATCTGTAAATGTAGCCACAAAAGAGGTTGTTGATACTCTAATTTTGAGTGTGGATAGTTCAGTTAAGTCATAGATTTTGACTCGGGTGCATCGTTTCACCTTACCCCACATCGTAAAATCATGGAGAACTATGTCAGTGGTGATTTTAAAAAAGTTTATCTAGCTAATAATGAACCTTTGAATATTGTTGGTAAGGGAATGTTTGGATTAAGCAATATAATGGCACTGTTTGGTAGATTCAGAATGTTAGGCCTGTTCCTGGCTTGAAGAGAAATTTGATATATGTGGGTCAACTTGACGACAAAAGGCATGCAGTAAACTTCGTAGATGGTTTGTAAAAAATCACTAAAGGAGCCATGGTTGTGGCTCATTGAAGCAAGACATGTAGTCTCTATGTGACAACAAACACCAGGAACACTGTTGCAGTTATTGATTCCAACCTATGCACCATATGTTGTGTCATATGAGTAAGAAGGGGATAAAGGTACTTCTGTCAAAGGGAAAGCTATTGGGAATTAACTCAGTAGAAAGTAGTTTGTGCAAGGATTGCATCTTCAAGAAATAGAAAAATGGTCAATTTTTTAAAGGTTGGCAAAAAACCTAAGACAGAAAAATTAAAGTTAGTTCATACAGACGTGTGGGGACCTTCGATAAGAAATGTATGGGTTTATTTTTTGAAAAATAAATTTGATGTGTTTGGCACTTGTAAGAAGTGGAAAAAGATGGTGGAGAATGAGATATGATTGTATAAAATGTTTGAGGTCTAATAATGGGGGTGAGTATAACAATAGAGACTTTAAAAAGTTTTGTGCTATTAGTGGGATCAGAATGGAAAAGACTGTTCCTAGAACACTACAGTAAAATGATGTCACAGATCAAATGAACGAACCATGAATGAGTGTGCTCGGAGTATGAGGATATATGCTGGGTTTTCTAAGATGTTTTGGGCTTATGTAGTTAACTCTACAGCATACTTGATTAATCAGGGACCTTCTGTTCCTTTAGATGAGGGCTTATTAGAGGAGGCTTGGAGTGGAAAAGAGATAAATATTTTATACCTAAAAGTGTTTGGTTATGTTTCATATGTGCACATAAATTATGATACTAGAAACAAGCTTGATCCGAAGTCCAGACACTGTACTTTTATTGGGTATGGCACTAATGAATTTGATTATCGATTCTAGGATGATCAAAATTAAAAGATTATTAGAAGTATAGATGTTATATTCAATGAGAAAGTAATGTATAAATATAGGTGAGCAGCAGAATCTACTTGTGCAGGTGCTCATGTTGAAAAGGATGGATTTGTTAAATGGGATGAAATTAATGAGGATGTAATGCAGAGGAGAGTTCAGAATAATCCAAAAAATACATACGACTACGGTGAGATGATCTTCCAGAGTCTCTAAACCTACACAACGATATTCACCCTCTTTACATTATTTGTTGTTGTTTGATGGTGGTGAACTAGAGTGTTATGATGAAGCAGTGTGGGCTTATGATTCAACCAAGGTGGAGTCAACAATACAGGATGAGATGGATTCACTTATGTTAAATCAAATATAGGAGCTAACTGAGCTACCAAAGAGAAAGAAAGTTTTACATAACAAGTAACAGATTAAAGAGGAACATGATGGTAGCAAGCGCTACAAAGCCAAATTGATTGTAAAGGGATTTCAAAAAAAAGGAAGGTGTTGACTACACTAAGATTTTTTCTCTGATTGTGAAACCAACTACAATCAGATTGGTATTGAGAATCGTGGTTGTAGAAGACTTGCATCTTAAGCAATTAGATGTGAAAACTGCTTTACTTTATAGTGATTTGGAGGAAGATATCTACATGTTGCAGCCACATGGAGTGTCTGAAAAGGAGGGTTTAGTATGCAAGCTTAAAATGAGCTTGTATGGTTTGAAATAGGCCCCAAGACAGCGGTACAAAAAGTTCGATGGATTTATATGTAATAGTGGCTTCAAGAGGTGTTAGGAAGATCACTGTTGTTATTTTAAGAGGTTTTACATCAACTATATTATTTTTCTTTTGTATGTGGATGATATGCTAATTGCAAGTTCAAACCTTAATGAGATTGATAATCTGAATAAACTGTTGTCTGAGCATTTCCAATGAAATATCTGGGTGATGCAAACAGATTCTTGGTATGAGGATTTGTAGAGACAGAGTGGGAGGTACTTTAAAGTTGTCACAAATAGAGTATGTTAAAAATGTTTTTAATAGGTTCATGCAAGCTTCAAAATCAGTGAGCACCCCCATTACCTAATCTTTTCAGACTAACTAAGGAGTAGTCACCCAAGACAGAAGCGGAGCGAGCATACATAGAAAGAGTTCCATATGCTTCAACTATAGGTAACCTGATGTATGCCATGGTTTGTACCATGGCAAAAATAGCTTATGTAGTCTAAGTCGTGAGTAGGTATATGAGTAATCCAGGTAACCGACATTGGGAGGCAACGAAATGGATCCTTAGATACTTGAAAGGTACCACAGATACATCATTATGTTTCACTAGGGCGGGTATTGCATTGTAGGGTTATGTTGACTCAGACTTGGCTGGTGATGTGGATAATAGGAAGATCACTACTGGATATGTGTATACTTTGGATGGTATTGTAGTGAGTTGGGTCTCTCAGTTGTAGAAGATTATGGCTCTCTCAAGCATAAAAGCTAAATATGTTGCAGTTGCAGTTACAGTTGTAGAAGCTAGCAAAGAATTAGTGTGGTTACAGAGGTTCTTAGAAGAGTTGAGTAAGGAGCGAGAGAACAGTATTATGTATAGTGACAGTCAAAGTGCTATTCATCTCGCTAAGAATATGACGTTTCATTCCAGGACGAAGAATATACAGTTGAGGTACCATTTCATTCATTCGCTTTTAGATGACAAGGTGTTGTTACTTGAGAAGATCCATGGAAGTCAAAATCGAGCAGACATGTTAACCAAGGCAGTAACTATTAAGAAACTGGAGTCGTGCTTACCTTCAGTTGGTGTTTGAGCTTGAGCATAGAGGAGACAGTTGTTGCGATGTTTTGCTATGATTTGGAAGTATAAGGGAGTTTGTAGTTTGATATTATCAATCTCCAAGTGGGAGATTGATGGGAAGTGTGGAGCCTAATAATATTGTACACTGCCAAAGGGCTTATAGCCCAATGATATAACCTCCCCATTTTTAAAGAAGAAGGGAAGGGTTTGATCCCCAGTGTGAGTAGAAAAGTGTGCGAGTCTCTCAACTAAAAATAATAATAATACTGTACACATTTGTCCAACTTCGCAGATCTAACTTGTAATGTAGTCCCGGAAAGTACTTTATAAATTTGTGTCTTTGCTTGTGTGTTTGATCTTTTTTTTTTAATTTTCGCAACAATTTTCACACGACAACTAATGATTTCCAAAATTATTTAAAAATTGATTATTTAACAATTAAATTGTTTGAAGATATTTTTTTATCGTATTTATCACATGTTTCAAATATCAATTTAATGACATATAAAGTATTTAGTAAATTTTATAATTTTTAAAAATGAAGCAGTTCAAACTTTTCAACTAATTTGATTTTTGACATGTATAATAAATATAAGAATGACATTCAATTAAAAAGTTAGATTGTCGGAAAATAAATCTATCAAAACGCATGTGATCACATGCTTTGTACTTGTTGCTTGAATGAAGTTAATTGGATCACATGCTTTGCAATATGTTGACATGGCATGATACATGCAAAAGCGAACTCATATTGAAAGACCTCACGCAGTCACTCATATTTGTCTTTGACCAAGGATGTTAAAAGCAACAATTGCTCATGTCAAGGTAGGAATGTATTAAAGAGCTAATAATAGTGTCCAACTTTCTAAGCTTCTTGAAGGTAAATTAGTTTTGACCTTTTCCAAATTTCGCATGACACAAACATGCTTACGGTAGAGTTTTGATGTGTTTACAGTAATTACGATTTTAAAACGTGTTCTCGTAAAAGAATGCGAACATATATGTAAACATTTCATATTTTTAGACGATGTGAGATTATGATATTTGTAACTTGCAAGTGTGTAGTTCGCCAATACCTCACACCCGCCCATGAAACCCACAAAGGTCGTCACTTGAACAAAGTTGTATTATTTCTTAGGATAAATTATTCTGATGTCCTCTGAAGTTTGATCTAATTATTTTCAGAATAAAATTTTTGAAAAATTACTTTGATACTTCTGTCAAATTAACGATCCGTTAAACAAAATTACATTTAATATACAATTATAAAAATATCTTCAAATTATAATGTTTTATACAAAAAATAACCTCAATTTTTAATCATTTAACTGAAATTAACATGTTTTGTATATATATATTTTTTTCATCAATGTCAAATTAGCATTACCGCTACTGAAAATAATTTTGGCATTTTGTTATTTTTATGTTAATTGACTTTAATGTAGCTGAGTGTAAATTAACGATAAAAGTATTCATAGTAAAATCAATCAAATTATCATATAAAGTTAATTATTATATTTTAAAATTTTTAATTCAAAAATAATTAGACAAAATATTTGAGAGTGGTGAAAGTATTTTATCCAATTTCTTAAGAACTGATGAGTGGCCGGTAAGGTGAATTTGGGGGTGGCAAGGCAACAAATGTCATGCTTCTTAGGATGATTGCAATAATTGAAGTCATGCAGACTTTAATGATAAGTCATAGAGAGAGAATATTTGCCAAAAATATATATATTTATAGAGAGAGAAAGAGTGGGGCCTAGAGGAACATGAGAGAAGCATGAATTGTTGGAGAGGAAGACAGTGACCTTACAAAAGCTTCAACCCACTGCCCTTTTGACAAAGATAAGGTTTTATTCCTTTTCACTTATTTTAGCATTTTTTGAGAGTGATTTTAACATGAAAGGTATGTAATACGTGGCACACATGCAGATGATACAATTAATTGTCATTAAATTATCCAACCAACAAAATTTGATTGACATTTGAAAATAAATAATGCTACAAATATAAATGAATATTCAGAACTTACCTTTGCTCTAATTAACCTCAAATTAATAGAATTTTTTATTTTTTTTTAAATTGCTCATATGCATTTTTCAATTACGGACGCTTTAGTAATAATTAATTTGTTAAGCAATATTGATGTTAGTTTCAAAATTCAGATACTTAATCCACTAATATTGATCACAGTTTTGATATTTTAATTTTTTATGTTAATTAATCTTAATGAAATTGATTGTCAATTAATGACAGAAATCCCTATAATAAAGTTAATCAAATGTCAAAAAAAATTAACCATCATATTTTATAAACTTTAATTTAAAAGTAATTAGTCAAAAACTTACCAGAGGTAAAGAGTAATTTATCTCTAAAAAAGTAATTGTGTCATCTATATTACATTTAAATTTGGCCTAATAAGGCCAAAAACTGTGATCCAACGGTCGAGAATTGTTAAAAAAATAATTCTGCAGTTTAAAATATCTTTTGCTATTTACGGTCTAAAATTACTTTATCTAACGGTCATGATTGTAAGTGCACGATAGTATTGTAGTGACGGACATATCTAGAAACTTTATAAATTAATTTGTTAAGCTGCAAATGTATAGATATTAGATACGTATAAATATCGTTTTCTTTTGTTAAAAGTCAATATTAATTTAATTCTAATATGTGCATTATCAATTTACAATCACATCATTGTACCATGTTATCCCTGCAATTTCATAGAAAATCCAAAGATTCATTATATTAAATACAGTAAATGGTAATCCCACTGCTAATTTAAGCGCGTGAAAGAGAGATGTCTATGTAGATGGCATGCCCGAAACACATCGAGAAAATGATGAGACAGTGGAAACACGCTTTAGTGTGCGCGTGAAACTTGAAAATTTTCAAACTGTAAAACCAAATCAGACAAAATCTTGATCGATCTCAGCCAAATCTTTGATAGGATAGAGGTTTAAGCTAAAGCCTACAATAACTGACATTAGTAACTCCTTATTACAAGGGTATTATCGTAATTGAAAAGTATGATGTCAGGCCATGCGTGAAAGGACTTGAGGGGTTTTCTCTGGGTCTCGACTATCAAAGAGCTCACAGGTAACCCAGCCTCATGATAAGTTGCGTACAAACCACGCGCAACTACGGTACCATCTAGACTGCATTCCCATTGATGAGTAGAACACTAGGTTCAGTGAGTCAAATAAAACTCGGAAAAAATAGTTTGATTCCATTCGATTATCCGGTTATAGTCTTGAATAATATATAATATAATATAATATATGTAATATAAATAATATAATATTAAATTATATTTATAATATCGTATATATATATACAGTAAACGATTTAGTTCATGTAGATTTTAAACCGTAATCGAATCATTGTTTAATAATTTTAGAACTAAAATTGACAGATCAGTTAGATTTTTTTATTCCACCGATTTTTTTTGTTCAATCCCTAATAAAAATATATGCATATATATTACTAGTTTTTTATAAATCATTTTCTCAATAGAAACTAACAGTGTACCTTAAAAGTACTCTAATATTTCACTTGTTATTCATAGAATTAGAAAAAACTGAAAAATAAGAGTTCTTTGAATAAATGTAATCTCCAAAGTAAAATTCTTTTTAACAATGAAGGTGGTGTTGAGTTTTTTTCAGAGTATTTTATAACTCAAACACGTACGGTTTTCTTTCGTCCCATATGCATTAGGTAATTATAAATATATATATATATATATATATATATATAAATAAATAAAAACTTCAAAGTCAACCTTCAAATGAGGATCTTGAACATTAGCCATTTCTTTAAAGTTTATATAATACAAAGTATGAGACTACATCTCTGTCATGAGATTTTGCATCTTTCTCATTCTTATTATCAAAATCATGTCTCCACCTAATTTAGATCCATTTATAGAGCTGTAACACAAGTTTCTTATAATTAGATAAGGAGAACTCTTGTGTATTTCCTTATAATCCAAGCAAGAACTTTACTAAATTAAAAACAATTGAGATAAAAAATTAAATCAAAATAGAATAAATTTTTTGACATATATAAACACAACTAGTTAATTAATTAAATTTGATTTGCAATGTGATTATAAGTATCAACCTAGTAGTCATCAAATTCAAATTTGCATTCTTATTATAGATTACAATAGGTGTTAACCCTTCCACTAACGCGTGATGCAGCAAAAATCACTATTATGTTATTTTTTTATGATAGAGCATTTGACTCCAAATGTGAAACGTGTAATGTGTATTAAGTCGGTCGGCACCACACCGGTGTCCTTCCGATTACCCTTCTCTTGTCCTTTTACAGGTTGATGATTGACCAATTTGGGGTGGATTTCTAGCTCATTAGTTGGCGTCGTTTGTGAGAAAGATCATAAACTTGATTGTACTACACGAAACATGATGCACCTATGGTCTGGGTTAGAAATTACGATCGGGCAGGATCTTCCTGCCGGTCACAATCCTCCAACAGGGCAGGATCCTCCTGCCGGTCACAATCCTCCAATCCGGCAAGATCCTCATGCCAGTCACAATCCTCCAATCCGGCAGGATCCTCATGCCAGTCATAATCCTCCAATCTTGCAGGACCCTCCGGTCGACCAAGACCTTCCTGCCAGACAGGACCCTCCAGCCAGACAGGATCCACCTGCCGCCCTTGATCTTCCCAACTGCAACGTGCCAATAGCAGGATAATAAGGCATCCAACCCTCTGGATAGATGGACTTCCCTAGGGCACACCCTAGAGTCCCAGAAGACCAGGAACGTGTCGCAGCATTGGAATACCAAGTCCAGAACTTGAATCAAAGTCTGGCCCAGGTGTTCCAACAAAATGCGACAATCTTACAACGTTTGTCTCCTGTGACGCTAGTACCATCACGAAGTCACCATAAGCCTGTTGCCCGGCAAGTCCGCATAGAATATGAAACAAAGGGAGAAAAAAATGAAATCTTATTTACAAAAAGTGCAAAAGCGGGTCACTCACTTCCAAAACATTTTCATCACACGAATCCTTCGCAATGAGAATTCTAATGCAGATACTATTACTCCATTGGCAACAACGCTGGAAGCCGCTAATGGGGGAGTGCTTGTAGAACGCATGAACAACCCAAATATAACAAAAGAAATGGCGCGTAAGGTGAATTGTAAGGACCGGAATATTTTGACCGGTTCCGGGTGATTTTGGACCGGACCGATTTTTTTTCGAATAAATTAAAATTCAAAAAAAATGTCATAAATATATATACAGAATTATATATATATTTATATGAAGTTGGAGGGTATAGATATATATATATATATGGGAAAATATATATATGCACATGGTGGGCTTATATGCAAATATGAAGAAGTGTGGGTGCACATGCATAATTATATGTATTGTGTAGCATATATCATATATATATATTTATATATGAGTAATATGTGGACCAAAAAGAAAGAAAAGAAGATAGGAAATGGGTGGTCTCGGCTGAAGGAGAAAAATAAGAAAAAGAAAAAAAGAAAAGAAAAGAAAGAAAAGGAGAGAGAGGAGAAGTCGGGGAGAGAGAAGAGAAAGGAGACCGAGAAGAGAGAGAGATCGGGGAAGACCGAGAGACGCCGAGAGAGGAGGAGCTCGACGGCGCTCCAGCGGTGCTCCGACGGCGGCTGTTCGCGGCGGCGACGGTGGTGGAGACACGGCTGAGCCGTGTTTGGCGCATCGGAAGGCGACCTCTCGGCTGGTTCGGACGGGTCTTCCGTGGTGGGTGGCCGGCGACGGTTGCAGGTGGGTTCTCCTTGGTTGTTTCCGGTGCAGTTGGTGCCGGAAGTGGCTGTGGGTGGTTCGAATTTGGGGCTGAGCACGACTGGATCGTGTTTGGTTCAGTGGGGGCTTCGGATCGAGCTTGGTGGTGCTTGATTGGGTTCACGGCTGGGCTTCCTTGGGCCGGCCGTGGGTGAGGGTTGATTGACCAAAGATGGTGGTGCCTTGGGTTGAAGGTGCCGAGACCGGTGATGGTCTTCGACTGGTAGGTGGGATTCGGCTTTGCTTTTGGGTTGCCGGCGAGGCACTGTTTGGCTGAGGTTGCAGGTGGGTCATTGGTTTCAGGGCGGCGGCTGTCCGACGGATGGTGATGGCTGGGTTTGGCCGCCGGTTTGCTTGTGTGGATCTCCGAATGAGTTCTCACGACTGTTCGGGCAGCCCACTTTGGTGACTCCGGGCTTGATAGTCGGACTATGGTAGGCCATGGTTGTGTCGAGGATGGTGAGCGCCGGTAGGGGTGGTGCTTGGTGGCTGGACAATGGTTGTTTTGGCTTGTTTGGCAGCAAGGTAATGGCTCGGTTAGGGGCTATTTTAGCTCGGGTTTGTAGAGCTTATTGTGGCTGATTTGTGGGCTCTCTTTGGTTCGGTTGAGCTGAGCTTGGATTCATGTTGTTGGCTAGTAGTGGTTTCGGGTGGTGCCGAAACTTGTGGGTTTAGTTTGGGCAGCCGTAGCGGTCAAAGGTTGCGGTTGTTCGGGCCAAGAATGACGGCCTCATGGTTTTGGGCTCTCACAGATGGTGGACTTCGACATAGGACCGGGTCGAGCATGGAAATAGGCCGCTTTGCAAGCGCGGACTGGGCGAAAGCTGGACCTAAGGCAAGTTGATTCTTGCCTCTATCTCTTACGTACATTTTAATTATGTTGAGTAATTTACATATGTCTCAATTTAATCATATGTGGTATATGTATATACATATATATGTAGGCGCTTATATATATATATGTGTATAGGGAATGTGGTACATACATGGGATGTGAGAGGATATACATATGCGTGTGTGTATATATATGTATGTGCGGGTTTGGGGAAGCGATAACATGTTAAATTCATCGCCTCTTTGCATTGTGATATGCATGTATGTATAGATTAAAGTCTATGGAAAGCATACTAAATAATACCTGTTTAGCTCTGTGTTGTCTTGTATGCATATGTGGTTCTTATGCATGGTGTTCAGGATGTATATATATATATGTATGTGATTATATATATATATATGGTTGCAGTGGTAGAAATGTATGCTAGAATGAATATGACTTTTGGCGAGCATTTGAAAAGCATGAAATGTGCTAAGTGTTTTATATATTCTTGATACATATGTGAGTGCTGTAATATATATGGGTATATATATTGTGATTGGAATGCATGTTAGCTACTTGTAATGAATACATGCATTGAATGAGAGCATAACTATATTTATGCTAGTGTAAGTGCGTATGTGATTTATATGCATGATTTGACATGTACGTGTTTACATGTAGGGTTACGTGAATGAAATGCATGCTATCTGTTTATAGAAAATGTATGCATTGGTTATAACATGATAAGAATATACTAAGTTGGAATTGTTTGCATATGTGAGGTGTTATGCAAGTATTTGAACATATATGTGCTATATGTGTTGGAATGTGATGAGAAGCATGCTAGATACTTCTTTTTAGTATTCATAAGCATGGGTTGAAGCATGAAAGTATTATGCTGTGTATACATGCATTCATATGATATGTATAGGAGGGAAATGACACATATGTGGTTATATGTGGGTTTATGCGAAGATGAAGTGCATGCTATGTTCTTTTAACTAGCTTAGGCATGAACATTGAAATGTTTGGTTATTATATGTTCGAAATGCATATATGGTGCCGTTGTGAGGAAACGGGGAAATGTGGTTGAATAACCTAGAGTAGGTCAATACTCGGTTAGGGTTGTGGTCATAAAGTGGGCAAATCATCCAGAGTAGGTCAATACTCGGTCACGATGAGAGCATTGGAGCAGTAACGTCATCTTGGAGTAGGTAAATACTCGATGACGGTGGTCTAACCGCCTTAGAGTATGTGATTTACTCGGCGAGGAAGACTATCTAACCGCCTTGGAGTATGTGATTTACTCGGCGAGGAAGACTATCTAACCGCCTTGGAGTATGTGATTTACTCGGCGAGGAAAACTATCTAACCGCCTTGGAGTATGTGATTTACTCGGCGAGGAAAACTATCTAATCACCTTGGAGTACGTGATGACTCGGTGAGGGTGTTGGAATTGTGTGGGAGGCGTCTCGGTCGCATGATTGGTTAAGAATCATGTTAGGATATCGGGTTGAGTCCGAGAGAGAAACAAGTGTGTGTGAGATTGCTTACATTATCCATTGTGAGGCATGCTACGTGTTAAACGCATTCATATATATGCGTTGCTTGTGACAGAACATGATATATGTTGGATATCTATTACTTTTGAGCATATTATATCGTTTAAATGCATCTTCATTGCATTTGAGATTGCTACTTGACGAGTAGGAGACGTGGTAGTTGATTCACATCGTTTATGTAAATGTGTTGATATATATATGTTCTATATACATATTGATGCCTGATGTTTACTGCTTTCAAGCATGTTAAAAATGATTTCTAAAATCATGTGTTGTGGATTTTGTATGTTCATATGTGCTAGAGTAGCCACATACATCATTGGTTCATGCATGCTAGGTGGGGCATGGTCTTAAATATTGTGATATATTTAAGTGCATATGTATATTTTTGAGAATATGTGAGGATCGACCTGCTGCAGCGGTGATAGTATGGTTCTACTTACCTTGTTGGGCCTTTGAGCTCACCCCCTCCCAGGTTTTGCAGGTATTGCTGGTTTTGGAGTCAGTTGGGAAAACTGATAGCACCAGTTGCAGAGGTAGTAATTAGATTCCATAGAATCTAATTTATGTCCAGGATATTGGATAGATAGATGTATTACATTTGCGTTAAATGTATGGAGAGATGTATATTGATTCAGTTCCTTCACTTATATTTATTTATGTGATGTATGTATTTAATACGGACATTTAAGGACTGAGGCATGTATATTTATGATTGTATTATGCATGTGTAGAAATATTGGGGGGACACGGGCCCAGAAGTGTCCATTTTTATTGTTTAGATATAAATGCTGGGGGACACGTGCCCAGAAGTGTCCATATAAATTGTGAAACAGGTATATCATGCCAAGAGCTGATTATTTAGAATGGGTCATGCCCAATTTTTGTAAAAATGATAGGAAGTTGAGGTTGTATGATCAGGTGGAGGTTATGTCGTGAGGGTGATCTCACGGGGTTCACACCCCGGTTTTCGGGCCTCGGGAATCGGGGCGTGACAGGATGGTATCAGAGCATGATACCTTATAAAGGGTAAAAAGGGTCCATTGGGATTAATGGGCGGGTTAACCTCCGGTTTTCCGGGAGTCGGGGATCGGGGCGTTACAACATGGTATCAGAGCACTAGGTTGGAATACCTAGGGACGACGGGTGATGGACATATCACGTGTATGGTTGAGAAGGTTGGATTATGTACCTAATACCAGAATGCTACGAGAGCACTAGGTTGGAATACCTAGGGGCGGCAGGATAGAGTTGTGGATTTGAGGAACTCTGGATTGCTGTTAAAGCATTAGGTTTGGAAACCTAGGATATCAAAGTCATAGGTTCGAATACCTAGGGACAGATGGTCAAATCACGTGTTGATTTGGAGATAGGCAATGGTTAATAGTTGTCTAGATGATAGGTTTGATTACCTATGGATGATAGTGGAATGATTTGCTCGGTGTGAGCAATCCAAATGAAAGATCAAGGTGTTGGTATGAAATTGAATTCAGTTGGTAAAACTCCCTGAGTTGATTGAGTTTAGACCTTGGATTTGGTGATTAAGTCTCATTAGTGAGCAATGAAGAGATACCGCAAGGAAGTTTGCGAGTGTTTAAGTCCTTAGAAATACTTAGGGACTTATGATGTGCTGTTAGTAAGTGTATTGTCGAGGTTGGCAATTGAGACTAAGACGGGATACAAGGAAGGCATATTGCCGGAGTTGGGCTAACTGGGAAAAATGGCCTAGCTAGACGTTTTTCTCGGATTAGTGCTTCTCTTACAATACGCCGGCTCTTGTGGATGTTGAGTTGTTTCGTCTGGATGACGACAGATAAAGAGTTCCCAATAGTAGGGATATGTCACTGAAAGTGATTGGTATTGGTAGTCAAGGTTGCTACCTTAGACTATAGATGTGCATGGATTGGTAGGTGTTTACCAATGAGTACAGAGGATGAGAGTAGGTTGGTTGAACCACTCTAGGATTGGTGTTCTAGTATATGTGTGTACTAGGAGGACTGGGCCGTGTTTTACATGCTTGCTCAGGCAGAGGAGGTACCAGGACCGTGTATGGTCAGGGGTATTTTCCTAGTATTAGCCCAAGGGCTAGGGTATTGATTTATGCATCATATGTCATGTCATGCATGTTATGTGTTTATTTGATTAGCATGTTGTGTGTTATGTGCTATGTGGTAGATATGATTCATGTAACTGAGCATTGCACTTTAGTGTTTCATTTTGCATTGCATGGCTAGTAGTGACATGTAGTCACCTAGGAGTTCTGGTTTTGAGAATTGGTAAACCTGGGTAGAGGTTTGAAACCGATTGGATCATGATGTTGAAATAGACATCTGGTGATAGACTTTGAGAGTATGAGTCAGGAATTGTGGAAAAAGGTATGGTTTACCTTGTAATTTCCCAAACCAAGAGTTTGGTGATTCAGATTTGTGTTGAAAGCATTGCAATAGTGATGCATGGAAGGATTTGTGGGGTCCTAGACGAAGCAGTCAGGATCTTGGAGGCTCAAAGGAGATGCTGGAAAGGAATGGATAAATACCCGGGAAGCCGGAAACGTCCGTTAGGATTAATGGACGAGTAAGTAAATTGGATTCATTCCTTAGGAAATGAGATTTGTGAAGTTAAGGGCATGTAAAACCCTAATCTTGGCACTAAATGCCAATGGAACGTAGTCCACAAAAATGGACGGGACTGGATGATTTGTTTTGACAAGTGCACTCCTTATGTGCCTTGACCTCAGTGGTGCACTGTGATATGCGCATGATAGATGCAGTTGGATCATAGTGTGGATATGATGTTAAGAGAAGGATGGGTTGATAGTAGATGAGGATCCTGACATATGGTATCTGAAGTGAGGATAATTTCTTACCGTGAAGGGGAGAGGTGGACGCAGTGGACGTGTAGACGCAGTGGGCTGCGGCCACTGTATGGCTGCTGTTTGGCTACTGCAGGTGACCTCAAACTTTCATTTGGTAAGGATTGTCTAAAGTGAAGTGCTGATATGAAAGGAATTCTCTCTAATTGTCAACTGGTTCCTTGGTGTGAAAGGTGAAAATAGGAAATGGATCTCCTCTTGAGTAATGAGATTGTGAAACCAGTGGGATGTGAGATCCTGGACTTGACATTAGATTCCAGTGGGTTGTAGTCTATGTGAGACTGGGCAGGATTATGTGGCTTGCTGCGGCGAGTACATTGTTAGATGGTTTTGATCGGCGAGTACACTGTCATGTGCCTTGCTGGTGAGTGCGCTTGTGATGTGCACTGGATTGATACGGTTAGTGTTGTGATGATGCCCAGGATATTGGACTAAGCCCGGGAATGGTATGCCAGAGATTGAAAGTCATGTTTGATAACAAAAGAATGACTTGAGTATTGATGATCCCGGATTATAGGGAAGTATCACTGTGAGTGATGGGTATGATTAGTCAAAGGTGTTGCCTTAGACTAGAGATAGAGATGGACTGGATAGGTACTGAGGTAGAGACTATGGATTCTACGAAGCAAGTGCTTCGGAGGATTTCATGAGTGAACCGTACATGGGCTTAGGAGTCACTCAGCCATGTCACGGAAGTGGTTCTATTGCCTTACGGCAGTCGAGATGCACTGTTGTGCAAGACTTCAGAGTTAGGAGCTAGGTGTTACAAGTGTAGCGCCTAGGGTATGTGGAGAGAGAAAGTGACGATCATTGGCGAGAATGACGTCCGGTATGGATTAGTTTTGGAAAGACCATGACTATGCTAATTTCGAGGACGAAATTCCTTGAAGGAGGGGAGGTTGTAAGGACCGGAATATTTTGACCGGTTCCGGGTGATTTTGGACCGGACCGATTTTTTTTCGAATAAATTAAAATTCGAAAAAAATGTCATAAATATATATACAGAATTATATATATATTTATATGAAGTTGGAGGGTATAGATATATATATATATATGGGAAAATATATATATGCACATGGTGGGCTTATATGCAAATATGAAGAAGTGTGGGTGCACATGCATAATTATATGTATTGTGTAGCATATATCATATATATATATTTATATATGAGTAATATGTGGACCAAAAAGAAAGAAAAGAAGATAGGAAATGGGTGGTCTCGGCTGAAGGAGAAAAATAAGAAAAAGAAAAAAAGAAAAGAAAAGAAAGAAAAGGAGAGAGAGGAGAAGTCGGGGAGAGAGAAGAGAAAGGAGACCGAGAAGAGAGAGAGATCGGGGAAGACCGAGAGACGCCGAGAGAGGAGGAGCTCGACGGCGCTCCAGCGGTGCTCCGACGGCGGCTGTTCGCGGCGGCGACGGTGGTGGAGACACGGCTGAGCCGTGTTTGGCGCATCGGAAGGCGACCTCTCGGCTGGTTCGGACGGGTCTTCCGTGGTGGGTGGCCGGCGACGGTTGCAGGTGGGTTCTCCTTGGTTGTTTCCGGTGCAGTTGGTGCCGGAAGTGGCTGTGGGTGGTTCGAATTTGGGGCTGAGCACGACTGGATCGTGTTTGGTTCAGTGGGGGCTTCGGATCGAGCTTGGTGGTGCTTGATTGGGTTCACGGCTGGGCTTCCTTGGGCCGGCCGTGGGTGAGGGTTGATTGACCAAAGATGGTGGTGCCTTGGGTTGAAGGTGCCGAGACCGGTGATGGTCTTCGACTGGTAGGTGGGATTCGGCTTTGCTTTTGGGTTGCCGGCGAGGCACTGTTTGGCTGAGGTTGCAGGTGGGTCATTGGTTTCAAGGCGGCGGCTGTCCGACGGATGGTGATGGCTGGGTTTGGCCGCCGGTTTGCTTGTGTGGATCTCCGAATGAGTTCTCACGACTGTTCGGGCAGCCCACTTTGGTGACTCCGGGCTTGATAGTCGGACTATGGTAGGCCATGGTTGTGTCGAGGATGGTGAGCGCCGGTAGGGGTGGTGCTTGGTGGCTGGACAATGGTTGTTTTGGCTTGTTTGGCAGCAAGGTAATGGCTCGGTTAGGGGCTATTTTAGCTCGGGTTTGTAGAGCTTATTGTGGCTGATTTGTGGGCTCTCTTTGGTTCGGTTGAGCTGAGCTTGGATTCATGTTGTTGGCTAGTAGTGGTTTCGGGTGGTGCCGAAACTTGTGGGTTTAGTTTGGGCAGCCGTAGCGGTCAAAGGTTGCGGTTGTTCGGGCCAAGAATGACGGCCTCATGGTTTTGGGCTCTCACAGATGGTGGACTTCGACATAGGACCGGGTCGAGCATGGAAATAGGCCGCTTTGCAAGCGCGGACTGGGCGAAAGCTGGACCTAAGGCAAGTTGATTCTTGCCTCTATCTCTTACGTACATTTTAATTATGTTGAGTAATTTACATATGTCTCAATTTAATCATATGTGGTATATGTATATACATATATATGTAGGCGCTTATATATATATATGTGTATAGGGAATGTGGTACATACATGGGATGTGAGAGGATATACATATGCGTGTGTGTATATATATGTATGTGCGGGTTTGGGGAAGCGATAACATGTTAAATTCATCGCCTCTTTGCATTGTGATATGCATGTATGTATAGATTAAAGTCTATGGAAAGCATACTAAATAATACCTGTTTAGCTCTGTGTTGTCTTGTATGCATATGTGGTTCTTATGCATGGTGTTCAGGATGTATATATATATATGTATGTGATTATATATATATATATGGTTGCAGTGGTAGAAATGTATGCTAGAATGAATATGACTTTTGGCGAGCATTTGAAAAGCATGAAATGTGCTAAGTGTTTTATATATTCTTGATACATATGTGAGTGCTGTAATATAAATGGGTATATATATTGTGATTGGAATGCATGTTAGCTACTTGTAATGAATACATGCATTGAATGAGAGCATAACTATATTTATGCTAGTGTAAGTGCGTATGTGATTTATATGCATGATTTGACATGTACGTGTTTACATGTAGGGTTACGTGAATGAAATGCATGCTATCTGTTTATAGAAAATGTATGCATTGGTTATAGCATGATAAGAATATACTAAGTTGGAATTGTTTGCATATGTGAGGTGTTATGCAAGTATTTGAACATATATGTGCTATATGTGTTGGAATGTGATGAGAAGCATGCTAGATACTTCTTTTTAGTATTCATAAGCATGGGTTGAAGCATGAAAGTATTATGCTGTGTATACATGCATTCATATGATATGTATAGGAGGGAAATGACACATATGTGGTTATATGTGGGTTTATGTGAAGATGAAGTGCATGCTATGTTCTTTTAACTAGCTTAGGCATGAACATTGAAATGTTTGGTTATTATATGTTCGAAATGCATATATGGTGCCGTTGTGAGGAAACGGGGAAATGTGGTTGAATAACCTAGAGTAGGTCAATACTCGGTTAGGGTTGTGGTCATAAAGTGGGCAAATCATCCAGAGTAGGTCAATACTCGGTCACGATGAGAGCATTGGAGCAGTAACGTCATCTTGGAGTAGGTAAATACTCGATGACGGTGGTCTAACCGCCTTAGAGTATGTGATTTACTCGGCGAGGAAGACTATCTAACCGCCTTGGAGTATGTGATTTACTCGGCGAGGAAGACTATCTAACCGCCTTGGAGTATGTGATTTACTCGGCGAGGAAAACTATCTAACCGCCTTGGAGTATGTGATTTACTCGGCGAGGAAAACTATCTAATCACCTTGGAGTACGTGATGACTCGGTGAGGGTGTTGGAATTGTGTGGGAGGCGTCTCGGTCGCATGATTGGTTAAGAATCATGTTAGGATATCGGGTTGAGTCCGAGAGAGAAACAAGTGTGTGTGAGATTGCTTACATTATCCATTGTGAGGCATGCTACGTGTTAAACGCATTCATATATATGCGTTGCTTGTGACAGAACATGATATATGTTGGATATCTATTACTTTTGAGCATATTATATCGTTTAAATGCATCTTCATTGCATTTGAGATTGCTACTTGACGAGTAGGAGACGTGGTAGTTGATTCACATCGTTTATGTAAATGTGTTGATATATATATGTTCTATATACATATTGATGCCTGATGTTTACTGCTTTCAAGCATGTTGAAAATGATTTCTAAAATCATGTGTTGTGGATTTTGTATGTTCATATGTGCTAGAGTAGCCACATACATCATTGGTTCATGCATGCTAGGTGGGGCATGGTCTTAAATATTGTGATATATTTAAGTGCATATGTATATTTTTGAGAATATGTGAGGATCGACCTGCTGCAGCGGTGATAGTATGGTTCTACTTACCTTGTTGGGCCTTTGAGCTCACCCCCTCCCAGGTTTTGCAGGTATTGCTGGTTTTGGAGTCAGTTGGGAAAACTGATAGCACCAGTTGCAGAGGTAGTAATTAGATTCCATAGAATCTAATTTATGTCCAGGATATTGGATAGATAGATGTATTACATTTGCGTTAAATGTATGGAGAGATGTATATTGATTCAGTTCCTTCACTTGTATTTATTTATGTGATGTATGTATTTAATACGGACATTTAAGGACTGAGGCATGTATATTTATGATTGTATTATGCATGTGTAGAAATATTGGGGGGACACGGGCCCAGAAGTGTCCATTTTTATTGTTTAGATATAAATGCTGGGGGGACACGTGCCCAGAAGTGTCCATATAAATTGTGAAACAGGTATATCATGCCAAGAGCTGATTATTTAGAATGGGTCATGCCCAATTTTTGTAAAAATGATAGGAAGTTGAGGTTGTATGATCAGGTGGAGGTTATGTCGTGAGGGTGATCTCACGGGGTTCACACCCCGGTTTTCGGGCCTCGGGAATCGGGGCGTGACAGGATGGTATCAGAGCATGATACCCTTATAAAGGGTAAAAAGGGTCCATTGGGATTAATGGGCGGGTTAACCTCCGGTTTTCCGGGAGTCGGGGATCGGGGCGTTACATGAATCAAGTCACCTGGGCATGGAATGGGTAGATCCAATTATCAAATACATAAGGGATGGGCAGTTACCACATGATAAGGCGAAGGGACGCAGAAGAACAATCAAAGCGTCCAGATATCTAACTTTAGCTTTGATAAGCGATCAGTCGTTTAAGACCTCACCTTGATTTGGGCATATGACATCTTTTGTTTAATAAGTGATCGATCATTCAGACCTGAGCTTTGATAAGCGATTGGTCGTTTAAGACCTTAACTTGATTTGGGCCTATGACCTCTTTTGTTTAACAAGCGATTGGTTGTTCAGACCTTAACTTGATTTGGGCCTATAGCCTCTTTTGTTTAATAAGTGATCGGTCATTCAGACCTTAGTTTTGATAAGCGATCGGTCTTAAGACCTTAGCTTGATCTAGGCCTATGGTCTCTTTTGTTTAATAAGCGATCGATCATTGAGATCTTAGCTTTGATAAGTGATCAATCGTTGACCTTTGCTTCATTTGGACCTATGGCCTCTTTTGTTTAATAAGCGGTCGATCGTTCAAACCTTAGCTTTGATAAACGATTGATCGTTTAAGACCTTAATTTGATTTGGGCCTATAACCTTTTTTGTTTAATAAGCGATCGATCGTTCAAACCTTAACTTTGATAACCGATTGGTTATTTAAGACCTTAGCTTGATTTAGGCCTATGGCCTCTTTTGTTTAATAAGCGATCGGTCGTTCTGACTTTAACTTTGATAAGTGATCGATCGTTTAAGACTTTAGCTTGATTTGACCTTACAACCTCTTTTATTACTTGCAAAGGTTGGTAACTGTTTTACAAATGCAAAAGGAGAGCAAGAGCATGTTACTACGCATATTCCCCTTCGCAGTAACATATTCTTGCCGCAACTTTAAGACCACCTGTTTTCCTTTATATACAACAAAAAATAGGGACTTTTATTTGGTGTGGGACCGTGCCCACTGTATATTTTTTCTGTCACGATAATAGATCGCAACTGACTCTCATTGTTTCTAAGGTCAATCTCTAAAGATGGTGCATTCCTTTCTTTAGATCAAATAAGGTTGTGTTATCAGAATTCAAACTCCACATTCTGACGTGTTTGAGTTTTAAACATATGACTTACCCAAAGACTTTTTAGAGGTGGAAATTTTATTTCATTTTCTTTGTAGAATTAGAAGATAGTTGCTTCAGGTGACTAAATACCTTTGTAGGAAAGGTAAAAAAAGGGCAAGGCATTGCCGCTATGCATTGGCTCTTAGACAGCGACCATGCCTTGCCACGACTGTAAAGTTTTCACTCTATTCTTTATTTAGTACAGAGTACGAAATTTTTTATTCGATGTGGGACCAAATCCTTTCTCTTTTTGACAATGAAGTACTTTCTCTAAAAGATGCACTTTGTATTGTAAAATTCTTTTATTCTCTTGAAAGTCAGAAGATATACTGCCAAAAAGGAATAATCTAATTTTAACATGCTATAATTTAAATATAATACCTTTTTAAATGGGTTGCATTCCAAGGCTTGCAAATTGCTTATGCATTGCTAACTCTGCGAAGCTTGTATGCGCCTTTCCCAATCACTTCAGTGATTTCATATGGACCTTCCTATTTTGCTGTGACTTTTTCAGCATTTCGTTCCTTTGTATTGTTAGTGACTCTTCGTAGCACCCAGTCTCCAATGTTGAACGCCTGATATCTCACTTTCTTGTCATAACTATTCTTAACCATCCTCTAATAGGACGCGAGCCTTATATGAGCTGCCTCCCACTTTTTTTTTCAGGAGATCATTTTGTTCAAGCAGTTGATTGTTTTGTCCCCTTTCTAATACCTCTATTCTAATTGCTGGGGTAGACAGCTTGGTTGGTATCACTACTTTGGATCCATAGGCCAGGCAGAATGGACTCTCACCGGTCAGATGCCTACGCGTCGTTCGGTAGGCCTAGAGAACTTTAGGTAATTTCTTCAGTCATTTGCCCTTACAGATTTTTAGTTTTTTTTGGATACACTCAAAGATCTTCTGATTAGTTATTTTTTCTTGGCCATTCCCCTGTGGATATGATCTGGAGGAGAACTTTTGGTTAATCCCATATTTTTTGAAAAACTTTTCTATCAGCTGGTTGTCAAAGTTTGTAACATTATCCATGATAATGGATTATGGTAAATTGAACCGGCAGATGATGTTGGTTCAGATAAACCTTTTTACTTGCACGTGGATGATTGTTCCGTATGCTTCTGCCTCGACCCATTTAGTGAAGTAATTTGTGGCTAACTGGACATACGTTTTGTTGTTAGCAGCCTTTGGGAGAGGTCCCATCGAATCCATCCCCCACTTTGTGAATAACTAAGGACTGGGCATGGTGGTCAGATCTTCTGGGGATTGGTGGAGTATTCTGGCGTGCCACTGGCATTTATCATATTTTCTAGTATGCTCTTCGGAATCTCAAGCCATGTATAGCCAGAAGTATCCCTGGGTAGTGGCTTTATAGGCCAGTGACTGTCCTCTTGAATGGTTTTCACATACACCTTCGTGAATTCTGGAAAGAATTTCTTTTGCTTTGGTAAGTGCCGCACATCTCAGGTATGGTCTCGAGAACAATCTCCTATATAGATGTTCACCGATCATAGAATATCTGGAATTCATTTTGATTTTTCTTGCCTCTTCTTTTGAATATGGCAATACTTAGTTGATAAGATAAGTCTTGATATTATCTATCCAGCTGGGTTGGTTCTGTACGACTAGCACCTCTTTTTGGACATGGATGCTAGGTATTTGCAAAGAGTCGATCAGTGCTATTCTGATCAGGTTCGGTTGAGTTGTCGATATTGAACACGCTAGCCTATCGGCTTCCAGGTTCAGATCTCTTGAGATTTGAGAAACCTTGACTCGGTCAAACTCTTTGAGTTCTCTTTCCACCAAATTATTGTAGGTTTTAGTGCGATTATCCTTTGGAGAATAATCCTCACTAACTTGTTTCATGATTAGCTAAGAATCACTAAAATCTTATAAGTTTTTTACCTAAAGTGTTTGTTCTAGTCTTAGTCCTGCTAACAGGGGTCTCGTACTCGGCTTCATTATTTGATACTGGAAACTCTAGATGGATTGTTTGTTGTAGAGCAATTCTGTCAGGAGTTCAAATTTTTACACCAATGCCTAATCCTGCCTATGTTGATGATCCATCGACAAAGAGTTTCCATTCGTGCTGAACTAAAACCTCTGATTCTTCATCGCCTTCTGGCTCATACTCTAACAAGAAATCTACAATTGCATGTCCCTTTATAAAGGTCCAAAGTTCATAGGTTATGTCGTAGATGCCTAACTCGATTGCCCATTTGGTGACTCTCCACAACTGATTAGGCTTATGAAGAATCACTCTGATCGGGAATTTGGTTGAGATAATGATTGGGTGAGCCTCAAAGTAGTGCTTATACTTCCTTTCCGCTTGGACCAGGGCCAACACTATCTTCTCCATCTTTGAGTACCTCTATTCTGCCTCAGTCATGGTCTTGCTTAAGTAGAACACTAGTTATTGCCTTTTGCCAAAACTGTAATGGTGGCTGTTCGAGATATTACAAGGTATAAATACAAAGGTTCTCCAGCCTTAGGTGTTGAGAGTGTTGGCAATTGAATAAAGTTCTACTTGAGTTTCGCCAGTGTTTCGTTTTGTTTAGTCCCCCACATCTCTCTTCCCTTTGTCTTGATGGCATCGAAAAAAGGTTTGCATTTGTCAAAGAGCTGAGTGATGAACCTAGTCAGAGCAGCGATGCACCATGTCAGGATCTGAACGTCTATATGAGTTTTTGGTTCTTCGTTCTGAAGAAAGGCCTTCACCTGAACTAGGCTTGATTCTATCCCCGTTCGGTTTAGTATGTACCCCAGGAATTGTCCAGAAGAAACCCTGAAGGAGCACTTTGACGGGTTCAATTTCTTGTTGTGGTCTCGCAGGGTGTTGAATACCTCCTGTAGATGTCTTAGGTTGTCTTTTTTCTTAAGACTTTTTACCATCATATCATCTATATATGTTTCAATTGTTTCAACCCATAAGCTTTTTAAAGACTTTGTTGATCAGTCGCGGGTAAGTTGCTCTAGCGTTCTTTAAGCCGAACGACATTACTTTGTAACAATAGATTCCTTTTTCGGTAATGAAGGAGGTCTTTTCTTGATCGTCTGGGTTCATCGGGATCTGATTGTATTTAGAGTAAGAATCAAGGAATATTAGCCGTTTGTACCCAGTAGTGGCATCGACCCTTTGATGGGTATTGCATAAAGGGAAACTATCTTTAAGGCAAGCCTTGTTCAGATTGGTGAAGTCCACACAGATCCGCCACTTACCATTCTTTTTCTGGACTACTACCACATTTGAAAGCTAATCTAGGAACTGAATTTCCCTGATGAAGTCTGCTTGTAAAAGGTAATTTATCTCTGCCGTAATGATCTGATACTTTTCTGGAGCAAATCGCCTTTGTTTTTGCTTCACAGGTGGGTAACTCGGAGTGACGTTGAGCTCATGGCACGATACAGATGGTTCTATGCCGGGCATGTCTATGGACATTATGTCTGTCTGGCATAAAGAGGTCCCCAGATTTGTGGGATCTTTGCCAAGAACAATCTCTACCTCTTCGAGAGGTTCCTCAGTCGGCTTCTCTTTTTCTTGCTCTTATAGAACGCCCTTTGGTAGAGAGTTCTGTAATTGTCATTTGGTCTGCTCTTCCTACATCGCCTTTCGTTTCAGTGTAAGAGCATAACATTTCTTATCAACCACTTGATCTCCCAAGATGTCGATTATATCCCTTCCGTTCAGCGCTATACACCTCATTAACTGGTGGAGCGTCGAAGGGACTCCTTGCATCCTGTGTATCCAACCTCTTCCTATTATCATGTTGTACGAAGAGTTAAAATCAACAATGACGAAAGTCTTGGTCAAATTTCTTACTACTGCCATTACTGGGAGCTCCAGCACCCCTACTGGAGTTACTTGTTTGCCATCAAACCCTACCAGTGGCTCGGCAGTAGGCTTGACATATTCTAATTCTAAGCTCATCTGTTGGAATGCCAACAATGTCAGAATGTTGGCATTGCTCCCTGCATCCACCAATACTCTTTTTACTTCACAGTTGGAAACAATAAGGCTGATTACGAGCGGGTCCTAATGCGATATTTGGATTCTGCTCATATCCTAATTTGCGAAGACGATCGGCATGTTGGCTAAACGTGTTCCACCGGATCTGTCTTTCCATCGAATGTAACGAATGTAGGCAAGGGGAACCTCCTTGGCCTTTTGGTTCTGATTATATTCTCCATGAAAGGAGATTTGGTCAGCCTAGTGGTAGCGAGCACTCGGTTGGCTGGATAGCAAGTCCGGTTAGTTCGTCGATCTCTCATTGCATTTGAGCCCTCTACTCTAGGTAGAACTACGCAGGGTCGACTTGATCTTCGTTGGGTTGGACGAGATTGAGGTTTTCGTCGGTGAGCTAGTTGTGATGCAAGACACTCAATTAGTGGTTACTCAATTCAAGACATTCATGTCGTTGTTGTCCAGGGTTTCTCACGCTTTCGGCGCACTCTACCCTTGTTTGGAGATCAGCAATCTGTTGACACAGAGCTTCATTCTGCTGGGTTAATTACTGAATGTTTGGGCATGCCAGAGGATCCTAGACGTTTGGCTATATGGGCGGTACCCCCTTGATTCCTAAGGGGTTTGCCTAAATCTGCCACATCGTAAATATTCCTTCTCATATCCACCATGATTGTAAGTTCTTCAAGTTTTGAATTGAAAATTAATTAAACATTTCCCACAAAAGGTGTCAAAGTGTAGGTACAAAAAATTGCTTAACTAATTCTTGCTAATCAATTTGATGCACACACCCAATATAAATTAAGAACACAATATTTTCAGAGACAAGTTTAAGAGGGGATTCGAGGATCCCTTTCATTCATATGTCCTTGGATATTTGCACAAGTTAAAATTTGAGTCATTTTAGGACTACAATTCCCTTATTTGCAGCTATCTTTACTCTCAAGGATTTGAATTCCTTTTTGAGTTTGGACTTTTATTTGGGTTGGGTTGTTTCAGTCTTTTAATGGGGCGACTAGGCCATTTATTTTTCTCGAATCAGTCCTTTGGGCCTTCTGCTGATACTTGGGCTCAAACCAACTTGGGCCTAGTCTGTTTGCATACTAGTTCGGCCCATTAGACTAAGTGAAAAATTTACCCTTACAGCTATCACACTTGGTGAGCTACAAGTTGTGCAATCCCACCTCGCCTCGGGAAGAAAAATGTGAAGTGCTTATATGTGCAGTGCTATCTCCAAATAGTATAAGATATTTTTGGATAAAATCCAAGAACAAAACCATGCGGGCTCAGTCCAAAGTGGACAATATCATACCTCGTGAAGTGAGCTGTTACAATTGGTATCAGAAGTAGAGCCTAACCTCTGTGGACAGTCGGAAGGCGAGGGTGAGCCACCACACTCGCAGGCTACGGGTGTTAGAAGATGAAGATAAAGTGTTATATGTATGTTCACCATCCTTCTAGTTTTAAAGTCATCGTGCTATATGTATGTTCATCACCTGAATGCGTTACAAGTTGTGTGATCCCACGTAGGGGTGCACAAAGTACGATTTCTTATGGTTCTTGGTGGAACCGAAACCAAAACCAGAACCGTTGAGTTCGGTTCAGTTATTTGCGGTTCCAGTTCCGGTTCCTTAACGGTTCTTTGTCAATATTTTTTTTTAAAAAAAACATTGGCAAGACATACACTAATACTTGTGCACCCCTTGTTATAACAATAGATTAGAAGTTAGTATTTATTTATATATCTTATATTGTATAAATATATAGAACATTAAAACTTAGACACTAAATGTATTTATCTATATATTACATATTATATAATTTATATATAAATAGAACACTAGAATTTAGAAGGTATTAGTATTTATTTATATATTATATATTTTATACTTTATATATTATATATTTATATAGAACATTAGAACTTAGAAACTATTATTATTCATTTAAATATTATATATATATATTTCTAACGGTTCTGGTTCCTTGACTTGGAACCGGAACTGTAGTGAACGGTTCGGTTAAGTTCAGTTCAAGTACGGTTTCGGTTCCACCGATTCTTTGTGCACCCCTAATCCCACGTCGCCTGAGGAGGAAAAAGGTAAAGTGCTTATATGTGCATATGTATGTTCATCACCTAGGTACGAGGACACTAGCAGGCTGCACCCTTGGCGAGTTATAAGTTGCGCGATCTCACATTGCCTGAGGAGAAAAAAGGTGAAGTGCTTATATGTGCAGTGCTATCTCCAAATAGTACGAGACATTTTGGGATAAAACTCAAGAACAAAATTATGCAGGCTCAGTTTCAGTCCCAAAATAGATAATATCATACCTCATGAAACAAGCTGTTATAGAATGAAAAGAAAACTACCTATTTTTCTTCAAAACTTTTACCACACAAAATAGGCGAAAAGTTCTCTTTTACTCTGTGATTTTCATTATACCTTTATTTCTTGAAAAAATTAATATATTGTTTTGCATTCTTACTTCTTCATCTATTCACTCAATATATATATATACACACACACACGTTATATGCTTGAGTAGGCTTTTCTTTTAGCCCATGATTAAGGTTAAAGATCAAAAATCACGAAAATTGATCCTTCTCGATCAACTTGGGCTTGGATAGGGTAAATTTATCCTTAAAAATGAATTAGTCATGTCCCTAAAGTGAATGCAAACTCAAATTAAATATTGAAGGACCGGTGAAACACAAATTATTATTATTATTATTATAAGTACAATTTAAACACTGTAAAAATATTTTGTAATAACTTGCATACTATTCAAACTTGTAAATAGCATTTTCTTAGGACTTTTTGCAAAATTTTCATACCGATTAAATGCATGCTAAAAGATAAAAAAAAAAAAAGATAAAAAAATCATTCACTTCACTTTCCTTTCTCTTTACTTTTATTTTCTATCTAATCAAACTAAGCTTATAGAAAAAAAATTTAAAAAAATGAGGTGGTCACAGAAAGTAATATTTTTAAAAAAAATTTCCAACCAAAATTTTAAAGTGTTTAAAAAATTTTCATTTTCTCTCTTTTCTCGGTGTTTCCATCAAACCAAAAGAAGAGATAAAATTAAGTTGATTATTTGGAGTAATTGACGGAAGTCCTTGTGAACAGCGCGTGTGGAAGTCAAATTAGTTGACAGTCGATGACGTGTTGAGGGGCGCGAGGCACATAGAAAATGATGATGGTGATGATGATATATATTCATATACATATAATATGATATATGATGGATGGGAGGGAGGGTCATATCTCATTTATGAGCATTACGGTACAGATGCAGCGTCAGAAGGGGACATATCCCAACAGCAGCAATCATTAGTATAGCCTGAATCTTGCCTCCCCTCTTCCCCTCTCTCTCTCTAAAAGTCTCTTTTTTTCTCTCTCTATATATATACTCTATATATCTAGAGGTTTGTGTATATGTATTGTATTTGTGGGCCATACCACTATTGGTTTGGGCAATTATTATAGCAGTGATTGAATGGTCTCTCTTTTGCTTCTTTGGTTTCAGAATTCAGAGATTCACCTCCCACGTCATTTCAAGGACCTTTTTTCCCCTCCCTCATCATTACTTCATCCCTACCGTCTCTCCCATCCGAATCTTATCGTAGGCTTTTTAGTATTTACAGCACACAAGCAAAAATTTTAAATTCTGTTTTTTTTTATTGAGTATTTTAAATAGTAATAAAAATACGTAAAAATATGTTTTAAATTTATGTTTTTATTTTTTTAATAGTAGTCAAAACCTAATAAAAATACGAAAATAGTGTTTTTAATTTTGATTCAAAATTTTAAAATATTTTTACACTATTCAAATATACATTACCAAAACAAAACAACAAAATAAAAATAAAACACATATCAAACTTGCCGTCATTAGTTTTTCAAAATTTTAAATAATTGTTGCCATTTTAAATTAATATATTTTAATAATTATGAAGTTGACATGAAAATATGGGTGTGCATTTATCTCATTCATACAGTTTGATGAATTTTTTAGTCCATCTGTTGGGATCGTTGGATTCCAATTTTAATAATATATCAATTATAGAAATTAGTTTGAATTTGAATTCCAAAAAACTAATCCAAATATATATATATATATATATATATATATTCTATATAAAAGAAAAGCTAATAAGACAAATTAATAATTATGAACATGACACGAAAATATGGGTGTGCATTTATCTCATTCATACCGTTTGATGAATTTTTTAGTCCATCTGTTGGGATCGTTGGATTCCAATTTTCATAATATATCAATTATAGAAATTAGTTTGAATTTGAATTCCAAAAAACTAATCCAAATATATATATATATATATATATATATATAAGGAAAGTTAATAAGACAAAAAAATTCAATCCAATGGTCCAAATTGGTTAAAAAATAATTCTGAGGTCCAAAATGTCTTTTGCTATGTACGATCTAAAATCACTTCATCTAACGAACACGATTGCAAGTGCACGATAGTGTCGTAGGCACGAGTATACCCTAATATGTATATATATATATATATATATATATATATATATATATATAAATACATTACGATAAATACATGCTCAAATTATGGTCTTTGTAGAAAATCCAAATTCTCATTCATTTTTCTTTTCAAAAGTTTGTACCCTGGATGCTTTAGTCTGTTATTTTATTTCATTTTCCTTCTTTCCACTGTTACTTTTAAAATATATGAACTCATAATGTATTATAGAAATTTAATTGAAAATTATTTAGGCCAAAGTGCAAAAAGTTTTCTGAATTTTTTTCAATGTGCAAAAACAATCATAAACTATTTTTTTAGAGTAAATTAATTCATCATCTTACAAAAGTGAGCAACTTAATACCGGCAAAAATATAATAAGACATATCCTTTGCTAGGACTACTATGACATTCTCTTTATAGATAAAATTTTCAAATATTAAGTTTAAAAACATAAAAAAATAAAATAAAAAACTAATAGAACTTTATTTAAGTTTTTTTTAAATAAAAGTGGTCTCGTCCAAAGCGATGTGTCGTGAGTTCTAGACTTGGGAGCAGCCTCTCCAAAAATGGGATAACACTTGCTGACATCCACCTCCCTTTGTGCACTGAGTACGACCTTTTTTTATTTATTAGTATAGTGTTTTCTAAATAAAAATTAAAAAAAAATAGTGTGATAAAACTCTAAAATAAAAATCTATTGGCCTTTTACTTTTTTATGTTTCTTATTGTTATTTATTATTACACTAGTGCTTCCTACTATAGTTAGAAAATCAAATAAAAAAAAAACCTTTTTAATGATAATTTTATCAAACTCTTTTTTTAGTTTTAAAATTTTTATTTAGAAAACATTATTGACTATTCTAGTAGAGAAAAAAGTATATATGTTAGTTATATTTTTATTTTAAAAAAACTTAAATAAAGTTTTATTAGTCTTTTATTTTTTTATATTTCTAAAATTATTATTTGAAAGTTTTATCTAACTATTTTTTATTTTTTTGAATTTGTAAAAAACACTATATTTATAGAGAATGACATAACGATCATAGTAAATGGTATATATGTCATTATAATTTTGTCAGAGGTCAAGTTGTCTATTTTGTAAGATGAGGGACTGATTTGTTTCAAAAGATAGTTTAAAGAGTGTTTTTGTATATGAAAAAGAGTTCAGAAAATTTCTTACAGTTTGGCCAATTATTTATTTATTTTTACTTTTGTGCTTATTCTGTTCTTTGAAGTTTACTCGTATAATTGTATTAATTACACCTCCTTGTTGTATTATTAACGAGTAGAATTAATATGATGTTTTATAGATTAGATTGGTTTGAATTGGTTTCAATTTTTAGGATACTTTTGGGATTCAATTGGTTATAATTTTATGTCAAAACCAAACTTATCTGATCCATGTGCACTTCCACACTGCAACATTATTATATAAGATTATAAAAATAATAATATTGCAGTGAAAATTATGGTGTTATATCTTTTATTGGAGTGCTAATATCATTTTAGTTGATTTGGGGATCAATTTATTAAAAATAATATTAGCACTCCAAAAGGTATCTAATACTTCATTCTCTAATATATATATATATATATATATATATATATATATATATATTTGTTATTGTCAAATAGTAGAAGAAATAAATGAGAAATTTATAATTTTATACAAAATAATTTGGTAGACAAACTCGGAATGCCTAATGTGAAACGGGATTGGTGGGCTCCACCACTAACCAAGGTGTTGGATCCACCGCCTCGCCAGTAGCGATCCCCACCTATACGAGGGGTGGGGTCAGAAATTCGTTTCGAGAGGTGTCGTATTAAGCAGGATAAAATAATTTTTTTTAGCTAACGATGCAGCAAGACAACAAACCAAAAAATAGATTTGTACTTGTGATGATGCACATATAGTATTTATTTCTAACAAGTTTTATTTTGCATTTTTAATTTCATATGAAGTAGCAACAATAAAATTTTTTTGTGGTGTGATTTATTCTGAAATAAAAAAATATTTGATAACTAATTTGTTGGACAATGTTTCATAAAAAAAATATTTGAATTATTCAAAAAAATAGTATTCACATTATATTGGTTTTTTTAAAAATAAAAAAAAATTCATTACCATTGTTCAGTTACAATAAAAAAAAAACAAGTGAAAAAAAGAAGAAAATAAAAAGAAAAAATATGAAAGAAGTTTGAAGAGAAAAAAAAAGAGAGTTTGATTGACTAAAGATAATTTTTTTGAAGAGAATAAAAAAAAGGAATAAGAAGAAGAGTAAGAATTGAAAATAAAAAAGGAATTGGAGATATTTTTAAAAAGGAATAATTTTAGGGGGCATTTTGTAATTTTTTATAAATTATATGCTTTTGTATATATAAAAAAATCAATGGGGCCGGTGAGTGCCCCCTTGGGTCCATGTTGGCTACGCCCCTGACGAGTCATGTTTAGACTTGTAAAGGAATCGGATTCGTACCATATTAAGGCTGATCTGATCCAAATTCGATAAGGGTATTTTTTGATCCAATTCGATCGAATAACTCGCCGGATAAATCATGAATAAATTCACATCTGATTTCTTAGTAATTGGATATCAAATTCGGTAGTTTTTTTTTTTAAAGAAATTTAATATCATAAGAGATCAATAAACAATGCTTAGAGTAAAAAAAAAAAAAAAGAGAGAAAACAGAGCACAAATAAAATATGAAAAAAGAAAGAAAAAAAATCTTTTACTCTTTGTTAAAAAAAAAAAACACTCAAGAATAAGAAAAATAAAGAAAGGAAAGAATAATCGAAAAAAATAATGATAAAAATATTTTGATAATAGCACTAGATAATATATGTTTAATATATTATATTATATGTTATCTCGGATCGTATTATTATCTGATCGAATTGACCATAATTTATATCTGATTTATTTACCTAACGTATTATTGAATTCGGATCATTAACGAGTTATCAAATCAAATTTGAATCAAAATTCAATTCATTAATAAGTCTAGTTTTGTTTTGAAATTCAACTATTATTCAAAGCTTTGATTTATATTCAGGAACATGGAAGTCTAAACTCTCCTAGACCAGTTTTAAGAATAATTTTTTATCAACGTAAAAAGAGAGAGAATTGTCTCCTTCAAAAATATTATGAGAGTTTTTTTTTTTTTTTGAGGGGAATAAAAATAATAAAAAAGGAAAAAGAAAGTAAAAATAATAATTAGATGTTAATTGAGCAGTAGAAGATGCAAGAGGAGGTCATTTATGGGCTATGTGCGCAGACTGACAGTTGAAAAGTGAGATTAGATAAAGGCCATCGGATTGAAAATGATTCTTCACATGAATGAGATCCAAAACCTGAAAAAAGTGGACCTCACCCAAGAAAATTCAAACAGCAACTGTTGCAACGCATGCGTGATGACTGATTACATAGTCTCTCTCTCTACTTTCTCTCTCTTCGGTCAATCAATGATGATTGATTCACCTCTTTATCGTCATATTGAGTACTTGGCTAACCTTTTTTTTTTGGAAGTTAGTACTTAGCTAACTTTGTAGTCACAACTTTCACTCTTTTCACAACTTTAACTCTTTTCATATGCATGCTGTATTTGTCAATTATTAAAGAAGTTTTATTTTGTCAACAATAGATATTTTATGATAGGGACAAAATTTTACAAAGTTGTAACAAAATTTTATAAAATTGTATTAGTGTAAAATAAGATCAAATTTTAGGCGGTGTAAGTGGTATATATATATATATATATATATATATATTTATATATTTTAAGTTCTTGCATAAGTATTGATAATCCTCTAAATAGGAGAAATTCGAATTCTTGGGATGGATGTGTATAGAATTACCATATAAATGCTACACAGATTTAGAAAATGGATTTATGATAAGACTTACCTCATCAAACTTATGAGAAACATTATTCTAGGGACAAATTGTGTAAAACTTCTTTTTACTTTTAATTTTTGGAACGAAATCCCTTGAAAAAAAATATGACATAAACCCTTCCCAACTATTCAATTTGTTGCAAAGTGACGTTATAATGACGAAAGTGCCTCTTTATATATATATATATATATAGATTTTCTTAAAAATGATTTTTATTTCCTTTTTAATTTTTCATTTTCATTTTCTTATGGCAAAAGTGCAAAAAATCCCTTTTGAAGTTTCCTCAATGTGCAAAAACATCCCCTAAATTATTTTTGGAGTAAATCAGTCACTCATCTTACAAAAGTGGGCAACTTGACCCCTCACAAAACTATAATGACATATATATCACTGAGTACGACCTTTTTTCTATTAGTATAGTGTTTTCTAAATAATTTTTTTTATATAAAAAAAATAGTTTTGATAAAATTTTGAAATAAAATTTTTGGCCTTTTACTTTTTTATGTTTCTAATTATTTTTTATTATTACAGTAATGCTTCCGATTATAGTTAACAAATCAAAGGAAAAAACATTTGCAATGATAATTTTATTACCCTTTTTTATTTTACAATTTTTATTTAGAAAACACTATTGACTATACTACTAGAGAAAAAGAGTATATATATATATATATATATATATATATAACTTTTATTTTTTTATGTTTCTAAACTTATTATTTGAAAACTTTATCTAACTATTTTTATTTTTTGAATTTTTAAAAAACACTATATTTATAGAGAGAATGGCATAATGGTCATAGTATAGGGTATATATGTCATTATAATTTTGTTAGGGAATCAAGTTGTCCACTTTTATAAGATGATGGACTGATTTGCTCCAAAAAATAGTTTAGGGGGTGTTTTTGCGCATAGAGGAAACTTCAGGAAAGTTTTTTATACTTTTGCCTTATAAATCCACCATTATTTTTATTATTATTATTATTATTTTGCAAATAATTTCTAACAACACTATGCTGAATTATTTATTTGTATTAATTTTAATTATATATCAATGGGTACCATTTTCTTAAATTTATATTAAGAGATATTTTCATCATTATAACATTTATTTGCAACAAATTAAATGGTTGGGGAAGTTTTATATCATTTTTTTAAGAAGGCTTTCATGTCAAAAATTAAAAGTAAAGGAATTTAAATTTGCCCTTATTCTATTTATCAATTAAAACATACAACTCTCATGTGGTGAATCATAAATTTTGCTTGAACAATCATTGAAAGAGAGAGCCCCCACTTATTCATCTTTGTTATCCCCATCATCATCATCTTCATTGACCTCATAACATACCTCATTTTTGGGCCCCATCAACCACTTTATAGACATACAATAATTACTAAAATAACTTAATTTACATTGTAAGATGGTTCCCCCATAAGCAGAGGTGTAGGGTACATGTGTTTCAAGGCTGCTTCTATAAAATGTGCATCCCTGTCTTCATTTACTGACACTTTCATGTGTAGATTATTTATCTGATTACATAATAAAATATACTATGGTATTTATTTATATAGGAATGTTTAGGGCTGTAGTGTAGTTTTAACTTTCTAATTTTATCCCACGTGCATGTCATGTCATAACACAATCATTCCTCTTGAGTCGTGTCTTATAAGAACATGTTTTTGTTTTTATCACCGAATCAAATTTATGTGATACATGCATATTCGAATTCTTTACTTTTTTCGTTGTCGATATTTAAGTTTGAATGCGAAAGAAAGTGAATTAGTATCAGATAAACAACCAACTGTAAAATTGATATCAAATCTTTTTTATGAAGAATTCTTTACTTTTTTCGTTGCTGGTATCCAGGTTTGAGTGCGGAAAAAAAGTGAATTAGTATCTAGTAGATAACTAACTGTAAAACTGATATCAAATCTTTTTGATGAATTCTCATTTAATTGGTGAATTTATTTGGCCAATTCCATTCATATGAGATTAAGACAAGGATGATGATGAATTAGTCTTATCATTAATCTTATTTTTTTAAGCAATAATACACATTATGAAATTATTTTATGATTTGTATTATGAATTTTAAAACAACACCGTTATTTTAGAATTGTTATTAAATTTAAATTCATTTTTTCAAACCTTGATCCTCACATGTATCTACATTGCCCATAATATAATATTTGAATTTAGAATTACATTCTTTTTATTGCTCTTAATGTTTGCTCCGAACCATCTAATTTTAATTTTTTGCATGTCAAAAAGTGCTAAATATGAATTTTAAATAAAAATTATAAGAGTCAATTAATCTTATTAATATTAATGTATTAACAATAAAAAAAACAACTCCTTTAAGGAGAAATGATGTTTCTCCTTGAAAAGGCCTCCTTTAATTTAAAGATATAAATTGTATAAAAGAAATATACAATTATTTTACATTAATCATAAATAGGACATTATTGGACATCATAAAATGAGAAGATGAACACTTACCATGAAATGGAAGCACTCATGATGAAATGGAAGAAGCAATAAAATATTGTAGACAAGACTTAGATAGCATCATTATGACAATTACATGGTTTATGAGGGTACAGGTGATGATGACCACTTGATTATGAGACAGCATCAAATGCACTCAACTCTAATCATCTCTCTCACTCATATATATATATATCTACATATATATATATAGATGATACCAAGTCTTTTATGAATTAATAAAAAAATCTCAAGCTTTGTGACACAAATCCCATCAGTGGGTTTTCTCTCTTAACATCATGAAAGATGATACATGATTGATTTCTATAATTTATCAAAAATAAATAAATATGAGAATTATAACTGTGATTAATGGTAATTGAAAAAAAAAAAGTAGTTTTCTAAACTTGTCATTAGATTGTATCCAAAGACTCTTATTAAATTCGTGTACAATTACTCCTTACTCACCGAGAGCAATTAAACACTATCGTGCGTATATGTATATGTATATGTATATGTATATATATATTTATTGCTGAACTGGTGGCCCTAAAATTTGTGATGGTCCATTTGAGATAGGTTTTGACCTGATATATTTGAAAGTAGACACACTAACATTGTTGTGTGATTAGGTTATTTGATTCCCCTTCACATTGTACTCTAGGGACCATCACATTATTTGAAATTATTATACTGGCTAAAGAATAGTAGACCAAGTCATCCATGAAAAGGCTCACCCAACAGAGAAAGAAAAAGAGAATATGATATGCCTCATCCATGAAAAAGATAGATCATTAAATAAATGAAAAGTTGATAAATACTCATGTGATATGCCCTTCAAGAATAGCAAAAAATATGCTCATCTTTATCCACAAGATTGGGTGGCTATTGGTTGGATAAAGTACTCTAAATGTGGCCCAATAACACCTATCTTGGATTGTGCAAGGCCCAACCAACCAAATTTATCATAAAAGCTAAAAAGGAAAAGTTGAAAGATGTTTTACTTTTTTATCTTATAAAGGCTTTTATCAATTTTATTCACTGGACGTGCCACTTAACTTGTAAGGTTATAACAACTTTAAAAAAAAAAAAATTTAAATCCTTACCAAATATGAATAAGTTACATACTCAGTGATCATCACAATATTCCAAATTCCCTTATTTGTTTGTCTTATTTAAATTTTTCAAAAAAGGTTCTTTTTCATGCAGAGAGGACTTTAAGGACTCAATTATGTTGCAAGTTTAGCCAAAGTGGATATCTCCTTTTATTTTCAATAAGAGAGTTGAATGTTCAACTCCATTGGAACAATAGATGTGTGTGTGAGAGAGAGACTTATGTGTTACAAAGAAAGGACTTGGCTATTAGATACTCTCATATACCCCGAGAGATCCAAATGCGTAGACTGTGACGTCTCACGTCGTCGGGGGAGAGGGAAAGGTATTTGATACTTATATGTGTGGACAAACCTAACTGTATAGATATGTTTTGAAAAAAATCGTTAGCACCAAAAAGAGAGTGCGAAAAGCGAATAAATATCTATATGGTGTAGGACAGGTCATGACTAAATGGGAAGAGCATAATATGTCAAAGTATAAGCATTAAGAATTGTTACAAAGTGATATATTTTTCATCGTTCAAAGTGAAAGTATCAGAAGACATCGAATGACTGTAAAGTGAGTGGAGATACATAAGATGATATTAGGGTTGAAGGGTTTCTGATTTTGACACCTTTATCATTTCGAGCATGAAATTTGATCCGATAAATAACTGAAACAAGCAACTCTATTCTTTATATAAGATTGATGGAAGAATAAAAAACTCAAATTTTATAACAAAAAAAGGACTTGCCAACCTCTAGTCTCTTTCTCTTAATGAATAATACAGAGTATGACCATTTCAATTCATTAAAGAGCTTAGACATATATCCTTTACAGCAGAGTTGCAGTAAACATGTTTATCATTATCATGCCTTTATATTTATAATTCATTATTTAATGCTATTGATTGGTGTAATAGTGGAAAGTTAGATGCGTGAAAACTTAGAATTCAAACCTAACGATTGAGACCTTCCTAATGATTGCCTTGTTATAATATTCTTTTGATTACAAAGAATTGGCATGAAACTTCTTGATGGACTTTTCAATAGTCATTCAACTTGTATTTGATTTGGTTTTAGTTGAAATTTGGGAATTTTTTTTTTTATCTGCTCAAGTCATGAAATTTAATTTCTAATTTCATTCAAGTTTTTGGAAAGTCTTTGCAATGCACTTTTGAGACACTTATCCCTATCTACTCGATTATTGCAGTCCAGCAACATTCTTGTCCTTTGTTCAGTGCTACTTGCCGCATTGCAATCTGATTGTTTGATCTCATCGTGTGAAAATAATTTTTTAGTTTGATAATTATTCTTAGGGTAAAATGCTCTAATCACCTCAGGTTTAGGTTTAATACTTACGGAGAATACTAATGCTTTTGACTGAGGTCAACCTCTCCCAAATTTGAAAATTTGTACCCTGACACCTCAAATGTTAATTGACCGTAAGGTCAACTAACTTGAAAAGTTAAAATGCCAAAACTACCATTTTTGTTTGAATGTACAATTTTACCCTCAATTAGTTGGACATTTATACCCTCAATTTTACTCTCTCCCTCTCTAACTGATATATTGATATACATAATAAATATAGAAGTATATATATATATATATATATATATATATATATATATATGTGATTACTGTTTATATATATATATATATATACTTATACTATTATATACTTTTATATTATATATTTATACTATTATATATCTATACAGTATATATATATATATATATATATATATATATATATATATATACAGAGTATATAAATATAAGGGAGTAGCCTGTCAAGGGTATTTAGGTCATTTCGTATAGAAGGGTCTATGTCATCATGACATCAGCAAATTCAATTACAATATCATTAAATATAAGAGGGTAAATTGGTAAAAGTAGTTGAACCGTTAATTTTTAATGGAGGTTATCTCTAATTTGGGGTGTCAGGGCATAGTTTCCCAAACCTGAGGGAGGTTGACCTCAGTCAAAGGCACTAGTATTCTTCGTGAGTATTAAACCGAAACCTGGGGGTAGTTAGAACATTTTACCCTTATTCTTATTACATTTTGATAGTTTTTGTTTAAAAGCATTGAGGTAACTTAGTGTATATATATATATAGAGAGAGAGAGCAGCAGTGGAATGCTAGCGATAGTAACTTCCTTTAACTCATCGGTGAAAACCAATCCTAAAATTAAATATTTTCTTGTAATAAATGTCCTAATATGCCCTTCTAGTTTTAAGTATTTACATGAGTACAATCAACCAACAAATAAAACTATCACTATTTTGCTGAGAAAGTAAAAGGGCATATTGATTAGGGATATACATGGTTCAGTTTGGTTTGATTCCAAAATATCTCAAATCGTATAAATCAATTTTATTAAATGATGAAACCGAACCAAACTGAACCATGATGAAACGGTTTGGTTCGGTTCTAACCACGGTTTGGTTCGATTCTATCATCAATTTTTTTTTTTTTTTTTTTATAAAAAAGGCAAAAAAAACATAATAATTTAGATCTTTTAAAAAATTGCCACTAGCCTACCACCATAAAAAATTACTAGTAGCCTACTATCAAAAGGCAAAAAAAATATCATAGTTTAAAAAACTGCTAGTGCTACTGGTAATTGTAAATCCCAAAAGCATATGCCATAATATCATATATATATATATATATATAACGGTTCGGTTTAGTCCGGTTGCAATGGACACGAAATCTTAATTGAACTGAAAAATTATGAATTGAAGTTTTCATAGAATTGAACCGTAAAAAATCAAACCATTTGGTTGAATTCGGTCCAATTTTACAGTTTGGGCGAATTTTTGTGCAACTCTAATATTGATCGATTTGTGACTGGTTTATTTCTGTGTGATATTTGTGACTAAACTTCCAACCCAATGGTATATACCGGTTAAAGCTTTGCAATGGGAGGGTCTCAGATAGCCTGCAACTCACGTAACTCTTTTCATTAGTTTCCTCCAATACCACACTACCCCAATTTTTTTTTTTTTACTAAATTAGTTACTTTAAGCATTTCTGTCACTGCTACAAACATATGCCTACTTTATATATAAAAAAGCCATGCAAAAATTGTGTGATGATTTCTTCATAGTAAGTGCATGTACAAAATCTATCTTCATACTAAGTGCATTCAAACATACAAAATCAGTGTCTATTGGTGACTCTGCTACTCAGTCTTCAGAGATTGGGTAATTGGCCTCTCCAGTCCACCAGCAAACAAAACCAGGATCTTTTAAATGTTATGGACTTCTGGATAGTTTAAAGCCCATTGAAAGCATTATCTTCATTGATCACCCACCCAAAAAAAGTAAGAGCACTATGATAGAAAATTACTTTACTAATATGCCCATTAGGATTCAATTTTGATGCACAAAAACACCATAAATTACAAACTTTAAAAGTGATATAGATCTTACCTTCATCTATTATAAGTAAGAAAGTTTGAAACTTTAATTTGTGTGTTTTTCTCGAGTGTAAAAAATGCTGTATGCAAAAGCACTTCTCAATAAATCGACCTAGAACTCAGTTCAGTTCCTTCTATTATGAAAACAAATTATGCAAATAAGATCTTCAAACCACTCCTCTATCTCTATAGTTGATGGGTACAAAGTATAGTGTTTCAGAGTATGGCTTGGGACCCTATATATCATTCGTAAACCATTTTTCTTCCCATCAAAGACATTTAGTTATCATAAAGAAAATCTAAGTTACATAATACACCTTAACTCTTGGTTAAGTCACACTAACTCTAACTCCAAGAGTTACCTTAATTCTTCATTATATTATATTACCTATAAATAAATATCATGTTAAATTAACTAATGAAATTTAAAAACTTGAAGTTAAGAGTTGTATAGTCTAAGACTTAAGTCTTCATAAAAAAAAAGTCAATTAAATGAAATTAATTTGAATCCTAACATCAAGTTCATAATGGAGTATTAATCTCTTAGAGCAATTGAAGAGTTTGTAACTCAAAATGCTTATCCATCTTTACAACTTTGGTCTTCCAAACATACACTTGGTGTACTTAAAATTGGATCACCTTCCAATTAATTCATAGAACCCTTTTCATGGAAGAATCTAGTACTATATCATGCAAATGCCACATTAAAGTGATAAATTTCTAACACACTCACGCTGAACCTTAGTAAGAGCACTCCTGGGATTGTTTTTAAAAGAGAAATTATTACATGGTTCTTATCAATCATATCATAAGAGAAACCTGCATGGTATACTGGCAAAGTTGGGTTCATAGAGTGCAATCGAGTGGAAGATGCAGATTTTGTAAAATCTATTTCAATCAGGTTATTTTCAAATCTAATGCTCTAATTTCCAGTTTAATGGGGTTAGTTTATTGATGTTGTTTTACCGGTTGGAGAAATTGAGAACATTTAAGAGAATATATACACTAATCTTTTTACCCCAAAAAATCTTATTTAATATTTTTTTCTTGACTAATAAATTACAAATATTGACAATGAAAAATATCTTTTCCATTGTTCAAAGTGAAAGGTCAAGATTCAAGTCCTCGATAAATTTTTTTTACAAAATTACAAAACACAAATCAACAATGATACATTTTTCAAATTCAAAAGATGTCGAATGATTGTAAAGTGAGTAGAGATGGAAACCCCATCAAATGATATCAAAGTTGATGTGCTTCTGAATTTGACACCTCTATCATTTCAATGTACGAGCATGAAATTTTATCGGATACATATCTAAAACAAACATCCCTATTCTTTATATAAGATTGATGGAAGAATAAAAAACTCAAATTTTATAACAAAAAAAGGACTTGCCAACCTCTAGTCTATTTCACTTAATGAATAGTACAGAGTATGACCATTTCAATTGAATTGAAATGAAAGAGCTTAGGCATATATCCTTTACAGAGCTGCAGTGAACATGTTTATCATTATCATGCCTTTGTATTTATAGTTGAATATTTAGTGCTATTGATTGGCGTAATAGTAAAAAGTTAGATGCGTGAGAACTTAGAATTCAAACCTAACAATTGAGACCTTCCTAATGATTGCCTTGTTATAATATTCTTTTGATTACAAAGAATTGGCATGAAACTTCTTGATGGACTTTTCAGTAGTCATTCAACTAGTATTTGTTTTGATTTTAGTTGAAATTTGGGATTTTTTTTTTTTCTGCTCAAGTCATGAAATTTAATTTCTAATTTCATTCAGGTTTTTGGAAAGTCTTTGCAATGCACTTTTGAGACACTTATCCCTATCTACTTGATTATTGCAGTCTAGCAACATTCTTGTCCTTTTTTTTTTTATTTTTTTATCATCATTCTTGTCCTTTGTTCAGTACTACTTGCCGCATTGCAATCTGATTGTTTGATCTCATCGTGTGAAAATAATATTTTTAGTTTGATAATTATTCTTTTTTCATTTTGATAGTTTTTGTTCAAAAGCATTGAGGTAACTTAGTGGATATATATATATATATATATATATATATATATATATATAGGAGTGCTAGCAATAGTGGTTTAGTTTCAATTATCGGTGAAAACCAATCATAAAAATTAAATATTTTTTAGTAATAAATGTCCTAATATGCCCTTCTAGTTTTAAGTATTTACATGAGTACAATCAACCAACAAATAAAACTATAACTATTTTGCTGAGAAAGTAAAATGGCAATTCGGTTTGGTTCTAAAATATTTCAAATCGTACGGATCAATTTTATTAAACGATGAAACCGAACCAAACCGTTTCAAGTATAAAACAGAACCAAATCGAATTTTGATGAAATGGTTTGATTCGGTTCTATCATCAATTTTTTGTTTTGTTGTATAAAAAGGCCAAAAAAACAAAATTTAAATCTTTTAAAAAATTGCCACTAACCTACTACCATAAAAATTACTACTAGCCTACTATCAAAGGCAAAAAAAAATATCATAGTTTAAAAAAAAAACTACTGGTACTTGTAAATCCCCAATAGCATATGCCATAAAATCATATATTTTATAAATTTATATATATATATAACTAAACGGTTCGGTTTGGTCCGGTTTCAATGGACACGAAACTGTAACCGAACTGAAAAATTATAAATTGAAGTTTTTGAAACCGTGACGGTATTGAACTGTAAAAAATAAAACCGTTTTATTCAATCAGGTCCGATTTTACAATTTGGTCAAATTTTTGTGCACCCCTAATATTAATCGATGAAAAAGCTAAAACATTTATTACAAACAAGTATTAATTTTTGTCATTGGACAATTGCAGTGGCTTAAGTGACTATCTTTAGTACTAAATATAATCTGTTTTAGTATTCAACATTTAGTCATGTTAGTCACGTTTCTGTATTTTTAAAGAAGGGTTACCCAAAAAATGAAAATTCAGCATAATTACTAGTACAATAATTATCACTATATATATATACATATACATACTCTTGAAATCTCTTAACAATTTATGGTTTATTTCTGTGTCATATTTGTGATTAAATTTCCAACCAATAATATATACGGTTACAGCTTTGCAATAGTACGCTCTAGGAGTAAATATTGGGTAAAGCGCACCGTGCGTCCGGTGCATCTCAGTCATCCGTGCAATGCACTCGCGGTGGGGCCCACCGCGCGTGCCATCGCACCCACGGTCAAGATGCGCCGACGCATGTACGCCAGGCGCATGTGCATCTGGCACAACCAATATTTTCTCCTCAAATAACCTGTAACTCACGTAACTCTTTTTATTAGTTTCCTCCCATACCTCACTACCCCATTTTTTTATTTTTACTAAATTAATTACTTTAAGCATTTCTGTCACTGCCACAAACATATGCTACTTTATATATAAAAAAGCCATGCAAAAATTGTGTGATGATTTCTTCATAGTAAGTGCATGTACAAAATCTATCTTCATACTCAGTGCATTCAAACATACAAAATCAGTGTCTATTGGTGACTCGGCTACTCAGTCTTCAGAGATTGGGTAATTTGCCTCTCCAGCCCACCAGCAAACAAAACCAGGATCTTTTAAATGTTATGGACTTCTGGATAGTTTAAAGCCCATTGACAGCATTATCTTCATTGATTACCCACCCAAAAAAAAGTAAGAGCAGTATGATAGAAAATTACTTTACTAATATGCCCATTAGGATTCAATTTTGATGCACAAAAACACCATAAATTACAAACTTTAAAAGTGATATAGATCTTACCTTCATCTATTATAAGTAAGAAAGTTTGAAACTTTAATTTGTGTGTTTTTTTCGAGTGTAAAAAATGCTGTATGCAAAAACACTTCTCAATAAATCGACCTAGAACTCAGTTCAGTTCCTTCTATTATGAAAACAAATTATGCAAATAGGATCTTCAAACCACTCCTCTATCTCTATAGTTGATGGGTACAAAGTATAGTGTTTCAGAGTATGGCTTGGGACCCTATATATCATTCGTAAACCATTTTTCTTCCCATCAAAGACATTTAGTTATCATAAAGAAAATCTAAGTTACATAATACACCTTAACTCTTGGTTAAGTCACACTAACTCTAGCTCCAAGAGTTACTTTAATTCTTCATTATATTATATTACGTATAAATAAATATCATGTTAAATTAACTAATGTAATTTAAAAACTTGAAGTTACGAGTTGTAAAGTCAAGACTTAAAGTCTTCATAAAAAAAAGTCAATTAAATGAAACTAATTTGAACCATAACATCAAGTTCATAATGAAGTATTAATCTCTTAGAGCAATTGAAGAGTTTGTAACTCAAAATGCTTACCATCTTTACACCTTTGGTCTTCCAAACACTAGGTGCACTTAAAATTGGATCACCTTGCAATTAATTCATAAAACCCTCTTCATGGAAGAATCTAGTACTATATCATGCAAATGCCACATTAAAGTGATAAATTTCTAACACACTCACGCTAAACCTTGGTAAGAGCACTCGTGGGATTGTTTTTAAAAGAGAAATTATTACATGGTTTCGATCAATCACGTCATAAGAGAAACCTGCACGGTATATTGGCAAAGCTAGGTTCATAGAGTGCAATCAAGTGGAAGATGCAGAATTTGTAAAATCTATTTCAATCAAGTTATTTCCAAATCTAATGCTCTAATTTCCAGTTTAATAGGGTTAGTTTATTGATGTTGTTTTACCGGTTGGAGAAATTGAGAACATTTAAGAGAATATATACACTAATCTTTTTACCCCCAAAAAAATCTTTTTTAATATTTGTTTCTTAACTAATAAATTACAAATATCGAACATGAATGAAAAGTAATGTAGATGATGTCAATGTATGAATTAGGTTGCACTCTTTTTGAATTGCAAAGTATACCATGTAATATAGTGTAATGTAAATATAATTATTTATTTTGCTGGTTAAAGTTATCATAGATATATTTTTGATGACATGAGATGTTTATTTTAATGGATAAATTAAATTAGCACTATAGCACAATTAAGATCAGCCCAACTTTGCTAGTTTCATATTGGGTTCAAGCATGGTTGGCAAGGCATGCCAAATTTTGTAATTCCTAAACATGTATCAAAGTGTAGCTCATGAATTGAACTCACCAGCCGATGGATTTTTGGTAATGGGGTTGATGTGGGGTTTGGGATCAAAGAGTGGATAGAGGACAATAATAAAATTGCATATAAATCCATTTTGAGTCCTATGTACGACAATGAAAAATAATCATTATAGCGATAATTGATTCCGTTACGTTATGTCGATATAGGTCCGATTTTGTTACAACGCATCTGTATTGACAGCCACGGTCGCGACTGCAAACCTCGGTTGCATTATTGCATTTTTAAAGTAAAAGTCTTGCATATGCACTAAAAAATACCTGTACCGGATAAAATTCTTTTCCATGGCACGAGTACTCACATGGAGTACTTATTTTCAACTGTTAGATAGAGAATTTTCTCTTAATATCAACAATTTTGGTAATGATTAAGGATCCTTTCTAATCCACATTTGAGTTCGTTACCAATTGAGTTGAGAATGCAACACCACGCAACAATATTAAATCAAGAATTAAATAACGATGAAAATGTGTTGCATTATCAAATTATGATATTAGAATATTAGGACTCGACGTAATATGTTGCATGAGTATTATATCCTTGAACTAAATACTTTGAGTGAATGTATATATCATGTTACGGAAGTTACATCCTCAATGTATTGTGTTACTCTCAAGGTTGATTGAATGATTTTGCTGTTTACAACTTAACTAATATAAAGGAATTAACAATCTATTTGAGAGTTGTTATTGATAAATATATCATATAGACTCAAGTATTTAAAGGCTCATGTGAACCTTGGATTATGACGATTCATACATGCATATTATATAATGGACCCTAGGATGACTTCACTCATATATGGAGCCAAGAATGACTTGACTCTTAGACTTTTAGATAAAATATCTCTTAAAGGCAAAATAGTCATTTGGTGTGGTGACTGTGTTTCTCGATTTGAATGTTGTTTGCTCCGTTGGCTTTGTTTGCCAGGATAGAAAAAATAAAATAAAATAAAATAAAGAAGAAATATTAAAAATTTGGGAAAAAGCTTTAGAAAAAGGATTTCAATTTAATTATGATTACAGGTTTACAATTGACAGTACATTAAAATATTACCCTTGAATGAATAAAATGTCAATTGCGCCCTCAGTCTTATTTTACTGCTTGGACTAAGAATGGGGATAAAATTGCAATTTTAACCTTAGACATCAAAGATAACCAAAATTACAATTTTGCCATTAGGATTAGGATTTAGATAAAAATTATGATTTCACCTATCGAAAACCAGAATTAGGAATCGGGTAAATTTACTAATTTACCCTTAGAAATTAGTACAGTACATGATACCCTTCACGGGCTTTACCTTATTCCACAAGACATAGTGTTTACCTAAATAGTTGTTGCCAACACATATAGAGCTAACATGAGCAGTTTTTCCAATATCCTCAGCTTTAAAAATGAAAATTTTGAAATAGGATTAGAAGATCCAGAAGAAAGAGTAGGAACAAGGCTACAAAAATCAGCAGAATAATCCAATAGAACATGATCTCCAATAGAATAATCCAAGCGCCTACAAAAACCAGTAAACGAGCACTTCTAAAACTGTATCAAATATGAACCCAAAAATAAGAAAATACTCTTACTTCTGATGAACTTCACAGATCTTATATTGTCTTCAAAGATCCTGCAACATTTTATGTTATGGAAATACCTAAAAAGACTAACAAATCGCAAATCCAACTCTGAACTTGCACAAGACACAGATTATTCACCCATAGGGCATAGCATAACCTAAAAAACCGAAAACCAAAAAGAAATTCCAATTCAATAGATTCCCAGCATATCATCAGTTAGGAATTGCCTCCTATATCTTATTCCAGTCCTAAAGTCACCAATTCAGTTGCAAATTGAACTACTGAATAGATGAGGGAAATGGAAAGAAATGGTTGCAACTAGCAAGTTGTAAGAAAGCTGATATAAAGAGAGCAGCCACTCTAATGTCAAATAATATACATGTAAATATCATTCATATTACATTACAATTTAACTAGAGATTTAGTAGTCATACTCACTAGTCAATGAACAGCAAATACAAGGAAAAAAATTAACCATCTAAAAGACAATTTACTGTTACAACGAGTAACCAGCATAAGTGTTGGAAACTAGAGATAGGAGCAAGGTTCTAATGAAAAGGTATTGAATCAAAACAAAGTTATAAAGGTAGTTATTTCTCAACATCTAAATGTGCAGAGTATAATATTATAACACAAAAGCTATGCTCAAACTCAACTCAACAAAGCCTCTTCCCAACTATTTGAGGTGGCTACAAAAGCTATAGATGCAAAAATCTAAATGTGCAAAGCATAATATTATAACACAAAAGCAATGCTTAAACTCAACTCAATAAAGCCTTTTCCAAACTATTTGAGGTGGCTACAAAAGCTAGAGATGCAAAAATTCGGCTTGATGGCTGACTGCGAACAGATTGGTCTGTGACACTATGCAAGCTCCACAATACATATAGGATTGCGATAACATTAACTTCGAAGCCTTACACCTTACTAGGTTCTCTACAGTCCCGTATCAAACTCTAAAACTTAAAGTTGCTATATCGCGTTCAATCGCAGCAGTCCAATCAATAGGCTGGTAGAAATTGACCATTGTTGTGAAGATGACAGAAAATTTCTCAAAAGCATCGACTTAAATACTCAGGTTTACAAAAGAATAAACTCATACCCTAATGGAAGTATGTGCAGAACCTAGTGGTCCATCACAATAACACAAATTGGTACATAGTACAGAACATCGGCCTCTATTATCCATCATAGCTACATCAAAAATAAGGCTGGGTTTTCCAACAAAAAATATATATATATATATATATATATATATATATATATATATATTCATGGAATGAAAAAAGGCAGTGTAAAAACAAGCTTCAATGAAATTCACAAGATTCAATCGTCAAGTTATTGACGAACTACTGAAACTCATACTTAAAAAGAAAGCAGATGACATATTCCCTGATATTAGGGAGGACCAACCAAGCAATGCATGATGAGTCAGATCAAGATGGTATTAGACCAATTAAGATAAAGGAAATGAAGTCAATAACACAATTAACTGCTTCCTTAAAGCATATTCCAATTTTGAGGCATCTCATATAGGATCAGAACCACAGAGAAATCTCCACAGATTTGTCAAACTCCTTAGAGCCTCCGATAATTCATAATCTAGGTGAGCAGTTATCAGTTACGTGTATGAACCCTCCAATGCATCAAATTTTCATTACAAAGGATTTTTCTTACTTCCATGGGCAGGTCATAATGTTATTTCACGGCAAGGAAAAGTCAAGAGAAGTTCAGGCGAACTGCGATCCGTATTGTAGTAAGCAAGTTGAAAACTACATTCTAGGGTTTTTCATCCTATAGTATAATGCAAATCACTTCTTCAATTGATCACAAACAAAGAGAGAACAAAAGTGCAAGTAGAATACAATGGAACAACTACAAATGCAGTAGAACAATCAGAGTCCAACACCCAGCAAGAAATGTTAGCAGTAAGAACAATGTTTTATCCCCATCAATTTTCATATACACATAAGGAGCACAAAGGAAAGAAAATTACATTGTAAAGTAATAATACCATGCATACCATTAGAAAATATTCCCAGACATTTAATGCTTGCAGTAGCATCTATTACACTTGCCAAAAAGATTACCTATGCCTTGCCCAAAAACAGCAGATAACAATCCTTAAAGAAGGCAAAATTAGTAGATTTTTTATTCATTTTATTTTTTCCCTGTAAGCCAATCCTTGGATTAAGAAAGACATTAACTGTGCTGTTATATAGACAATCCCACGCACTAATCAAATCCGTCCAAGTTTGAGACTAATGCTTTTCAGAGTGAACTCAAAATTACATAAATTGGCAGTTGGCAACTTTTTATGTATCCCCAAACATGGTGATTTAAAACAAATGAAATCTTAAATTATCAGCAATACAACTAAATTGCAGTTTTTCAAAAGGAAGATGTATCAATTTCACCTTTTTCTTCTATTCAAGAAACTACATCATCCTAATCTTCTTCTCCTACGTTCACGGGAAAATCCATTGTCTACATCAGAAACCCTAGAAACACCACTTCTTCTCCTGGAAGATGAAGAAAGACGGGGCACAGATACACTGATTTCAGTAGATGTATCTGTTGTCAGGTTTTCCAAGTGGACACCAACAGCAGAGACATCTGTTATTAAGGAAGATGAAGAAAGGGGCTCTGATGAATTGATCTCAGCAGTGGAATCCACAGTCTGATGCTCTGATTGCAAAACAGCAGCATTACTTGTAAGAGAATCCCCACTTTCAAGTTGTATATACTGTGAATCAGTTCTGCGCAAAACACGATGATGAATATAAGATTCAAGGTCCTCAACTAATCTTTCTGCATTACTCAGTGCAGATGAAATTTCAGTAAGTGAAGCAGCACTTTCTGATAAAACCCTCGAAAACTGATGGGATCGGATGCGCCGGCTGCCTCCTACCTCTGTATTGGGCAACACCTCGGAAGTGAGAGCCTGACTCGCCAAGATACTAGTTCTGTCAGAATTGTTGCCAACACCATCAAGATCCTGTCTTTGCGGGAGCTCCCTTGTTAAACTAATCCCAGTCCTAATTCGTCGAAGTGCTTCTGCCACTGGAATATGAGACACCACCCGGTTAACACGCTGCTGCCTAACACTCTCTATCCGGTGTGCTTGGGGCCTTGGGGGTATCTCCAAGAGAGACTTCAACTCTGACACATTGTTTCCGTTACCATAAATTGGAGTAATATTTGTATCTTTCACCTCTCCCTTGCACTCAGGACATTCCTTAGAACTCGAATAGACATATGGCAACTGATAAAAGCATTCCCAACAAAACAAGTGACCACAACAAGTCAATATAGGTTCTCTTGCCAAGTCCAAGCATTTATTACAATCGAAAAAATTCCCACCAGCACTACTGACCCTCTTAACGTCTGCATCAATTTCCAACGCCTTTGCAACCAAATGGGTGCTATCCCTTTTGCAACTTTTGCCCCTATTAGCTGTACTTTCTTGGGCACTTAAACTATTCTCCCCATTACGCACTTCCGCACCACCCACATTATTGATCAGTTCAGTTGAAGTATTACTAGCTACAGGAGGATTTAGAGCTTGTCGCCACCTCTGGCGTTGCCTAGCTCTAGCTGTGACTGCCTCAAGTTGTCGGATTCGCTCTTCGATCTGACCGTGGGCAGTTTCCAACTCATTCAATAAAGATCCCAGTCCTACCACTGGAGCAATAGGTAGTTCTGAAGGTACTTGGTTTAAATCAAGATCCATTACCATATCATCCCTCATATCATCCTCCATCATATATCACACAATCCAATTCAACTTCCAAATACCCTTTTGAATACACAATTGAAAATTGCTAACGATAGACCTTCCAAAGCCAAAACTCATAAATTCGGTGACTTCTGTTAAGAAATTAGGATTTTACAAAACTAAGAACCTAAAACGAAAATTGATTCTTTATGTACAGATTCACAACAACGAATCGATAAAATTGAAGACAAACATACAAACACACATGTAAATAGAGAGAGAACGATTTAGAGACCTGTATGAAGGAGTTGATTTCAGCTAAGATGTTGAAAATCTTGGGTTTTGAGCCAATGCACCCGACGATTTTTTCCCCAAATTCATATTCTCCATTGCTTCGTTGTCTTCTTGTTTTTCAATCAACGATCTGTTTTTGTAGAGAGAGAGAGAGAGAGAGAGAGAGAGAGAGAGGGATAGTTTCAGAGACTGCGAGAGAGAAGAATAGATAAAGTCGGGTAAGAGCAAGAGGGGCGCGTAACTACAGAAAGCGAGACGATAAAGGGTCTTGGCGCACTTTTGGACCAGTAACTCTGTTAGGGGAAACCGGGTTTATACGACGTCGTGGTCTCTATCTTTTTAATTAAAAAGTAAATTGGCAACCACTCCCTAAACCGTTTATAGCAAAAGATATTTTGAAGCAACAATCAAATTTTTACAAATATTTCTAATTAAAAAAAAAACTGAAACAAATAACTTATACCTCAAACTTAACAAAAACCCTTGAACTATATATAAAAAAGAAAAAAATTAAGTAAATTACGCTGACCTCTCTTGGGCTTTATTTGGATAAACATAAGAAAAAAAAAATGATAATATTAGTTATGAGAGAAAAAAAAACAAAAGAAAGGATAGCAATAACTTGTGTTAGTATTTGGATAAATTATAAAAAAAAAAATAAAGGAAGTGATAACATTCTTGTTTGGAAAAGCTAAAGGAGAGAAAAGAAAAGAAAGTTTTTTAACCAATTTACTATCATATCTTTTTTTATTTACTATCATGCTCATTTTTTCTTTTAAAATGTTAGGGTTAGTTTTGGTTTTAAGAAAATTTTACTTAAACCTTATAATTTCTCTCCAAATCTTTTCACTTTTGGGAGGATAGCATATGAGAGATTTGGAGGGATTAACTATCCCTCCAAATCACTCCTAATCCTTTATTTTATTTCCTTTTTAACAAATCAAATATAAAAAACACTACCCCTCCCTTTCTTTTCTTTTCCTTTTAATTCCATCAATCCAAACTAGCACTTAAGGTTTTGCCAAATTACACAAGGGTAGAACGTTTGAGGTTTATTACTTTGACATTTTCTAGGGTTTGGTGTGTGCACTCAATGACACCCTTGACATTTTTTGTCTGACAGAACCATTAACCAAATTTTACAAAATGGCCATTTTGCGATTCTCTTATATGAAAAGACAACAATAGCCTTAAGTATTATAATGAATGACAAAAAAAGCCACCAAGACATGGACCGAAATGCCCTTAGGTATTCATTACCCCCATTTCTTCTCTCTCATTCCTACGCCTCTCTTATGCAATTTCTCTCTCTCTCATTCCCATCTTTCTATCTTTATCTCTCTATTTGCTGCAATTTATTTTTTCTCTCTCCTTCTATCTCATCATCTTCTTCGAGTAATTCCATTAAACCATGTATATATATATATACACACACACACACACACACACAATCAAACACATGAAATCCACACCAATCTCCATCCAAATACATTAGAATAACATAAAAACCTTAAACAACACCTATTAGAATCAAAAGCAATGAAAATATCAAATTAAAACCTCCAAATTAAAGAAGAAGTAACCTACACATACACATATATTTGTATCAAGCCTTCTCTGTATCTATAATTTTTATATAAAGAGAATAAAAGAGAAACATCTCTCTATATAAGTATAGTTACATATACATATACATCATATCATTTCTAGATATACATATACAAATATATCAAATCAATTGAAGTACTTTAGAAATATACAAATCTGAACTTTGGTTGACGAACACAATCCTGCAAAATATCAATTAAGCATCAAAATCCTTACTTTTGATCTAGAAAGCACGGACACTTCATCGAGGGTGCCGTACCTATATCAAAAACTCGGACACTGTGTCGGACACTTGGATACTCCTCAAACACGTGGCAGACACTTTATAAAAGTATCTTAACATCTTTCTTTTTATGACACTTCTCGGACACTCCTCGAACACGTGTTGGACACTTCGTAGTTGTGATGTATATTCAAGTATTTCGAAAGAAAATTATATGTGACTAAGTTATAATTAAAAATCTAAGCTAAATATATGTAGATGACTAAATAAGGTTGGTTCTTTAATCTATTTGTCTATTTTTGTTTGGTTCTTAATTGCTTGATGATAAATTGAAGTATTTCTGTAATGTAGTTTTTTTTGTTGATTAATTAATATATATTAATATATTATATTATTATTTTATAGCCATATCCTCGCCGTGTCCGTGTCCTTTTTTTTTAAAAAAATCGTATCGCCGTGTCCGTGTCGTGTCGTACCCGTGTTCATGTCCGTGCTTCCTAGCTTTTGACAAAACCATACATCAAATTATCAATCTAAAAAACCATTTTTGTGTTCCTATTTTCCAATAACGGGTAGGCATGAGCAATAATGGCACCGAAACTAAATGAAATCCAAAAATCAAATCCACGAACACATCAACGCCGTTGCGAGGTTGTTTCTTGGCCAAGACTTAGCAACCATAGAATGACCGAGGACTAGCACGTATTCTCCTTTTGTCCATCTCACAACCACTTATATTACCACTATGAAGTTAAAGTCTATTATATATGTAGATATTGCATATAATTTTATATATCAACATCAATTTAAGAAGGAAGAAATCCAATCATCTTGAGCTATGGTTCCTCACTTCATAAATTCCAAATCTCAAAATTTCCCCAAAATTTTGGGTTTTTTGCCCAAATTGTTAGCGGTCTCAACTGATTGTTCAAACCCCGATAAAGAGAGAAACTTGAATATTTTTCTCACTCACTACACACACACACACACACACACACACCTATATATAAAAAGCCATTGATCACGTCGATAGCCATCAGAATCATTCTCTGGTTAATTATGAAATCTTCTAGCATCGGTAGCCATTGATCGCGTCTATCTTCCTCGCCACTATCGTTGGCATCATCACCTAGCCCCTTTGTACCTCGATGTGGTGGCTATGTACAAATATGAAAATATGTACACACACACACACACACACACACATGCATATTGTTGATCCTAAAACTTCAACCTAAGATTTTGATGATTCTAAATTATTGTAGTGATGAACTAATGTTTCACTTGAGTGTTCTTATAGGTGCTTACAGTCTATTTAACTCAAGTAATTCAAAGGTCAAAAGCTTTGAAATTCAGCCTACAAAGGAGTTTCATAAAAGTCACATGTCTATGATTTCTTCCCTTGAGTAAGGAAGTTTGAAGTGGATCCAAGCCTCATGATGATGACTTAAAAGCTCATGATCAAGGAACTTAAATTTGCTAAAGATTCAAGTTTAAGAGCTATGGTTCCAAGGTTCAAGTCCATAGTTTAGGAACTCCAAGCAGTTGAAGAGAAAAAGTCCAGACCTAGGTGGTCTAGCATCGAGATTATATCCCACTGCATGCACAAAGGTCTCCTTACTTTTTGAAACAAACCTTGGAGGTTGTTGAACCACTTTACAAGGTCCAAATTGCTAGAAGAATTCTATTTTCACAAATGTGAAATTCAGGTCACACAAAACTCAAGCCTACAACTTACTAAAATAGCGATAACTTTTAGTACGGTTGGAATTTTCAAGTGAGGCCAATTGCATTGGAAAGATGACTTCAAGAGTTTCAGTTTAGACTCAAATTTAGATTTAAATCAAACAAGTTATGGATTGTTGAATTTAGAGATTTATTACAGATTTTTGAACAGGGCTAAAGTTAAGAACTAAAATCTTTAGGACTATTTTAAGATGTCCACCAGTGACACCAAGATGTCTTACTTGTATGAGATTTGTATATATCAGGCTAGAAGTTTACCCAAACATTCCCAAACATGCTTCAACGGTCAAATCTGATTTCAAGCTATCTCAAACACTTCCTAAGGTGCTCTAACGGTCACAAATGAATAGTTTCTCATATATCTAATGAGTAGTTTCTCAAATCTCCAAACCTCAAACGACTACATTTTTTAAAGGGCTTTATATACCCATCATTTGATAAACTGAAGGGTTGAGAATATAGAGACTGGGTCCAATTTTGATCGATTTTTATTTTAAGCAACATTTTGCCCTAATTGCATTTTAAATGATGTTTAACATGTTATGAATGTGAAAAACATGTTTGGAGAATTGTTTTAGGGTTTTGAAAAGTTTTGAGAACATTTGGAGAAGTTTGAATTTTTGGGTCAACGGAGCCCCGGGACTCGGTCTGGTGGACCCGAAAATTTGGACAATTTTTTAAAAAATATTACTTTTGGTCATGAACCAAAGAAATTTTTTAGAGAGTTAAGGAAGTAATTTCGGAGCCATAGCCGCTTTCAAAATTGAAAACGAAGGTCGGGAGGGTACATTAAGTGACTCAGGGTTGTTTTGGTCATTTCGCACCCAAAGGAGACATAAATATCTGGGAGGGGCTAAGATATTTCATTTTTATAGCTCTTTCTCTCTCTAACTCTCCCACTTCATCTCTCTCCCTTCTCCCTACATTTTGGAGGTACTAGGCTAGGAATCGGGAAACGCCGAAAGTAAGTGGATTGCTCTACTCAGCAAGGGCTACACTTTAGACCGAAAAAAGTCCACATTTGACAAGGTAGAAAGGGATGGAATTTTTAGAACTTGGATTCCAAGCTTGATGTTTGAGTTAGGGGTATGAAATTCCTCTTTATTTTGATTCTCTAGGTCACATACTTGTGATATGAAATTTTGTTTTGAGAATTTTGTGAAAATATAATCTTATTACATGTATATGGAATGCCTAACATGTCTTGGTTGGAATTTATGTATTGCATATGTGTAGTTATTATCTATGAATGCAATATTGCGATTTTGAATTCATTTGAAGAGTTTTGTGAGATTTAGTTTCAAATGTTGAATTTATGCATGAAGAACATTTTTTTGAAAATGAATTCGTTGTGATTTCCATGAAATAGGTAATTTTCATTGTGACAAGATTGAGGTGAAAGTGTCAATAAACTTGACATAAATTGTGCATTTGGTGAGAATTGTAAAATTTGTGAATTTTGTGCATTTATGTGATAAGTGTAAATTATGTGAAAAGTGTGGTTTTTGGAGCATGATTGAGAATTAAGAAGGGCCCGGAGCCCTAGGGTGCAAGACCCAAAACTTGGCCAAGTGGATGTTGCTTCTGTTCGGTTAGCTACCTGTAGAGCATAAGCAGAGTTTATGGTTTCGTAGAAACCCTTACTATGGAATTATAACAAGTAGAAGTCCTCAGTTGAATTGATTTTTGGTTATACGTGGTGTGACTTGTAGGTTTACTTGTGAGTTGTGACTTCATATAAATTATTATATGTTAAAATGTGAAGCATCACCCATGATTTCTAAAACTTTTATGTTTTTAAGTGTGAAAAGTATGGATACTTGTCATGTAGTCATAGAGAGATTTCATAAGCATTCATTCATGGTTGTTTGAGTTAAGGTAGAGTCGGGTGGATCATTCCTGTTGGATGTAGTTGTATGCTCACCCCTCTCCCCCAAACTCTTTTCAGATAAAGCTCCAATGGAGGACAAGACATAGAGCTCTAGAGTGGATTTTGAGCTTCTTTTTGGATTTCTTTTGGACATATGTATGTAGAAGTCCATCTCAATTTGCACAGTATGTTGACTAAAGCTAAGAGTGTTGCATTTACATTTGGTTCACCGCTTTGTTTACAAATTTCAAATGCAATTGTCACACTTGACTAATGTTGAACCTTTTGAGAGATGCATGTGCAATGAACTCATAAATGTATTGCTTTTGGGATATGTACGCATAATGGATCTTTTTAGTCTTTTATGTTGGAAATGTGGGATTGGCATTTAAAAATGAGGATTATACATTTTCTTAACTTTTCATGTACATTATGAACTCCATTATGTATGATATTGTGGGAATTAAATGAATGATGGACTTTCAAGCTTCCTTATGTATGAAATTGTGAGAATGAATGTTGGAGATTAGTTTTGTACATCTTTATCATTCTATGCTCTTTATAGATCATTTGTGGATGTTTTGGTTTCAAGGATAATGTAGGTTTGGAGTAAAATTATGAAATTTATGGAATTCGCATCTCTGAGGCCCAAATGTGTGGATTTGTATGAGTTTTGGGCATGCTTAGGATTGAAAATGAGTATATGAATATAGAGAATACATCTATACTTATGAAAATCAAGTTTTGAGGCATTTTTAAACTTTCGATCACCTAGTCTCTACATCAGCCGACCGAAACTGTGAGATACCGAACATTTGCAAATGGGTTACCTGTTTCAAATGACTGAATGAGGGTTTCAGCTGGCTAAAAGCTCCCTTTCGGTCAACCAAAATTACCCTTCTATCGATTGACAAAATTGAAAACCTGAAGGTTAGCTAAACCCATGTTTTAGCCAACCGAAGGAGGTTCTAGCCGACCGAAACCTGGACAGAATTAGAATTCTTCAAACCTAATAATATGAATGAGTATGAATAGAAACATAGACCAATGTGGATCCCATTGGGGTGGATAATGACGAGTATACCCATATGAAATGGTATATGTTTAGAAAGCTTCCGCAATTGAATGGTTTTAAAGTGAGATTAGTGATGTGTATGATTAGTTTAATCACTCTCATTTTTGGAAGACGAAAATCAGGGCGTGACAACTTGGTATCAAAACATGGTACCATGGTAGAGTTATTGATGAATAGTGGTTTGGATATTGATTTAACTGTTCACCACTCATTTCGCTCGCTCTTAACTGGGTGTTAGAAATCGGGGCGTGACAGAGAAAGATTCCATATAAACCATGTGTGTTTGAATTAAGTATTGATCATCGTTCTCCTATAATGGTTGAAATATGTTCTCTTTAACTAGAGCTTGATTTGCCAATCTATCCCTCACCGTTTCTCAAAGTAAATAATCTTTTTCACAAACCAAAACTTATATTGTATTTTTGTACATAAATCTCACACAATCAGCTTCACCTTTTTTTCCTTATCCATCTCGATTTCTGCAATAGTTTAGTATATAGTTGAGCCTTGATTTTCCAAGTGCTCACTAATACTTTAGGCTGATAGATCTTTTCTTAAGTCCCACGTGTATTTGTAACAATCTAGTATAGTTGATAAGTTTTGCTCCATTTATGATTTAGGTTAAGAGACTTTTATTGTGTTTGGGTAATTAGATTTTGGTTAGCCACCAACACCAACATCCCCATATTACTTAATAGCGGGCTAAAGTGGTGTATTCAATCCAAGAGAATCAAACACCAACATCATTGTTTGTATTTGTTTATCTTCTTATAAAGCTTGCTTGCAACCTAATGTTCAAAGCAAATATAGAAGTTGTTGACCTAAAGATTTTAGTTTAGGGGCTATTCTAGTAATTTTAATGATAACAAACCAATGAAGATGTTATGCACTAATATTTCTACTTGAGTACTTGCCTTAAAATAGGTTTTATCTCAACTCAAGTAAAGTAATGACAAAGTCATATAGGACACATTCTTTAGAAGAAAGAACTTCAATCCTAAAAGACAATTATGTAAAAAATGAATATAGGGGGTAGTTTAGTCAAGTGAGAGCTAGGAATTAATTTTCAAAGTTATCTTGAATAACTTACTTAAATCTCAATTTCTATGACTAAATCAATAGGACCCTAGTATATATCATTTATATCATTTCCTTGGTTTCTAAATCCTTAGAAATAGGTCTTCATCTTAAATAAATCTTGTTATAAAGACCTAATGTGAATTGAGCCTTGACCTATGCTTAAAAGATTGATTTTTAAGGTACAGGCTAAATCAATCAACTACTCATTGAGCACCAGTCGACTGATGATGGACAGTGAGTTGGGCTTACTGACTTCTTTGAGGTTAGTCGACTAATCCCTAAAGATTAGTCGCTTGATGGTGTCTAGAAGGTTGAAGTTTGAAAGTCTTGATTTGATCAATCATCTCTCTTTGTTCATCAGCAGATTGATCTTTCTAAACCAGTCAATTGCTTTTAGTTGAATTCAAATTTAAATGGTTATTTTGAGCATTTAATGCTTTCCAAACACCTTCCAACAACCATATTTTTTAGAGAGCTTATATAAATGGTCTTGAGTTGCATATATGAATATAGAGTTACCATTTGAACCAACATTGATCTTTCACTTATTACTACTCACTCTCATTCAAATAGATTTAAGCTTCAACTTGTGATTCAATCATAACTATAGTTTTGTGAGCTTTGATTTGTACATCCATATTTGAGAGATATTTATTGTACTACAAATCTTCATTATTCCTTTCTATTAATTTGTAAAGGGTTGTTGAAATCCTAGAAGCAAGAGAAAGGAAAGATCTTGTGAAACTCATCATCAAGGTTTGCATTCCACCCATTAGGAGGTGCCATGAATAGATTTGAAAAATCACAATAAGGATATTGAGTCATGGAGTAGGAGAATCCAAACCACACTGTATGCTCGTGTTCATTGTGTTTGATTTTATCTATCCCAATCTCATTAATTTTGTGCATTGTTGAATTAATTTCTTTATTCTCTCTTGCAAAAGTTAATTGCTTTATTGAATTGTTCGCTTATTAATTTTAATCAGATAATTTTTTATTGTTTGCCAAAAGTCTCTGCGTGTTGCTGAGATGAAAAATTAGTCTCTTTGTTGAAAACATTGACTAGAAGTCTCTTTAACATGGTTATTAAGCAGAAGCCCCTTGGACGTGGTCCTTGAGTAGAAATCTCTTAGACGTGATCTTTGAGCATAAGTCTCTTTGCAGCAAACACGAAGCAGTTGTAAGGGGTTTGCATCTTACCCAAAGAGAAGCATAGTAGAATCCTTAATGAAACAGATAGATTCTCAAGGTATGGATGTATGTGACTGATTGTGTTACTAAACCATGTAAAAATCCTTGTGTCTTGTCTTGTTGGTTTACATTTCTCCAACCCCTAACTCTACTTTACTTCAACCACTTCTAATTTTCATTTGCAATTTAAATGCTTTAGTTTTGTAGTTGCTTGTGTTTAATTCATTCATAAGGAGAATGAGATATATGCTTGGATTTTATTGATTGTATTGGTTTGGTTATGAATTTAAGTTTTGATTATAGGTTGATTTAATTGCTCTTATAATAATTTTTCAATTTGTTGCAATTAGCCCATTGACTTGCCATGTTTTATTAAACACCAAGTGTTTTGATAAAATGTTCAATCAATATTATGTTTTATATCTAGGCTTTAAAAATTGCTCTTTCGTAATCGCTTTCAGTAAATGATCTCATTAGGACATAAACCTTCAACAAACTATTTTGAAGGTCACTTCATAATCTAATTTGAGATTAGGGAAATCCAATCATTCTCTAAGCATACAAATTCATTTGTTACTTAGTTGTTTGCTCTTAATCTCTTGAACCTCTTTGGGATTATTGCTACCCTTGAGTAAGCTGATTACGTTTGTTCTACCTTATTGGTTGAACAATCAAGCTCATGAAGTGCTAAATACGAAATCCAAACAAGTTGATTTTGTTAGCACAAGTCCAAACCAAAGTCGTGTAGAATTGTTTATTGTACTCGCAGCTTGAGAAGTCTTGACTTGTGTCGATTAGTTTTAATGTGCAATCAACATGAGTTTGTGTTGATCAACAATGTTGGCTCTCCAAATAACTCAGTTATTAAAAAAAGTTTCATGTTTTATAAAAGACCCTATTCACCCCTCTCTAGGGTCCTTATTTGGGCAACACATATATGTATATGTACAAATATGAAAATATGTATACCTATTTGTATATCTAAAATATCTAAATATATTTGTTGATATATATATATATATATATATATATATATTTGTGTGTGTGTGTGTGTGGAGCATGAAGGAAGAGAGAGAAACTGAGTAGAGTATTTTTTATAAATGTTGGAAAAAAATAATTTTCTGTTAAATATTTTTTCATTATACAAGTATTAAAATATAAATGGATAATTGATTTTTCACACTTAAATTTGGCGTATGGTACCTCGCTAACGGGTTTAGGGGAGGCCAAAGCAATAAATCCCAAACACTTTATCCATTTGTAATTTGACCCAACCTCAGAGGGCGTCAGTGTAAGTTATTCCAAAAAAAATTGAAGGCTATTGTGTACTTTCAATTATCATACAAAAAGAACATATAAAATTATCTAAACACCCATAACATGGCATAGTTTTGTTAAGCATATTCTTACATTTATCCATTTAGTAAAATTGTGTCATATGTCTATAATTATTTTTAATAAAAAAATTAAAAAAAACCCACCCGATTTTTTTATGTCATGACAAATAGCACACTCACTCATTTTGTCTCTATGAGAACTTAAACTCTCAAATTTTTACTTTGAAAATTTGAGGGGCAGTTTGGTTGGAGAAAATGGAAAGAAAAGAAAATAAAGGTAATAGAGGGAAATCATATATCGTGTTTCGCATAAATACTTAAAAGAAAGAAAATGAAGAGATTTGGAAGGATACAAATTAGGCATGATGGGTGGAAAATAAACGTCACGCCCCAATTTCCCATACCCATATCGATTTAGAAATCAAAGGTGAGGAAAGTTACACACCAATGCTTTCACTGTTAATTATTATATTTTCCTTACTTATCATGAAAGCTCACGAAACCTCATAATGAAACTAACAACTCAATTTAATGGTCTTATAAGGGTTACAAGTGTCACTACCCTAGTTCTACTCATTAGATGACTTGTCCCATTTCAGCCAACTGATCATTCTTTTGGGCTGCTAAAAGGGATTATTTCGGCCAGCTGAAGCCCAGTTTTAATCGACTGAAATGATGGTTTCTCTGATCCCAGTTTTTCCAAACTCTTGGGTTTAAAACTTTTAATCCAGCCATACAGTTGACATATTAGTCGGTTGGCTGGTGGTCATGTTTCGATCGGTTGAAGCCTAGTTTTGATTGGCCAAAACGATCCTTACTCCAAAATTCCAACTTTTGGGTTTCAATTCCCTAAATCAACCAGCCCGCTAATAGGCCCTTACTGGAGACCAAAACTCCCCAGATCAGACCTAACACCTGTTTAAGTATATCAAACCATTCACATAGCCTAGCATACACCTGTACATGTCTATATTCAATCATAATATGTATAAAAATTAACCAAATCATAAGAATACTTCATACTTGGAAACATACTCCATTTATACAAAAATATTTTTTTATCTAAAAGCCAACATTTGAATCATGAGTACCTATATACAATATCTCTAAATGTAAGTCTCCTTATACAATTCTAATTACACCATGTCCACATCCCGGACATGCATAATACAAAAACAACCAAGAAGAGTTCATCTGACTCTAAACCCAACTCAAGGTTGCTTACCATTGGCCACTTCTTTACCATGTCCTGAAATTGTTAATGTAGGAGGGTGAGCAAAATCAATGGCTCATGGTCATATGTTATGCGATCCGCCCAAGTTCACATTTCATATTAACACTGTAAAGCCTTAGATTTATTTTTTTATTTTAATTGTGATTAATTATGTTTTAATTGTGATAAGACATGATAAATTGGTTTATATATGTGTTTTGTGAGTTATGACACTTTTTTAGAATTTTTGAGTTTAGGTGTGGGGCCCAGGATGAGTTGGATAACCTAAAAGACTTTACGAGTCTTGAAAATTTATATAAGGGCGTATATGAACAATTAAGAGGTCTAAAAGATATGTTGGGAAAAGAAAATGTTAGTACATGAATAATAGAGAGTTAGTAGTAACAAAGAAAAATTAAGAGAAAGAGAGAGACTTAGTTGCAAAAGTTGTAAATATAAATAGATTTATGATATTTATTCTTCCCAAAAAAATTTGATTTTCTCTTCCCCCCCTCTTTCTATATATATATATATATATAATTTCACTCCAACTTCCTCTAGATTATGAGAGACTTAAGGTGAGATTTGAAAATTTTTTCAAGAGGAAAGTTTGTTCTCCTCATCATTATCTTTGATTTGATTGGTTCGAAGTTTGAGAAGATGGGAAAAACTAAGGTTTGGAGTTGAGGATAGCTTAAGAAGAGAAAGTTGTTTACCTCGCTACGATTTATGTTTCTAAGGTTCGAAATTCAAATTTGGATGAGTTTAAAGATTTGGGAATTTGGGACTTTTTGAAATTAAAGCTTAGAATTGAGGTAGGGGTGTTCTCTCCGCTTTATCATCGATTCCTTATAAATTGATGTTGATTTCGAATAATTTAGCATATTTAGAAGTGCTAGGGAGTGGTAATTGTGAGTCTTGCATATTTTCTTATGCTTATACTTATCAATTGAATCTTCACATGAAAATTATGATGATATAAATGTACATTGATGTTGATATATATGTCTTGTTGAATTTGTTGATTGAAAATATGTTAGAACATGTATTAATGTGAACTATATATGTGAATTATGTATACATGCCATATATGCTAGCAATTGAGGAGATATGTTGCTCATTAGAATGATTATAGTTGTGGAGGTTATGTTATACATGTTGCATACCACATGTTTAATAAAATGTATGAGAAAGTTCTTTTTCTATAAAATCGTATTTTGTGAATGCCTTATGAGAGAATTGATATTGCATTATTATATGTATGAAAATGACTTGTTTTAGCATAAAATCAAGTTGCTTATGATGCGCTTAGAAATGTGTAGTACATTTGAAATTGTATGTGTTGACATATTTGAAACCTATGTGATTGATTGTTGATTTTAGGAGGATGACGAGGAAATCAATAAGGGCCCAGAGCCCTATGGTGCAAGACCCGAAACTTGGCCAAGGTGGTTACTTTAGACCATCGGGTTAGTAGCTCATAAAGTATTGGAATCAGGATATTTGACCTAAGGGTACTTATCTGATGACTCAGGATTTTCCCCACTCTTGTTTGAATTTGAAACTTATATGACTTGGTATTTAAGTTTTGCTTTTGAATTGTAATATTCATGTTGATACTTGTATGACTTTCTATTAATTAAGTATTGTTAAGTATATGATTCATTCATGTATTAAATTGAAATCCATGAACACGAGCATTGAAGGCATACCATGTAGTATATAGGAATGCCATGATTGCATTTCACGAACATTGAAAGTATGTCATGTAGATATAGGAATGTCATGATTGCATTTCATGTAAGTCATGTCGAGTTAATGGATAAGTTGGTTTGGGTATCTCTACTGGGCATATTGGCGCTCACCCCCTCCCCCCAAACATTTTTACAGATCAGACATCGGTAGTTGACGGAGCTTAGAGATGCTAGGATCGAAACACTCAATTTATTGATGAGATTATCTATGTTAGATTTATATATGTCGAGTTTGAGCATTTATCAAAACTTTGTCATTTGAATATGGATATTGGATAGTATATGTATGAGCTATGTTTGGTACTTGAAACAATTGAGAACAAGACTTGGGATTAATGTATAAATTTGGAATGTTGCATGCTAAAGATGAAGATTAAACCATAAAATTGGACATTTGAATAATTCTACAGGATTTTCTGTCAAGGGTCTATGATTAATTGTAATTCACTCTTCAATTAATTGTAGTTCTTCGATTGAAAACCCTAAAAACTCCTAAATTACATGCATAAAAATTATGTTTTAAATTTCAGATCAGATATATATTTATAAACGAACAACCCTAATTGAAAAACCTTAATTCCAAATTGAAAGCAATCTTCAACCTAATTACTGATTGAGTGAGAAAAAATGATTACATAGTTACTTATATATTTATACAATCAACTAGAATTTTTTGAAAAAAATATATTAAATTTTGATCATTTAGTTTTATAATAATTCTAATAATACTAAAATATTAATTTTGGTTGTTTTCTACCTACATGGTTTATGCAAGTCCATCTAGCATCTCGCATCTCTTCTTTGGACTCCTATAAAAGTGGAATTAGGTAATCGACCTACTCTGAAGAATTATTGGGATTGCATCTCTCTCAATTTTTTTTTTCAATTTTTGTTTCTCTTTGTTTATACATCTAATCACATGAACAAATATACAATAAAAAGCCTACTTGGGGGATAAATTAAAGAAAAATAATAATAAAAAAAGAAAAGATTTGCAATAATTAAATAGCAAGAAAAGAGAGAAATCCATGATAATAAATAGCATAGGGCATCTAATCACATGAACAAACATATAAGAAAAAATCATAATTGGAAAAAAAAATTAAAGAAAATAAATAATAAAAAAAGGAAAAAAGAAAAAAAAAGTCACATGAGAGTTGATGTGAGTCGAGAGAAAATCGAATTGAAATGTCTGTTGATGAGAGCCGAGAGGAAGAATCATCTGTTGACGAGAGCCGTTTTTGTATTTATGATTTTAGGAGTTTTAGGGTTTTGTTTAGGTTATCACTCTATTTTCTATTTAAAAATAAATAAATAATATAGTGACACTAAAAAAAGATTTTGTATAAGTTATAACTCTATTTTTTTAATTTAAAAATAAAAAAAATTGTGTACTGAAACTAAAAAAATTCCTTTGTACTTTTAATAGTAGTATAGATAGATATATATATATATATGCACACACACTTCTCTCAATTAAAATCAAGACATGATTAAAAAAAGAAGTAGAGCGAGAGGATGTGAAAGACAACCCGTCATAGATGCATGTACAGTGTGACTATGTATTGTAATGCATGTCTCAAATTCTTATTAGCTTAGAATTTGAATTGTAAAGGTTTGAAATTATTTGTTAGATTTGGGTCTAAAATAATTGTAATTGAGTTCTAGGTATTTGTATTTCTTACCCAACAAGGATTTGTATTACTTGCTTACTAAGTTAAGGAATTCTATAAATAGAGATAAAGTTTAGTGAGGAGAGTACAAAAGAAAGAGAACGGAGAAGTGAGTGAGAAAGCGAAGAGAGTGGGTGCAATGGAGAACCAAAAGTAGAGAGATGTAGTCTCAAAGAAATAGGCGAGTGTGGCGGTGGGGGGGGGGGGGGGTTAGAGATGATGAGTGAGTGGATAGAACACCAGTAGCAAGCCCATATCTTGAGCAGAGAGTGTGTACACACGATTTGGTATTCAAAGACTCTACTGATGTAATTTCTCAAGTGAGTGTGTATTCTCTACAGTTGTATATTCTCTTTATTAATGATAGTAGGGGTGGAGTCAGGAAATTTACTTTAGGGGGGCCAAATTTGCATTATGTAGTTAAAATTTGAAAATATTAGCAACCAATTGTAATATATTTTTTTTAAATATTAGTTATAGTGTATATATCTTGAGAAAATTGTTTAGGAAAAAAAAATTCAAAATTGAGAAAAATGTAACTTAAATAATTAGACAAAAAATTGATGTGAGAAAGAAAAAAAATTGAGAAGATGAAACGATAAGTTACAACTAAAAAGTGAAGAGGTAAAGAAAAAATAAATTAGAGAACCAATTTTCCTTCAACAATTAATTGTCTCAGTTTTTCAAAAATCCAACTTTTAGAAAAAGATTTTGAGTAATTTGATTCCACTTCGGAAAGATATATTTGTTAAAAAAATAATGATTTTAGCTAAACAAAATCTCACAAGTTTTAATAAAACAAGATTATTTCTTTAGTGACTTGTACATAAATCATAAATTAGTCATAGAATTTGTTATTTGTTAGTAAATGACCATTAAAAGTTTTAGTATATACTATCATTGTTGTGGTTTACAATCTCACAACACTTGTTTTTCCTCCTTCTAATTTGTCATTTAACAAATGAATATTGATATATAATTCTGGATATTTTTCTTGTAAACATCAATTTACAAAAAGTATGGCTACAAGGTCTAAGTTTAATTTTTTTATATAGTTTTCAAGGGGACACAAGCTAGATTTATTTCAAATTCTCTATTTGTGGGGGGAATTGAAATTTTTAATAAATCTTAGGGTACTATTTAAAATTAATTATTTTTTTGGGGGTATAAAAAAATTTTAGGGGGGGAATTGAAATTTTTAATAAATCTTAGGGTACTATTTAAAATTAATTATTTTTTTCGAGGTATAAAAAAATTTTAAAATTTTTTGGAGGGGCCATGGCCTCGCAGGCTCCACCCCCTAAATGATAGTGAAATTTCTTTTCAGTGTAGGTATTGGTCAAGTTGGACCAGACCATGTTAAATATTGTGTTATTATTTATTATTTTGTTTGTGATTTGCTTCCCATTATGCCGAACAGCGGGTATTTTTACCCAACATGTATATGTATCACAAGAAAATCTCTTTTAACGGCAAAGAAACAAGAATACAAGGCTGAGTTGGTGATGGTTAAAATGATGAGTTGAGATGATACAACATTGATCAACTCTAAAATATTTTTTCTGCAGTAATAGGATATTGATGCCATTTTCAATCAATAGTACTTTGTATTAATGAAGGTTGGTGGCAGCATTGAAGTCAATCAATAGTTACTTTGTATCCATTTGGGATGACTGTCATGCAATTGGGGGCTTAGGCAGGTCTCCATGAGACCTTTATTTAAATTAAAATTAACTCCCATCTTGTGATACTTTGCTGGAATTTGGCAGCCAAAGAAGGAAACGCATATGCCTACACATGCCAAAGAAGGAAACGCATATTAACTATGCATTGGACTGTGCTATATGTATTCTTTCATGGAATTCCATTTCATAAAGTAAAGTTGACTGTGAAAAGTCAATGATTGTATACAAGTGTCTATATTATACAATGTTATTGCTCCAGATAGAGAAGTCAAAGAAGCTTAATGGTTAGTTTTTACCAAAATTGAGCAAATTGAGCCATTAGAAAACTGGAAAGTTGAGTATTAGTTTGCTTCCAAGCTTGATACAAGTTAGGAGTGTGCTATATATATATATATATATATCTATATATATATACATGTGTGTGTGAGATAAAATGTCTCCACTAGAACATATATCACCCACAAAGAGAGATGGAATACAAGCACTTTAGCCACCCCCACAGCCTGAGTTTCCAACAAATGCCACAAGGGGCTGAAATACATTGTTGTGGTGGTTGTAACTCTCAGCTTGGATCTGGAACAGTCTACATATGCTTGCAATGCAAATTCTTCCTTCATGAACAATGCTTCCATGCAAGTCGCTCCATCAAACACCCTTCTCACCCATCTCACCCTCTAACTCTCATCCCTTATCCGACATACCCCTCCGGTTCCTTCATCTGCAATTCTTGCAACATAGCTGGAACTGGCTTCTCCTTCAGCTGTTCAATCTGCGAGTTTAACCTCCATGTTCAATGTGCTGATCACTTGACTAGAACTACAACCCATAAACCATATCCTAATGCTCCTAATAACCTATATAACTCTCTCCCCTATGAAGCAACGCGAAGTTTTGAAGCCCAAAACGGTGTCTCAAGCACAGTAGTACCATTCACAGGATGATCAGCCAAAATGTGTTTGAAGCTAGCCAGTGCACGCCATTTGGAAATGAAGGTGAAGATAAAGCTCTGCGAGATCTGGTTATGAAAGTTAGTCATCTGAGAGCTTTAGTACATACCGGTTCTAGTATCTGATATAATTTGACCAACTTGTGATTTTAGGGTTTTGATACATGTCTGTTGTCTTTAGAAATGTTATATATTAATTGTGTCTGGTTTATGTTGTGTTGAATCTTTGTTCTGTAGCTGCTTGAGATTGTTTGATTTCTTTGTGTATTCGAGTAAAGGGTTCGTTTCTTTGACATTTTAGTTAACTGGTTGTTCTTTGAAATTTCAACATATTTGTACTGTTTTCAGCATTTTGTTTTCATGGTTTTAACTGGCCCTTATTTAGCTTTAAACCTTGAAAGAAAATTTGATCCTCAAATGGCAAAGTTGGATTATTTGATATATGTACACTGAATCCTGTAGACGTGCCAGATTTGAGAAACCTGCACTAAATCTGGTCCAACCTTCAAGTTTCCAAGGAACGAGAAAGTATACAATATCCTGAGAGTATTGATGATGTAGTACTCCGCCTAGTGTAAACCCTTCATTTAATGGGTGTGTAACCCGAAATATAGGAATTGAGTATGTTTCTGAATTTGCACATATGTGATACGGTGTTGACCTTGAGACACTGATCCGTTGAAAAAGGTCTACAGTTCAAAACATGAGATTTGACGTATGAGCTTAGAGTTCCTCTGATTTACGTGGAAGAAAATAGGAGGATAGGGGGATGGGAAGGGAAGGGAGGGGGAAAATTATCTTTCAGGACTGTTCAGGCTGCTCACAGATGCTAAGAAATGGTTTGAATAGCAAAATACATGTGCATTTCAGTGTCACAAAAAACTTTTTAACTTTCTATGAGTTATTTTTCTGTCATTGTGTGCAATAGTTAACAAAAATACTTTAATGCTCCTGGAATATCGATGACATGACATTGTCGACATGTAGTGATAGGACCCACTAAAGTAAATGCGTTTTTATTTTACTTGACAAGATATCAAACAATGACTCAAAACAATGCCACAATGAAGTTGAAGTTGCAACACTGCTTGTCAAGGAAAAACACTTGAAAATAACCAAGCAAAGTGATACTTTGAAACTCGAAACCACATGGTGTGAATAAAAATAAGAACTAGCACTCACCTTGCCTTTGCTTAGAAAGACTACAGCCTCCTAAATTATTAACATCATCCCTGCCTTTGCTGTGACGTGAATGCTAGCAAAGATTTTAAACGAACAAGTAACAAAATGGTGCACATCTCACGCACAAAGCTCACTCAAATACAAGTTGGACTTTCTAACAAATGCTTATGAATCAAAGATCAAAATTATTAGTATTGTGTTCTATCGCAAGTCATCTATCCAATAGAATATATAAATCTAAGATGAAGATTAACCTGTTCAAGATTTTCTACGTGATGGTGAAAATATATTGCACACAACCTTATTTAGATGGAGGTAAATGGACAACTAGACCAATAAGCCAAATTAGAATGGATCCAATGATCCAACTTATGACAAGAAAGACTAAAAAACCAGCCAAAATACTGAGGAATGGAGGACCTTGGGCAGCATCACTTGTTTTAATCCCATCTGATTCCTCTTTCAGGCAATTTTTGTCTGAAGGATTGATGTTTGAAGCAAATGCAAGAAGAAATTTTTGGCGTACATGCAATCTTATGTCATTCTTGAACCTGAATGTAAAGAAATTATAAGCAAAATGAAAATGAAAAGGTAAAGACCAAACCAACTGAAGAGCAGCCTTGCAGGTATTCAACAAATAAAACCACGAGCACAAAATTATTAACAGGATCATTACATATCGCCTTATCATGATAACATCCAATATTTTTCTTTTCATTGTTTTTCATGATAATTTAAAATTCTAGCTACGAAGTTAAGAAAATTGGTGATTATGATAATTAAGTATTTGTTTACAATTAAATTTCTAAAAACTTATCATAAATTTATTCAAGAGAAATTTTTTCTATAAAAAAGTATATATAGCAGGGCGATTCTAATTCGCCCCGACCCCAATATGGGGCAGGTTTAAGAATTAATTTTTCCTTTGTAGGGAAAGGGTGACCCACTCGTTAACATCCCAATTCATGGTCATTACATGAAACAAGTTTTTTTAGGAAGTCTTAAACTGTAGTTGATATATTCATTGAGGAAATTTAAGTTACTAAGCATCCTGAGAAATTCAAAGAATTTAATTTTTTCTTGAAGTCCCCGAGTGAACCAAAGGAATCCATAGTGGAAAAATATCTCATATGCGCTGCTCTTTGCTATCCCCTCCCTCCCACCCCAACCTTTCTTTTGGCTAATATTCATTTCTATTTTTAACTACTCATTCGTTATATTCTACTAATTACACAAGGTTCCAAATGAATAATTGTTTACACCATCATTTGTCACTATTTTTAAAAACCAACGAAGGTAGAAGTTATTCCAGCATTTCTGTAATTTACCAAATACAGAACTATAAGAAAAGTAGAACGGCCTAGTCTGACCACTTGGGGTTGGAAGCATGAGTAGTATTCCTGCCTGAGACATAACTTGAGAGTAGAAAATTTAAAGTATCTCGAACACTCTGTGAGCCAATTGTAGCACTATATATATATATCTATATATATATAATCTAAAAGACTAACAAGAACCAGAGGAAGAGAAACACATCAATATCAATTCTCCAACAATGATCAAGTGCTAGTGCTACAGTTCTCATACTGGTTTGCCACCAAGCCTGAGCATTAGCAGATCATGAAAACTGGGGCTGTTATGAATGGTAACTAACCCTCTAAATATTTTCAACCATAGCAAAACGGTAGATATAAGATGATGGCAGCGAAGGTGACAGAACCCCACAATGTCCATAAGTAATACTCAATCTATTAAGGACATGAGAATAAAGAGAGATTTTTTGCAACAAGTACAATGACCCAAAACACAGCAAATGAATTAGAATGCGCATCAAGGAATCAAATTCAGCAATACTGCTAGGTTCAAACAAATGGACAACTTATATTTTTCAAAAATCTAGTAACATAAACCATGTTGGTAGATTTAGATTGAGTTAATTCTGTCATATTTTTCAGAAGCCAGTAAAGTTTCATGTCCATGAGCCATTATCCAGTAGCAATGTTCAAGTTGGTGGAAACACCCAGAAAATGCAAAAGGCTATATACTCCATTTCAGAGGAAAATACAAATTACATACAAATGCAATAATTTATATACATTAGTACATTAATTTAAAAAGCTCAATTTTTTAAATTAAAAAAAAAAAGAAAAAGAAAGAAGAAGAAAGCAAATGCATACATACACGCAATGATACAAACAAACACATTTATATAGAGTAAAAACAGAACAAGCTCAAACCAGTGAGGCTCCACTTAATTTCAATAATATTAATTTCAGAAATTGAAAACCCAATTTTAAGAACCTTTCAGTGCATTCAAATCAAATGAGAACACACATTCAGATACATTAGATAGCAGTGATGAGTACCAACTACAAACAGGTAAATTTAGGAATGAAGAAGCCAAAAGAAAAAAAAAATTTGTTTCTCTCTGAATTTGAAGTAATTACCTGAAAATTTAAAGGGGTAGGAGGTACATTGAGCCCAAGTTTAAGGACGGTGTCAGATCTCCATTTTGGACGATAAAACCCTAGAATGAACTGGGAAGGATGTGCTAATCAATGGAGGAACGCCATTCTTTTTCCAGAAATTTTTTTGTGAATGGCAATCTAGTGCTTTCACGGTTTCACCAAAAGAGGAGAACAAATTGAACAATATATTACTTATGCAAAATGCAGAAACCCTCTATACTATTGGTAAATTACCCAATTGAGCTATTAATTTGGCAAAAGAACCCCTAAACTATCGATAAAATTTGCAATCGCCCCTCCTCTGTTTGTTGTTAAAAGAATAACAGTTTTAATTAAAAATACCATAATGCCCTTAAATGAGAAATTATTTAAGGAGAAATTATTAAGATGACATTTCCACATTTTGTAATACAACACATTTACAAAAGTAGAAAAAAAAAAAAAAAAAAGAAAGAAAGTATTCCAACTGTAAGGAGAAATTAATAATATGAAATTTCCACATTTTGTAAAATGTTTTAAGATGAAATTTGATGGCTGAACATTATTTGAGAAGGGGTGATAGAATTTTTTCTAACTATCATATTAAATAAAAGAACTTTAACATTGATTTATAATTGATAATTTTATTTAGTACATTTACATTTGTTGTCAACGAGTTTTCATATTTTGGAAACGACTTATAATAGTTTCATTATCCATTCTACAAAATACATCTTACATCTTTTTTGACATATACAATCAAACTATCACCTATCCATTGATCTCCTATCCGATTATGCAATCTATTATTCACAATATTCATACAAAAAGTGCCCTTTTATGATAGTAATCACAACTTCTACGATCAATGCCAATATAACAAGCAAAAAAACTAACAAATGCACCTGGTCTTTTTTGGTTCAACCATTTTTTTATTTCCTTTTGAAATACTACCAAACCTTTTTAATCCTTCAAACACACTACTAAAGTCCACATCCACAATATAAGTCTCAAGTTAATCATCAAGTTTACTGAGAGCAACGGAAAAAAATTCTTTCGGATGAAATTTATTAAGACAGATTAGTTTTTACTTCTCAAAAATATAGAATGAATCACTTAGGCATAAGCATACCACATAAAGCAACATCTCAATATTTTCTTATTTTCTTGAAAATACCTCGACATGTTAAATATAATGCAACTTTGTAATTTCCCGAGCTTTACGTCGTGGTCATCCTCAGGTTAAAAATATGTCATCCATTGAGAACATGAATGCCATGTTTGACACAAAAAGAAAAAACTTGATTGAATAAAGAATCCCATATCCACTCTCCTCGTCCTTTCCAATTGTTGCTTGCATACTTTGACTAAGGACAAAGCATTCACAATCTGTTGATCTTTACTTTGAAGTACCTTTGATTAGGTCATTGGGAGGAAGGTAGAGAGCGAAAAAAATGAGAGAGTGACAAGTAGGTCAAGATCCAAAAAATTAGTGGGGGCAAATATATATATATATATATATATATATATATACACACACACACACACACACTAAATTTATTTTTTCTTCAGTTGGAGCATTTTGAAGATTTCACAAAATTTATAGTTAGATAATACAAACAAAAAATTACTTGGCTAAATCTGTGTTTGCAACAATGTGTTCATTTATAATTCCACCATTTCTTGTGTTGTTGTATGTCTATTTTAACATTCGCGTTTTTGCCATACTCGATCACTTTATAGATTATATTTCCTTAACTCACTAAACTAAGTAGAATTTAAGGCTCTACACATAAACTCTATATATTAGGCTTTTTACATTCACACAACTTATAGGTTGGGCCTCAATCTTGTTCTAAGATTTTGCAATTTACCATAATCAAAACCCTAACTTTGTTGTGGAAAAAATAAAGTAAAATTAAAGGATTTAGGTTGTTCAAATTATTTGAGTTAAATGTACTCTTAATTAGTGTCAACAATTGATAATTAAGCTCAAAAAATAAGAAAATTCGTGACATAAGAAGTTAAATTTTATCATAGTGATCTATATTGAGGATTCAAAGTCTCAATGAGATAATAGTGGGTGTATTTCGTACCATTTGCCTTGCTCATGAATGTAAAGGTAAGATGTATGAGTTTCATGTCCAAGAGATTAAAGAGCAAAGCAACATGTAAATATGGTGCAATAGCTCTACTAATACAGTACTCTATCTTGCATGACATGCTATGGCCTTCAATTCTTACTCACATGGCAGTTGTTTTGTAATAATGACACAGTTTTTACTATTTGAGTGTGAATTCTCTAATTTATTTGGTATGAATTTTATTACTAATATGATTGAAATCTTTTTAGTCTGTAATTGTTTTGTAATAATGGTGCTCTGTTAATCGTGAAACTTTTGCAAGATGCCACTCCTCCTTAAGCCTACAAGTTGGTGAATAGGAATCCATCTTAATTGAGATGTTAATTGAGATGCCAACATAATTATTATAAATGACATTAGAATATTAAGATATTATAATTGACATTAGAATATTAAGATATATATTTATTTATATATCTTATATTATATAAATATATAGAACATTAGAACTTAGAAGCTAAATGTATTTATCTATATATTATATATTTTATACTTTATATATAAATAAAACACTAGAATTTAGAAGGTATTAATATTTATTTATATATATTATATTTTATACTTTATATATATATATATATATATATATATATAAATATATATTTATATAGAACACTAGAACTTAGAAGCTATTATTATTCATTTATATATTATATATTATATATTATGTATATATATATTTTTTCTAACGGTTCCAGTTCCTTGACTTGGAACCTGAATCGGAACCGTAGTGAATGGTTCCTAAACCGGAACCATAGTGAACGGTTCGGTTCAGTTTAGATACGATTCTGGTTCCGATTTTACCGATTCTTTGTACACCCCTAGCGTGACGTAGTCTCTTTCTCTTTGCACTTTAATATACATAACATTTTACAAGAAGCCTTGTTCCATCAAGTTACCATTAAAAAATTATTAGCCAAATCATTGTGACTTTTTGAAACTATAAACTCACATATTAATTGCATAAAATGCTCCCAAACTATAAAAAAATGCATATTTACACTTTGTTTTAAGATAACATGTCAATTTTTCATAATTTAAAGCCACATCAACCTTTTGCACAAACCTTGATGTTAGAAGTATGAGACAAAGATTAATAAGGTTAGGTGGGTGGTAAGTAAGAAACCCTATTATACAACATATAATATAATCTAATAGATGCCTTTAAACTCAAGGTAGATTATATGAAGTCATCTTGAGTTTGGAGGCAAGCTCTCGAAAACGGCCTGGCAATAATGATTTGGTGAAGATATCTGCTATCTGATCTTGACGATGATAACGAACAAAATGACAATCAATCTCAATGTGTTTTGTTCACTCATGAAATACGTCATTGTGTGCAATCTTAATAGCACTCTTATTATCATAATATATAAGAGTGGTGATGGATGACAAAACTCTCATGTCTTGAAAAACCCATCGTAGTCACAAAAGATCAGAAGTAGCATCAACAAGTGCTCTATATTATGCTTTTGTACTAGATCAAGTAACAACTGTCTGCTTTTACTATGCCAAGAGATGAATGAATCACCAAGGAAAAAAAACATCCTATAGTGGAATGACGATCTGTTAGACCTCCTGCCAAGTCAATATCCGCATAAGCACGAAGTACAACTGGTGATTGACATTAGCATATTAGCAAACCTAGTGATTAACTCATCCACCCATTATGTATCCTAGACTTCTTTGGCAATGTCATAACTCCCAAATTTCATTCCAATAGAAGGATTTGTTGTGTTGCAAAGCCATATAATGATCTTGTGATTATCATTATCCCAATCTTCAACTCAGGAAAGAAAGACATCCAATGATTCTTCCTTGTCCTAAATTGATGACTTATAATCCCTAATTATGTAAGATCATAGCTTGCGGCCTTTAATAAAGTTACACATTTCTTAACTCCAAAAAGTGTAATTGTATCCATCAAGAACAACAAAAATGGAATGTGTAACCTCATTTTATGCCATTTGTGAATCTTAAATTCTAAAATGGACTGAAAATCTGAGATCAGCGTGAAAAATTGAGCTGGACAAGTCTGTTTAAAAAAATTTCAATCTTGAGACTGACATGGTGCGAAAACCTCTATTTAAATTTTACGTGGCGATGATATGGCAGGCTGACATGGCACAAACCTCATGATATATCTGATGTGGCACTGATATGTGAGAGTGACTGGCGGTGCATGGTGGAACGTGCAGAGTGCCAAAGACTTTTGATGGCACATGGGAGCATGTGAGAGCAGGATTTTGGCTGATTCTGGTGGTGTCGGATTCATTTTGGCTTGATCTTTCATTTGATATGGTTAGATTAGTGAAAGAACTTCGGGAAGACTTGTTTTTGACATCGGGTAGAAGATGTGTGATCCTTGACGGGTTGTTGCAACACCACCAAAAAATTAATGGGCAGAAACGGAAGAGGAGGGTTTTATAAATCCTAGCTCTGATACCATGTTAGAAGTATGAGAGAAAAAAAGAAAGAAAGATTATCTCTGTATTAAATGAATTAATGATACAATATACATAAGCCCATTTATAGTATAAGACAAAATATGAGTGGGGAATAAGTCACCATATATATAGAATTAGGTTAGGTGAATGGTAAGCAAGAAGAGTCAAAATCCTCTACTCTAGTCGAGTTATGCTGTAGTGTCAAACGACCCCATTTTAGTGCAACTTTAAAAAAATGTAATTCAATAGTGAAACGGAGGATTCCAATTGTGTTAGACTTAGAGATAACTCCTCTCTGTCTCAATCCCTCTTCCTCGTGATTTCTAGTAATCATCATCATCTCTCAACTAAAATTTTTTGTTAATGAGAGGTTTTGTTGTTTAGGTTATTTTAGTCTCTCAGATACACAACCGACTCAATCTAACTTGTTGTTCAGGTAAAAACATCGATCCCTTTCTTTCTCTCTCTAGATTCACAGTTTGAGAGTATTATATGTTATCGATCCATTGTTGATTTGGTTGGCTAAGTTTTCTTGGTTGTCTCATACTTCCTATTTGTGTTTAGGTTTGGTTGGATTTAGTTGCGAAGGAGAGTTGGTTGCCATTGAGAAGTATTTCTTTGTTGAATGACTAGTAATTGAACGTGCTTATACTTTAGTTTGGTGATTTAGAATGTGGGTTGTTGATTGTTTTAAGAAAGGAGGAAGGTTTTGAACAAATTTTGGTGTGGATTTCATTGTCTACTAGTTGTTTGATAAAATGTCAAACTGAATTTTTTTTAACTGTTTGTGCATAGATTTTGCATTTGCTATAGTTTTGGACATAAATTTGAAGAATATTTTCCGGATTGTAACCAAAACACCAAAAAATAGATATCACCTTTAATATGCCATGTTTCATTCACTTGAGCTGTGTTTAAATACTTATAATGGCAAGATAGATGAACAATTTATCTTACATCTCCTTTGGTCAGTGACTCATTCAAATAGATTAAGGTACAAGTAAATTAAAATTAAAGACGTCTGCATGTGACTCTCTTTTCGTTATCCCTACAAAGTAAAATCATTATAACCTCCCGAAGAACAATTCACCACTTTTAACATATAAGTCAGAGATTTTTTCTAGATCCTACAGTCCTTTGCTAGAAATATTCATCAAAGACTAATGTAAAATATATTTTTTTTCTAGGTTGCATTAATTTTTTATTCAAAGATTAGTTTGAAGTTTGGAATATTGATTTGGGCATCCATGAATTTACAGTAGGAGTATGATCATTCAGTCCTTGAAATACTAATAGCTGCGGTAAGGTGTTGAATAGATTGCCACATTAGAGCAATGCTCTTATGATCTTTATACTTGTGTCCTTAACCTTAAAATGCACTGAGCCACATATTTCTACCAATATTTTCTTTCAGATTGAGAACTTTTGTGATGAAATTTATGTTACTTTCTCCTATTTTTATATCTAAGTTTTTGAAACAAGCTAAGAGCTATATGATAAGTTTTATATTTCCAAACATTGGAAAAAAATGTCACATTGTACTTCTACTATTGTGATTTTCATATCATGTTCTTGACCTTTAGCATTCCAAGCATTAATCATTTTTCTAGTGCTAACAAGGCCTTTTAACTAGCTTTAGCTTTAGCATCTTGTGAGATAATTAGATTTGAGTTGCTTTCCATACCCTCTAGCCTAATTTTTTATTAACTAATTAAGAACCATTATACATGCATACCTTAGTACCAAGTTTTTAGATAATAGCACACAATATAATTCATTCATATTAAATCATCTTTATGAAATCAATGAAATTTATTAAAACAGTTAGAATATAAATTTATAAGATTTTGGAAAATAAAAAGGCCCATCACTATATTTAGATAAGATTTTTTCAATGCAAAAATCATGCTTTCATAAGTTATAACACTATGTTACTGTATATAAATTTAATGTTAGAATTACCATTACATTGGTTCAATGTTCATAAACTAATTCACGATGGTTTTTATTGCAGCCTCATCCAAACTTAGATGAGATTGAGTGCGAGAAGGAAAAAGGCATGCAGTCTGATTGATAAGATCTAAGGGTGGTGAACTATGGATTTGAGAGTGGTGAAATGTGAATTTAAGTTGGTGAAATTTAGATGTAGTGTGTTAAGAAAAATTTTACCTTCAATTTTTTTGCTACAAAGGTGGTGAATTGTGGATTTAAGGTTAGTGAAGGTACTTTTAAAGGTGGAGAAACCTATATGAACTTTCTTTTTTAATAAGAAAAAAAGGTTAAGTTAAATAGTTGTGATAATCCTAAAAATGATATAATTGATTATTTATCATTGGATGGCATGTAAACTTTAATTTTACCAATATCAAATATTTATTATTCATTTAGAATCTTATATTGTCTTGTGTAATTTTAGAAATAACATTTTATTAGGAGGAAGGTCACAAAGAAGAAGATTGAAGTTGAATTTCCCTAGTTATGTTGGATAAATTAGATAAATTAAAGATATAATATATTCAAGTAAGAGAAAAAAAAAATCAAACGAGCAGTGCTGCACATCCTTTGAGTAGTACTGCTGCTTTAGTCATAATTCAAAAAAAAATCATTCCAGTAGTATCCATTGAGCAAACTAAATTTAAGTGTGGTGAAAAATAGGGTTAATAGTGGTGAGGTATAGATGAATTGTGGTGTCAAAATTTTAATTTGTAATAATTTATGTGTTTTTAGTTATAAAAGTGGTGAAATATGGATTTAAAAATGGTGAAATATAAGTTTACTGGTGGTAAAGTATAGATGAATTGTGGTGACAAAATTTTATTTTGTAATAATTCAAGTCTTTAAGTTATCAGCTCAGAAGCATGGACACGGACATGGGACACGGGTACGACACGACACGGATACGGCGATACGGCAAATTTCAAAAAAACAGGACACGACACGGCGGGGATACGGCTATGAAATAATATATTAATATATATTCAACAAGTTAACCAATATCCACAATACCATAAATTTAACAATAAAAAAATAATAAATCACACAAATACTTCAATTTATTATCAAGTAATTAATGTATTTTCAAAAAGGATGTTCATTATATTGGCTTTTTTATTTTTTTTGTTTCTAAATTTATTATTTAGGAATTTTATCTAACTATTTTTTATTTTTAAAATTTTTTATTTTAGAAAATACTGTATTTATATAGAAAAGGGCATAATAGTCATATTAAATGATATATGTCATTATACTTATTTCAAGGGGTCAATATGTCAATTTTTAGAAGATGAGGGGCTGAAATGCTAAAAAAAATAGTTCAAAGGGGTCTTTTTGTAACTTTGCAAAAGTTCAGGGGTTTTTTTGCACTTTTAAAAATTACAAAATGTACCCCGCCGTGTCCCCCGCGTGTCCTTGCCGTGTCTCAGCCGTGTCCTAAAAAAAAAAATTCCAGGACACTTCTACGGAGTGTCCGACACATGTCCGAGGAGTGTCCGAGTGTCTGAGAAGTGTCCGAGTGTCCGACACGGACACGGCACCCCTATACGAAGTGTCCGTGCTTTCTAGGTTATAAGGGTAGTGAAATGTGGATTTAAATGTGGTGAAATATATGTTTAATGGTGGTGAGGTATAGATGAACTGTGGTGACAAAAATATTTTGTAGTAATTCAAAGTTTTTTTTTGTTATAAGGGTGGTGAAATGTGGATTTAAATCTGGTGAAATATAGGTTTAATGGTGGTGAGGTATGGATGAATTGTGGTAACAAAAAAGTAATTTATAATAATAAGTATTTAAGGTACAAGGGTGGTGAAATGTGGATTTAAATGTAGTGAAATATAGGTTTAATGGTTGTGAGGTATATATATGAACTGTGGTGACAAAAATTTAACTTGTGATAATTTATATTTTTTTAGTTACAAGGGTGGTGAAATGTGAATTTAAAGGTGGTGAGATATAGATGAATTGTGGCAACATAAAATTAGCTTATAATAAAACAAGTTTTTTTTCTTTTTTTAGATAGAAGGGTGGTGAAATGTAGATGTAAGGTTGGTGAAGTATAGATTGAAGGGAGGTGACCAATAGATGAACTGTGCTGACAAAAACAAATATGTTTTACTATTTAAAAATAATAATAGATGTGTTGAAAATGTACTTTTTTTTATAAATGTGATATTAACACAATAATAAATGTATTAAAAATTTATAGTTTTTTTTTTAAAATGTGGTTTTAATACATTTATTAAAACATTTGTTAAAGCATTTATTGTTTTATTATTTTTTGAAAAACTATGAATTTCATGAAAAAATATATTTTTTAATAATTGAGATTTTAACATATTTATTCAATATTTATTAATATAGTACTAGTAGAATGAATAGGTGATAGTAATAAAATAATGATGTATATATATTTTTTAGGGTAAATATCACTGATACTTCCTAAGGTTTGATGTATTGTCCCATGGCTATAACTTTGTGAAATTTTGTTACCAATAACCCTTATCAGCCTTTTCATTTAAAAAATGTGTGAAATGTCTAAATTACCCTTTATTATTTAAATTAAAAATATGTCACAATCAAAATGACAAAAATACCCCTAACTAATCTCACCCCTCTTTATCCACAATGACTTCATCTCTAACACATTTCTCTCTCCTCCCTCTGCACAATCCTAGCTCTCTAGAGTTTCTCTTTCCCCTTCCCACTCTCTCTCCGCTTCCTTCCTTCTCTGACTCACCCACCCCAACTCGTCCAGACCCGAGCTCAACTTTGTTCGAGATAATGTCTAAAGATCAGACTCGAGAGTTGAAACAAGCAATTGAGAATTGCTAGAAGGTCCAAGAACGCATTTTTAGGGTTTTAGCCAATGCGTCCTTCTGAAACCCTAACAATTATGGCAGTTTTCGAGACGTGAAGCTCACCATCACCGCACGTGATGGATTTAGGGTTTCTATGGACGTGTATCAGAGAGTTCTTGCCGATTGGAGTCAATTTTTCTTAAAGAAGTTGTAGAGAGAATAGCCCACAGTGTCGCATTCGGTGGAGATTTGTGATTGTGGCGATGTGGAGATTTATGTGGAGAATGTGGTGTTGATGTATGGTGAGGATTTATGCTATGGATTGGTGAAATAGGATTCTCAATCTCCAAGATCCCCAATTTTTTCTTTCAATTACTTTTAGTTTTTCTTTCCATCAATTTTCCTTTTCTCCTACTTCAAAATCTAAAATTTTTTTTAACAAATTACAAATAGGTTATATATAGAGACCGAAACCAAATTTGAACAGTTTTTGAAATTTTTCATCATTTTTGCCATAAATACATTTTTAATGACGTTATGGATGTTTTAAGATTGGGAAACATGTTTGAAAAATTATTTAAAGGTTTTTGGAAATTTTTGGAAAGTTTGGGAAAGTTTGACTTTTTCGGGTCAACAGAGCCCCAGGACGTAGTTCAGGTGAGCCTGGGAATCCAGAAATATTTCAAAAAATATTATTTTTGATTTTAGATCAAATAAAATGTTTAAAGAGTTAATAAAGTGATTTTGGAGCCTTAGCCGTTTTCGAAATACGTTAAGTGACTTAAGGGTGTTTTGGTCATTTTGAGGTGTAGAGGCTATAAATATCTAGAGATAGATATTTTAGCCATTTGGTGACACTAAGAACAGCCACCCACTTCATCTCTCTCCCTCCTTTTCATCTCTTCTTCTTTTTTCTTCATTTCGGAGGTCTTGGAAGTTGATTCGGAAGGTACCGATGAAGAACTTTGTGTTCCCCTCAGCAAAAGCTACATTTTGGACCAAACAAAGTGTGGGTTTGGAGAAGTTAGAGGGCTAGAAATATAGGATTTTGCTTTAAGAGACTTCAATCTTGAGGTAGGGGTGTCTTCTCCTTCCTTTCATCGATTTGTTAGGGTTTTTGTGATTTATGGATGTGTCAGCATGAGTTAGAGGGATAGAATGTTTTATCTTTGATTTCATCATTGTGTATGCATGCTAAAGCATTCTTTATATAATGTATGTGAGGTATATTAGTCTATGCATGTTAAATGTGAGTGATGTGCTACCTATATATGAAATACATAATGTATGTGACTTGTGTGAGTGTTATATATGAAAAATTATGTACTTGACATGCCAGTTATTGCTCAATTGTCTTTTGTATATGTAGTATATGTTGAGTTGAGAAGCATGATGCTCATTAGGTTTAATTAAGCCATGACTTGAGTTGGTTGCATTTTTTTTTATGCCATGTGTTTGAGAAAATGCATCAAAAGAAAGAATTTTTCCATGTTAATGCATTCGGTGATGTTTATGGATGGAATTACATGCTATGGAATATGTGTGGTAGATGCCTAGCATAAATTGCTCTTGGTAAGAAGTGGAATGAGTGTTAAGGAAGTTGAACTATGAGAATGAATATATACGAGAGGTGTGATGAGCGTGTGTTTCTAATTGACAGATTTCAATTGGTGAAAAAACAGATTCCTCTATTTCAATTGATGAGGAACCGTACTGACAATCTTGAGGTTGACAAGTGTCAATATATGAAAATCTTGGTGGTTGTGAAAATCTTGGTTTATAAGGTTAAAAGGTTCCGTCGTGACATTCCGAGATATTGTGGAGTTTAATTACTTGAGTTGGTAGATTGAATTTAGTTCATGAATTGTGAATTTATGTTAAGGATTTGGTTTGTGAAGCTAAGGGGGATGTTGTGATGTTTGTGATTGTGCATGACTAAATGAACACTTGTTTTTGTAACAAATTTGCTTTGTTGATAGCATAAGTATTTGAGCATGCCATGTAGTGGAGGGATGACATGATGCATATCATGTAGGTCAATGTCAAGTCAATACTTAGGCGGGTTTAGTCATCTCTGCTGTGCATAGTTATATGCTCACCCCTCTCCCCCAAACAGTTTTACAGGTAAAGCACCAATGGCGAAACGGACTTGATTAGTCACATGGAGCTTATAGGAGCATTTTGGGACTTTTTGGATATTATGTTATGTTATCCATGCTGGCATGTGGCATGTGATTTTGTTGTAGTTGTAGCTAAACTACGGGTATATATATTTCATTTGGACCTTCAATGCATGTTTATGAGGAGAATTTATGGATGTTGGAACTTTATGCAATGACATATATATCTGGGTCAAGGATTAGTATTTAAGAATGCATGTATGTAGTTTCTTTAAATTGAGACTTGGGGGACTTGTGAGAAACTTGCTTAAATGTATGATGTTTTAGCTTCTCAAATATGTTAGAATGTAGTATAGATGAGCCTAGGACTTAGAATGTTTATGAAACGAAGACTTGTTCAAAGTGTGTGTTTGTGGACCTCATTAATGAAATACATGGATTTTTTGTGGAGTTTTATTCATGCTTTGAGTTGTAAATAAGTGTATAAATATAGAGGATGCACCTAGACTTGAGGAATATAAGTTTTGAACACCTTTAGAACTTTCGATCGCCTAGTTTTTGCAACAGCCGACCGAAACATGTGAGATCCTGAACATTTGTAAAAAGGATACCAGTTTCGAACGCCTAGAGAGGGTTTTAGCCGACCGAAGCTATCCTCCAGCCGATCGACGGACTTGGCTAACTGAAGGTCAGCTGAACCCAAGTTTTAATCGATCGAAGAAGCTTTTAGTCGACCGAAATTGGGCTAAAATGGAATTTCATAGACTTTGGGATGGGAATAAAGGTGTATGTAGTGGTGCACAAAGAACTGTTCGAACTGGAACCGAAACCAAGGGGAACCGTACCGAACCGTTACCAACTGTTCCAGGACCAGTAGAACCGTACCAAACCGGAACTGTTGGGGGTAATAGTTCCCTCGAACCGAACCGGAATCATTTTATGTTAAATGTGTATATATATATAATATAATAACTATATATAATATATGTATATACATTATATATAATAATTATATATATATAGGGTGCCATTTTCAGAATGTAGGTCTCACATTTATTTAATGAATAAATATATATTTTTTGTATTTTTAAGCTTCATTGAAAAAAAAAAAATTAAGGAACCACGGTTCGGAACCGGAACCGAACCGAGAACCACGGTTCAGTTCCTCACGGTTCCAACCCTTAACGGTTCCGATTTCGGTTCCAAAAATTAGGAATCGTTGGTAACGGTTCTGGTTTCAATTCCACCAAGAACCGTGGGGAACCGTACCGTGTGCACCCCTAGGTGTGTGGGTGTATTGACCATTGTAGGGCCCATAGGGATTGTTTATGTTGATTTGTACATATACAAGTATGTGTACGTGATTAAGCTTCCACTATAATTGAAATTAGAGGTAGTGACATTGAGATGTAAAGGATGGTCTTATCCTAGTGATCGGGTTTTGGGGCATGATAACTTGGTATCAGAGCATGATATCAGAGAGTAATCGTGGTTAAAGTGAGGTTGATTAGCTCAATCACCCTGTGTTTCCAGGAGATGGGAATTGGGGCATGACATTATATATATTATAGTGTGTATATATATATAGATAGAGAAAGAGAAATGAAAAAGGATAGAGAAATAACACACGTGGAACTAGTGTTGGATCTTAATTTTTTATTCCTTATCATCCAAATTCGAATTTTTTTTTGTCATCGGAGCATTTGTGATCGATAATTGAAATGTCACATTTTTTCATTTTTAATGTTTTAGTGTTCTACTTCCTATTAAAAAAATTGACTTTAAAATAGTTTTGTGTTGAAGGAAAGATAGAAGAGAATTTTATTATGATTAAACTTTTTACTTTGATTCATAGAGGTTGAATGAAATGATTTTTTTATCAAGTCTGCAATCGATTGGTTTAATAGATCTGATTCTTGATTCACTTAATTAAATTTAGTTTTGAATCTTTAATTTGGACTTTGATGACTGGCTTTCTAATATATGATGAATTTCTCAATTTGTTTTTATGCTCTAGTGATGAATTGATTTGTAATACGTACAATATATATATATATATATATATATATATATATATATATATGTTAACATTATTACTTTTTTATTTTATGTTAATATTATTATATATGGAAAAAAATAATTATATATATATAGGTTATCTATATTACAGTGTGTGTATGTATAGATAGATAGATATATAATAAAAGAGAGGGAAATGGAAAAAGAAAGAGAAAAAATACACATGTTATATTCAAATAGGTATTTTGGTCCATTATATAGGGTTAAATGAGTAAATTTACTATTCAAAAGGATTAGGTCAAAAGTCAAAGGGCAATAAGATCATTTCACCGTAAAAAAAATGTTCTGATATGGTTTACTTTTTACATAAGGGAGTGTATGTGATATATGGCACAAATAACAGAGGATGATGGTGACGAAATTTCATAAAATTGTAGTTGCGTGACAATACATCAAATCTCAGGAGTATCAATGATATTTACTCTATTTTTTTTAACAGAATAATGATGTATATTGAGAAAGAATCCTAAGGGGCTGTTTGGTATTCGCTTCTGCTTTATTTTTTTGTTTTCGCACATAAAGTGTAGCGCTACAGTAATCTAAAGCATATTTGGTAACCAGTGTTTTGATTTAAATAGTGGGCTTAATGTTTATGGAATTTGGGCCAAAAAGAGAAACATAAAATTGGTATTTTTTGTTGTTGCCGCACTGTAGCCCAAGTTATTGTAGCGGGCTAAACCAAACACTATAACAAAACTTAAACAAAGACTGTAGCTCATTATGTATAGCAAAAGTTAAAATTTTTTTGGCCCAACACTAATTTCAATATCACCCTCTCTCGCTCTGGCGATTTTTTACGATCTCTGCAACTCGAACTCGACTTGTAAGCCCTCGTTGTTCTCTCTCTTCATCAGATCCTTAGCTTTGCCGAAATACCTTGGCGATTCTGCAAACCCTATTGCCACCGCTGCGATCTGGTTCTCTGTTGATTGTGAAAGTAGTTTTTTTTCTTTTTCTTTTCAAGTTAAAGGTTTGAGTTTCAGATTAAAGTAGAGAGAGAAATAAACTGTATTCTCAAATATAGATTTATCATTATAATAATACTAATCCAAATAACATATTACCTTAGAGAAGTTATTATTGGCAAATGTAAAAATAAAATAAAATTATGCAGCCTTTATACTCTAAGAATTTGTTGTTTGTTAAATGTTAACAACTACTCTTAATAACACGCTATGAAAAGCTAACTAGTGTTACCATAGATCAATTCAAGAGGCCAAGACGGTGCTGGGTGATGAAAATCAATATGAGGCTCAAGGGTCTTAGGTTATCAAGGTCAAGGAAGTTGAATTGGAAGGCATTTTCTTTAGTTTTATTCCCAAAGAGGATTGCAGGGATCTATTGTAATAGCCCGCTTCGCCTGATGGTATGATATTGTCTGCTTTGGGCCTTAGCCCGCACGATTTTGCTATTGAGTTTTTACCTCAAAAGACCTCATATCATTTGAAGAGAACACATTACATATAAGCACACGGTTTTACTCTTGAGTTTTTACCCCAAAAGACCTCATATCATTTGGAGAGAACACATTACATATAAACACCTCATCTTCTCCATACCCAGACGATATAGGATTGAGCACCCAATAGCCTACCAGTGTGGTAGCTTGTCCAATGTCTCTCGCACCTGCCCACATCACACCGGCCCACAAGGGTCACTACAATCCACCCCCCTAGGGGGCCCGACATCCTTATCGGCACACTTCTAGCTGGGTCCAGCTCTGATACCATTTGTAATGACCCGCTCTACCTGATGGTATGATATTGTCTGCTTTGAGCTTAAGCTCACACGGTTTTGCTCTTGAATTTTATCCCAAAAGGCCTCATACCATTTGGAGAGAACACACTACATATAAACAAATCCCCTTCTCTATACCCAGGCAATGTGGGATTGAGCATCCTATAGCTTGCCAGTGTGGTAGCTCGCCTAGTGTCTCTCACACCTACTCACACTGGCAGGCTACAGGGTGCTTAATCCCACATTCCCTGGGTGTGGTGAAGGGGATGTATTTATATGTAGTGTGTTCTCTCCAAATGGTATGAGGCCTTTTGAAGTAAAATCCAAGAGCAAAATCGTACGGGTTAAGGCCCAAAATGAACAATATCATACCATTGGGTGGAGTGGACTGTTACAAATGGTATCAAAGTCGGACCTAACCGGAAGTGTGCCGACGGGGGCGTCGGGCCTCCAAGGGGGGTGGATTGTAGTGACCCTTGTGGGTGGGTGTGATTTGGGCGGGTGCAAGAGATACTGGGCTAGCTACTACACTAGTAGGCTACAGAGTGCTCAATCCCACATCGCCTGGGTGTGAGAAGAGGATGTGCTTATATGTAATGTGTTTTCTCCAAATGGTATGAGGTCTGTTAGGGTAAAAACCCAAGAGCAAAATCGTGCGGGTTAAGGCCCAATATAGATAATATCATACCATCGGGTGGAGTGGATTGTTACAAATGATATCCGAGTTGGACCCAGCCGGAAGTGTGCCGACGGAGACGTCGGGCCTCTTAGGGGGTGGATTGTGGTGACCCTTGTGGGCGGGTGCGAGAGACACTGGGTAAGCTACCACACTGACATGTTATCGGGTGCTCAATCCCACATCGCCTGGGTGTGGAGAAGGGGATATGCTTATATTAGGGGTGACTACTGATTGGATCGGATTATGCATAATCCTAATCCGATCTGCGGATTATGGATTGACAAAAATCCAATCTGATCTAATTCGTGGCAATCCGCCGATTCGATTCATGATTGAACAGATTGAATCGAATTGGATTGACGGATTGAGCTAGTTCTCCTATTTGAAATTTTTTTGTCTACTTAAAAAATTCCAAACTATCATTTCAATTACAAGTCTTGTCTACTTAAAAAATTCAAAATATCACATAAGAATAGTATTTAAAAAATATTTTCACTTCAAATAAAAAAAATCATTGCTGAGGAATTCTGAAATGAATAAATATATCAAATGAACATATTATACTATTATACACATTATTTCGTATCTCAAATGAACATAACTGTTAAATAAATAAATATAATATATATTGAGTTTTTAGGTTTACCCGTGTAAGTATGTAACATATTATATTATTATACATATAATTACTAATTATATATATATATTGCCACGGATCGGATTGTGGATCAGATCAGATTTTTAACCTTCCAATCCGTAATTCGATCCATGTCTAACGAATTCTAATTTTTTAATCCGCCACCAATCCATTAGTTATCGGATTGGGTCAGATTCGTCCAGATCGGATCGGATCGGATTCACAGATTCATGATTTTTTTGTGCACCCCTAACTTATATGTAATGTGTTCTCTACAAATGGTATGAGGTCTTTTGGGGTAAAACTTAAGAGCAAAATCATGTGGGCTTAGGCCCAAAGCGGACAATATCATACCATGTGGTAGAGCAGGCTGTTACAAATGGTATCAGAGCCGGACCCAACCAAAAGTGTGTCGACGGGGATGTGGGCGGGTGCAAGAGACATTGGGCGAGCTACCACACTGATAGGCTATAGGGTGTTCAATCCCACATCGCTTGGGTGTGGAGAAGAGGATGTGCTTATATGTAATGTGCTCTCTACAAATGATATGAGGCATTTTGGGGTACAAACTCAAGAGCAAAACTGTGCAACCTAAGGCCCAAAACGAATAATATTATACTATCGGATGAAGCAGGCTTTTACATCTATGCTGATATAGTTGTTGATTCATGAAGGTGGATAATATATGCTCAACAATCATCTTCTCTTGTCAATAGGGACTTCCAACTCTTTCTCATCCTAGTGTTAAATGTGGAAAGAGTGCTATGTATTTTGATAGAAACTTGACTTGCTTGACATTGTTCCAATAGATTATAATGAACTTTTGTTTCCTTCTCTCTTTTGAACAAATTTTCTCTCATTGACTCATGATTTAGACTCTCTCTCTCTCACTATATATATATCTATATATATATATATATATTGAACAAATTTTAATCAAAGTGCAGATTCCTTGTATCTTATATGTGTGCACTTGGATATGATGGAATAACTTTCAACTTTAGCATATATGTGAGAGGAACTACAAATGTTCTTATCATCATTGGATTGAATGAATACTTTTGGATAAGAAAATAACTTGTATGATCTAAAAAAAATTGTGTTAGATCCACTTTAGCTATCCCTAGATGGAGAAACTTTTGTAATTATTTTGTATGATAGTGAAAATTTTGAAATTGGATTATTATCCCTTGGTTTATGTCTGTCATTTCACAAGTTGGCATCTCACTTGTGGATGTTTTCATAGAATTTTCTTCCTTTGGTTTAAACTTTTGCTTGATTGATGAGTAATTTGAAACCTAAATGAAAAATTTTAAACTTTTATTGCTTGATAAGTGAGATTTAAAGAAATAAAATTCAAATGAAAATTCAAAAATTACTTTTAAAAAATACATCATTTTTTAGTATTAGGAAAAAAAAAGTTGTGTGTAATTTTTTAAAAAGTCATTACAATGATGATTATTAATTTAAAAATTAATCATATATAAAAGAATAAAATTAAATTTTAAAACAAAATTAAAAACAGTCATTACCAAACATGTTTTTCATTTTTGTTACCAAATTTTTTACAACATTTGGAGTTATTAAATATGTTTTCACTGTTTTGCTTTCAAAAATTTTGCAACTCTTTGATGTTACTAAACATATTTTTATATTTTTGTTTTCGAATTTCAGATAATAATTTTTACATTATCAAACATACTTTCAATCACGATTAAGCACACAACACAACAAAAATATTATTTTTATTTTGAATAAAAATAAAGCATGAAACATAACCAGGCCTAAATAAACGGGTGAAAAGTAAACTAACATAATATTAATAGAATACTAATACACTGATGTATACGAGCAGGTGAAGAGTAAAATATTAATATAATACTAATATACTGCTGTACAGTGAGTCAGTGATGGTGACGAAGCACCAAGTTAACGGCAGTAAAGAACAGAAGGAAACTGACAAAATAGAAGGATCGCGAGTTCACTTTACAGCGAAATGCATTCCACGTTTAAATAATGATATTAATTATTTTCTAATTCCATAATAAGAGAATGTAATATTTGGTCAATTTTCACATTTATTTAAGGAAAGAAACAAAAATAGAGTTTTTTTTTTACTTTAAGTGTGGAGTGCCGAGAATTTTTTTTTTTTTTTGTTAAAAAAGGAAAAGAAATAATAATAATAATCATAATAATAATAAGAATAATAAAATGAGCAGATGGGTTTTGGCGGACCACAAGGTGGGTCTCTCTCATCGTCTTCTTCACGTGGTTATCCTCGCAAAGTGTTCTACTTTGACTCGTCTCTTTCTGTAGTTTTGACATCTTAACATTTTATTTATGTCTTTCTTCGACTCGTCTATTTCTGTTGTATTGTTTTGACACCTTACATTTTAAATTGACATTTTGGGTGAAAACTGAATAAACTGAATACAGAAATCAAAACCAGGCTAACTGAAGCAATTGGGTTTGTCTGATTTCATTGGTTTTGAGCTCTGACCATGCGGCAATATGTATCAAGAGTTGTTGAGTGGCATCTGGGATTCAGAAAACTTAACTCGGTATGTTTCATTTATACTCATACATATATTTCTCTATGCGTGTGTGTGTTTGTGTGTATATATACATACATTTTGTAATGCTGCGGTATGCTTTGTTCAATATGGTTTCTGGGTTTTTATTTATTGAATTTTTAACCTATATATGATCAATCAGGCAATGATTATCTATAGCTTGTTTACATACTTTTGATTTTAACCTACTATTAATCCCTAATTTATAATTTTAACCTCTTAACCAACAATTGCTTATTAAAATTATTTTCTTACTTTGGTTATGTCAGGGTATTCACAACCCAATTTGTGTCTGAGAGTAATCTTATCATTTACTAAAGTGAAATTGGTGAGGAAAGAGTAGATTGAATTGCTTAATTTTAATTCTAAGTTTTTAAAATCTGTGTCAAGTAGTAATCTTATCATTAACCAAGTGAACTTGGTGAGGAAAAATTATATTGAATTGCTTGGCTCTGTTTGGTAACACTTCCGATTCCAGATCTTATCTTTTGTTTTCATTTTTTTGGAAGTCACAGCAGGCAACGCAGATTTTATTTCTGAAAAAATGAAAGTGATGTCAAATTTTGACAATTTTTAGGCATAATTTGAAAGTTTCATAATAAAGCTTTTAGTTTCAGTTTTTATTTTTCAGTTCAAGTTTTATTTCTGATTTTTTTTATAAAATACAATAAATAAAAATTTTGGTTGCTCAAAAATATAATATAATACAATAAATTAAAATTTTATAAAAAACAAGAATAAAAAAAATTAGAAAATACAATAAGTAAAAAAATTATAAATAAAAATAATATAATATGAATAAAATACAATAAATATAAAATTATAAGTCAATAAGAATACTTTTTTTTTTATAAAATACAATAAATAAAAATATATATATAAAGATAAAGATATATGTAATAATAAAAAATAAATATATAATATATATAAGAAGAAAATACAATAAAATAAGAGTTATATATAAATACAATTATATATAATATAAAAACGAGTACATATAATAATATATTACAGTTGCCAAAAACATGTAAATAGTTAGAATTTATGACAATTACCAAAAACATGCAAATGCATAAAAATGAATTTTTAACTAAAATAAACTAAAATAAAGTCCTAACAAATATAATTTCGGAGGAAAGAATATACATAAAATATGTAATATCACATTTATGTTGGTTAAAATGAGTTGGAACCATATTAGTCAAACACAATTTTTAGTCAAAGATACTACTATTTTTTTTTTAAATTAATTTTGGGTCACCAAACATATTTTCAGATTTGTGCTTTCAAAATTTCAGCAACATATGACGTTACCAAACGTTTTCTGCTTTTCACAGAAATGGCAGTACAACAGGTTTTCAGATTTTATTTTTCAGAAATCAAAAAATGGAATTCGATAGCGTTACCAAATAGCCCCTAATTTTAGTTCCAAGTTTTTAAAATCTGGCAAGAAAAAAGAAGTTGTTGAGTGGTGTGAAAGAGCTGTCTTTAGGAGATACCAACTATTTGACAAAAGGTGTTTCTTCTGTAAATTTGCCATAAGGTAAGTGAATAAAATGCATAAATCACCAGTCTGAAACGAGTATTGATTTACAGTTATTCATTGTAGCCAAAGTCGAGGGGGTGAGCTTTGGCTTAACAATAAGGTTGCTGCATTGTGATTTGGAAGTCACGGGTCAAAACAAGGAAATAGCCTCTCCGCATGTGGAGGTATGGCTGTGTACATCTAACCCTTCCTAGACCCCACAATGGTAGGAACCTCGTGCGGGGTTTGCCTTTTTTTTCATTGTAGCCAAACTCGAAATACCTAATAATGAGGTTCAAGGGAAATCATTCATGCTTGCACACCATATGATTGTGTCGGTAGATGTTTGAGAAATATGAGGACCGTTACCAAAGGCTCTAGTGTGTCAAAGTATGTACGGTTCAATTACACCTTGAGGGGTGCACAGGTCTTATGGATATTAATTTGTGACAAACTTTTTAAATTTCCATTAATTTTTGTTCAATATCCTGTTGATTAGTTAAACATGTATATTTGTTGCAATCACACAAACATATAAAGCAGTAAATAAGGTAAAATACACACACACAATATTTTGTACTCGGAAAACCTTAAAAAAGGAAAAAAAAAAACACAGGATTTAGTCCAACCATGAAGAATCCACTATGAGAGAGAGAGAGAGAGAGAGATTTACAACTAGGTTTCCAATGCTAGAAATACCTAGTTACCTCTTGACTCAAACTTATACTAGATGCTTCCTCCAAGCTCCTTGTTGTTGTCAGTCAACAAGCGTGTTCATCCCCTAAGCTTGCTCTCCATGGTTTTTCAGTCCTCAATTTTCAAGTTTGACTGGTTGATACTTAATTGTATGATTCCCTAATGTTCTCCTTGCTTTGAATCTCTCAATCACATAAAGTAGGAGGTCAATGGAAACCCTAGATTGATTTTCAAAGCTTTCTCTATCTAAAAATAAAAATTCTCACAAAGTTATAGGGAGGCTCAAGAGAATACCCTAGATGGACTATAACCCCATATTTATACTGACTATAGAAGTCCCATGTGAAACAGGAATCTAAATCATTCTGAAAATCTGTTTTGAGAGAGTTTCCAAAAACTATTTCTGCATAGGTTGATTGATCTAGTCCTCAATATAGTGGCATTGGCTTTGCTTTGATCAACTTTCAATCAAGAGGTTTTGACCTCGATCTATCGAGCATTCAGTCGAGCTATGTTGGAAAAAATTCTTTTGGAATTTGACAATCATTCGAGACTTGGATCGAGCCATTCTGGTTTTGCAAAATCTCCTGCTCAAAAACTAATCCAAATACTTTGAAAAATCTTAGGATCAAAACCCCCTAATTTTGAAAAACAAAATTAAAACAATATTTTGAGCCTTTTTAAGATCATACCTACATGGTCTCAATTTACCTTAACCTAGATATGTGATTGAGCTTGAGAGAATTTCGGTGTGTTCTTCGCTGATCTCCCACATCTTCTCGTAGTTGTAGGCAAATGACTCATGATATTGACACATATTACAACCAAAGTTTTGAGTAGGAATTTGCAACACGTGACTTAATTACCTAACAATGTGGAAAAGGTATGTGGTCACGATGAAGTTTTGTGACTATGCCATTCTTAGTGATGGTGACACACTGATAAGAAGTTGACAGATACTTTCCTTGCGTACATCAAGTGTTTATCTTGTTTCCTTAGTAACCAAATACTTAAAACCCTTCTTGTCAATGTAGCCGATAAGGGATTCTATATAGCAGTTTTCATCAATTCACCAACAAGGCTGGAAATAATTCAGTTCTTAATGTATGATTGCCACATTGCTTGCCATTTGTTTGATATTTTTCTACAAATACATTTTTTAGGTTGTGACTTCATTCTCTGTTTTATCTTGACATTTTGTGCTTATGATTGAACTCGTGTACGCTCTTTTTTTCTGAGTACATTTCTAATTGAATTCTACTTCTACTAATCTCAACTTGGTCTTATCCTCCCATCTTGGGGAATGTGTATAAAAATTGTTTTTCCATTCCGCTTTATCTAGCAGATTTACTTTTTTCTGGTAACGGAACTTGATCAGTTTCTATTTCAAGTTAGATTAGGGGCTGTTTGAAGTGCTAACTACTTAACTACATTTCCTCTGTTTTTTGTGCGTGTGTGTTTTCCCAACTTGTTCTCTTTTAACAACTAAATTTTTTAATATCCAGTTACATTCTCAAATTGTATTCTATAAAAGAAAAAGAAAAATACATGACTATGTTGGTGTCCTAGTGGAAACAAACTTATAGTTAACTAGAATTGTGCTCAGTGAGATGTAAGTCTAAGTAGAGTCAGATCCAAGTGCAGTATATATTTGGAAGTCTTTAAGATAAGAAATCAAATTGGAGTTCAATCTATTGTATTTTGATTTCTTTGAAAAAATAATTGAATCTATGTATTGTTTTATGATCCTATTATTTTCTTGAAAAAATGTCCATCTGGTGAATTCGATTTTTTTTGTTTATTAAACAATGCTGTTTGAGTTTGATCAGTTTTATTTTTTTCCCATCTGCAATCTCTTCCTTGAGATATCTAGTTTATTAAATATACCAGTTTATCCATTTCTTGATTATGGTTCAACCTTGGACACGACTTTCGTTAATACTGATGGTTAATTATGGTTTACTCTTAAGTGTTGCTTTCTATAAAAAATAACTGGTAACAACATGCAGGTCAATTGTAAAACAGGGTCATATTTTGGATCCGGACATAATTATCCTCAAGGTTTAATTAGTGGTCTTCTGGATGGATCCTTTTCCAAGATGTATGCAACTTCATGTGAAAAGTTATCAGAAGATGCACCAAAAGATGATCCAGTTTCTGATATGTTGGTTGATTCATTTGGAAGGCTACACACTTACTTGAGAATCTCCTTGACAGAGCGTTGTAATCTACGATGTCAGTATTGTATGCCAGCTGAGGGTGTGGAGCTAACTCCTAGTCCACAATTACTCTCACAGAATGAGATTGTTCATTTGGCGAATCTATTCGTCAGCTCTGGGGTAAACAAAATTCGTTTGACTGGTGGAGAACCCACCATTAGGAAAGATATTGAAGAACTATGCTTACAGCTGTCTAACTTGAAAGGGCTGAAGACCCTGGCCATGACCACCAATGGAATAACTCTTGCAAGAAAGCTTCCGAAGTTAAAAGAATGTGGGCTTAGTTCCCTGAATATTAGCTTAGATACATTGGTCCCGGCAAAATTTGAATTTCTGACCAGGCGTAAAGGGCATGAAAGGGTAATCGAGTCAATTAATGCTGCTGTGGATCTCGGATACAATCCTGTTAAAGTATGTTTTCTCTCGTCAACTTTTCCTTTATATGTTTCCGCTTCATAAAGTTTTGTTCTTTTTAGTTGCTCCTTTATAGATATATTATATTCTTAACTCTTTTAGTTATGGGTTTCTGCTTAGTTTTTTCTTTATCAAGGTTTCCATGATTTGTGCCTGAAGTATATGTGCTGTATCCCATTCGCAGGTGAATTGTGTTGTCATGCGTGGATTCAATGATGATGAAATCTGTGATTTTGTGGAGTTGACACGTGACAAACCAATAAATATCCGGTTTATTGAGTTTATGCCTTTTGACGGAAATGTTTGGAATGTTAAGAAACTCGTACCCTATGCAGAAATGTTGGACAGAGTGGTAAGGTAGAACTCTGGCAGATGCTATTGGTTCCTGAATGCCCTTTCATACATATCCTAAATCATATTATTGCTTAACAGGTTCAACGGTTTCCAGGGCTAAAAAGACTTCAGGATCATCACTCAGATACAGCCAAGAATTTCAGGATAGAAGGGCATCATGGAGCAGTTTCTTTTATCACATCGATGACAGAGCATTTTTGTGCTGGTTGCAATAGGCTGCGACTTTTGGCTGATGGGAGCTTTAAAGTTTGCTTATTTGGCCCTTCAGAGGTGAATTTTCTCCTCAAACTATTATACAGTTTGTACTTGCTTGCTATGTGGACTTTATTGTTAATTCATTTTTTATTTTTCTCAAATGTGAAACTTTATTTTCATGTAGTTATTTGCAGGTACCATCTTTATGTCATTCAACTAACTTATGCTGGTTATATCAGGCATGTCCTCGTTTGTTTTGTTTCAGCTTCACTTATATGCTGGCATACTATTTCCAAACATTTTTTGCCATAAAGCTAAGCTGTCCTTGTTCCTGTTGCAAACAAATGTCCTTTCTTTTTTGATAGCTTTGCCTGTTTAGATCGTACAATCAGTCAATCACATAATTTATTCATTTAATTGTTCTCACTGAATTTTATGGCAGCATTGTTCTTCATCTTTTTTCCTCTTGGATGCTGTCAACATTAGGCATACCATCAATCTTCTCTATATCTTTCTTGTACTCTAATTTTTATATTATGATCCGTCGAAACTAAAACAAGTTACTGAATTAAGTGGGAGGAGACAACCTGGAGACTGATAACATTCTTATTCTCAGTTTAATTAATATATCATTTCCTATATTTTGTCACATGCTGCAAATCCTCAAATTCCTTTGCTTATATAACATCCACTCATACTTTCTAGATAATTTTAATTTTCTTTGAAGAATAGCATGTATCATGGGACAAAGTTATTAACTCCACATTGAGAAATTTCTGTTGTTTCAGTTCATACTGTTGACATAGGAAGAGTACAATAATGAAAGATGTATAATGGTTATTCTGAAGTTCTGAATTCAAAAATTAGCAAAAAGTTGGAAGTTCTGGCTATTGCGATGTTTTGGATTTAAAGTTTAGAAAATGGTTTAAAATTTCTCTGTTCCAGTCATGTTAGAGTCCTATTCATCACTTGATGTATACATGGATTTAAACAAAGTTTAGTATCTATATCCTTTAGCATTTTTCACCTTTTAGCTCAACACTCTTAAAAGGGTAAAGGTGAATTGAGACTTTATAATGGGTCCTGTTTCGGGATAGTAGTGCCTTGGAGCTCTTGCTTCTTCCACTAGCACGCTGGAATCAAATAACTGGAATTTCATTACATTTTTACATGCTACTAGGTGTTAATTTATGTGGAACTGTGCTACTTTTGTTATATGAGATTTACTAGAACTTGCAGCCTCTGTTAAATTCAAGCGTGAGTTGTTGAATAAAATGCCTTTCATCATGATTCTTATTAGAGTTCATTCTTTGCAGGTTAGCTTGAGGGATCCCCTTCGTTGTGGTGTTGATGATATTGAACTCAAGGAAATAATTGGGGCAGCGGTATGCATTGGAAATCCTTTCATGAATTTGTCCACATTTGTGTTTGCATCATTTCAGTTTTATTTTAATCTTTTGGATGTTAGTGATGCTTTTTTAGAATTATCGGTTGCACTACGGTATAATGGAAGAGGTTGTGGTTTGGGTGACATTGGGCTATAACTTATATGTTCAAAGAATGGAACATATACCATCCCATATTGATGATCTTAAGCATACCTTCATCTTTTGTGCTTATCACCAACTTGTTGATTGCTTGTCATGTTTGCGGGGAGGGTGATTGGGATCCCTTTGAGCACCACTCTGAGATTTAGAATAAGCTATCATCTTTTCTCGTAAATATTTATACTTCTTGAATTTATCTCACGTGTTTGCCCCTTATGTATCCATTTGGGAGTTATTCACTTCCTTAGAAGCTTGATGCACCTCAATGGACTCACCCTGTTAGAAATTAGTTATGTATTGACAATTTTATACTCAAAACTCAGGTTGTAATGTGTATCAAAGTCCTGAGTGACTGAGTCCTGTGTTTATAACCACAAAAGAAGATGGAGATGAAGCTCAACGAAGAACATGCCCCCAATCTCTAAAGGCTCAATCACATATCTCTAGGTTAAGGTAAGTTGAGACCATATAGACCAATTATGACCTAGATTTGATATTTAGAGGGCTCAAAATTATGTTTTTAATCTTATTTGTCAAAATTAGGTTTTTTGATAAAATAATTTTGAAGAAAATAAATAACTAGGAAAAGAAAATTTCAAGAAAATAAATTTTCACAAAATAGTGAGCATCGATGAGATGGTCGATTGATTAAGATTTTTACAAAAAAATATTTTGAAATCCAAAATGCCTTGATCAATCGAAGCTTGTCCAATGGTGCTTGGTTGAACCCTGAGGAAACTCTCTCAAATCAAAATCCTAAAAGGATGTTATTTACTATACTACATGCCTACATGGTTCTCCAATTGGGGTATCTTTCACAAGAACTTTCAATTCTTTACATATTATTGAGGTAATCTATATTTTTAGAGAGAGAGTTTTGAGAATCAGTCTAGGTTCTTTAAAGACTACCATACTCTGAAGGATAAGAAGTATGGACCGTATCAGATTCTGAAGAAAATCAATGATAATGCTTATATCATTAATCTTCTTGAATACATGACTATTTCTCCTACATTTAATGTTGCTGATTTGTTCGAGTATTTTCCACCGGATGAGGGGCGATCTTTCAGTAATAACTTGGGGATGAGTTCTTTTGAAGCAGGGGACACTGATCTAGAACTGGTTACCGAAGCTTACATGGCCTGTTTGGACCACCAAAAGGCCAAACGAGCATGTTGACACATTTTCTGGTGCAGTGCCAACGAAGCCGTTTTAACCCGAAAGACCCATACTTGATCGGAAACGGGCCAATGAACAATACTCATTGCTTTGCCATGATATAAGCCATTTTTCGGCCAAATTCCATTATCGAGGGCCTCAAAACTATGTTCTACTGTCCGCCTGTTAATTATTTCGGGATTTTTGTTCGTGGTCAAGACGGACTTGGATTGGGCTGAAATTTTATATTCAGTAGTTTTTAGTGATTAGGTTTCTTAGTTAATTTTTTCAGAATAATTAGAGAAAGTTGAATTTTTGGCTATTTTCTAGGTGATAGTTTCCTTTTATTTTAAGGTTTCCTTTGTTGTTAGGATTCTTTATGTTGTTAGGATTAGAATTTCTCTATTATAAATACATGTACTACAGCAAGCAGATCACACATTCAATTATCAATAATATTTGAGATTTTCTCTGTAAGTTGTATTTGTAATTACCCTAACTTTGTTGATTCAAAGTTGTTCTTGTTCGTCCGCAAAATTCATAGCTTCCGCTCCATCAATTCTTATCTCATCTTGAGGGGATCACCTTTAGTGAGATCAAGCTTGATGGATTTGGAAATGTTTTATAAGCATTAATCTTAATACATGCCTGAGCATAGGAGAGTCTAGTCTTCAAAAGAGTGGTCTGGTCATGAAACAAAGGATTATTAACATAGTAAGGCATCCTTTGTCCAAAGTTCCATAGGAAAATTATAAATATTAAATCAAACTGGATTGGTAGAAAAGTTACATTCAGCTAAATGCACTCTTGGGAACCATTTTTTTATTACAAAATGTTTTATCACCAAGTTGCTGATTGCCTATCGTGTTGGTGGGGAGGTGGGTTGGGATCCCTTGAGCCCCACTTTGAGATTTAGAATGCTATCTTTTCATGCAAAAATTTATGCCTCTTGAATTATCTTTTGTGCTCGCCTCGTATGTCTCGATTTGGGTTCATTCACTTCCTTAAAAGCTTGATGCACCTCAATAGATTTACCCTTTTCCTTAGGGCGACAGGCAATAAACCTCAAAGGAAGAGAGAATAAAAATATTAGATAAGGATGCTACATTAGCATCCTCAAGTCTCTCTATTTTATGCTTTCCCTTCTTGTCACTTGGTTCCCTTTTCCTTTTTTTCATCACTTTCTCCCAAATCTTTAGGAGGCATATTTACCTTTACTCAATTATTTTTTGACTGAGAAGTACACTTTGATGGGCAAGATTGGGAAGAGTGACCAAAAGTTATACAATCTAAACATGTTTTTGGCTTGCAAGGACCTTAACTCTCACCTCGAGGGGATTACCATGAGTGAGATCAAGCTTGAACGATTTTGGAATGTTTTATACGCATTAATCTTAATATACACCTGAGCATAGGAGAGTCTAGTCTTCAAACAAGTGGGCTCTTCAAGAAACGAAGGATTGCCCACTATACTAGTGACAGAGTTAAGGCCATCATTTTTCCAAAGTTCGAAAGGAACATTATAAAAATCAACTCAAAACGGGTTGGTACGAAAGTTAAATTTAGTTAAATGCACTCTTGGGAACCATTTTCTGGTCACAAAATGTTTATGACTAACTTGCTGATTGGTTGTCATGTCAGAGGGAAGGGGGTTGGGATCTCCTAGGGCCCTATCGTCTTTTCTCACAAAGATTTTAAACTTCTTGAATTTATGTTCTGTGATCGAACCACATATCTCTGTTTGGAAGTCATTCACTTCCTTAGAGGCTTGATGCACCTCAATGGACTCGCCCTTTTCCTTAGGCTCAACAAGCAATAAACCTCAAAGGAAGAGATAAAGTCAAAAATATTAGATGAGGATGCTAGATTGGCATCCTCAGGCTTCTCCATTTTATGCTTTCCCTTTTCGTCACTTGGTTCTTTCCTTTTTTTTCCTTTTTCCTTTCTACCTCGCAAACCTTTGAAATGTTCTTAGGAGGCACATTTTCTTTCACTCAATTGTTGTTTGACCGAGAAGTACGGTTTGATGAACAAGATTGGGAAGAGTGACAAAAAGCTTTACAATCTACACATTTTTGAAATTTGGCAAGGAACCTCAACTTTTATCTCGAGGGGATCACTATGAGTGAGATCAAGCTTGAAGGATTTTGGAATGTTTTGTAAGCATTATTCCTAATACACGCCTGAGCACAGGAGAGTCTCATCTTTCAAACGAGTGGACTCGTCAAGAAACAAAGGATTGCCCACTATACTTACAACATAGTTGAGGCGATCATTTGTTCAAAGTTCCAAAGGAAGCATTGTAAAAATTAAATCAAACCGGTGACGTAGTGGAAACGAAAGAAGAACTAATATAAATCCTTGAATCCACAATGAACTTTCAATAGAGGAAAAACTCAAACTTTAAAAATATTTATTCTAATCTCTTCCACTCTTACAATCCTTGCCCTTAAATAGGCCAAATAAAAAATAAATAAAGAAACCATAAATCAAGCCTTAAAACATGGAAATGAAGAAACCACAAATAAAACATGGAAATAAAGAAACCAAAAATCAAGCCTTAAAACATAGAAAGTTGACCCAAAGATGTTTGTCCCACATCAGTCCCCTCCACTCGGTCAAAACACATCCTTGAGTTAGGATATAGTGGCTCGTCTGGAGGATGATATTCAAACAGGCCAGCAACATTGAAAGTGGAGGAAATATTCATGTCGCTCGACAGCTCCACCACATAGGCATTGTCGTTAATCTTCCGGGAGATACAAAACGGCCCATACTTTTTGTTTTTCAGCTTACAATAAGTGCCAACTAGGAACCTGTTCCTGCTTAAATGAGCCATGACCAAGTCTCCAACCTCAAAAACTTTAACCCTCCGATGTTTGTTTGCAGCTTCCTTATACTTTGCATTAGCATGCTCCAAATTATGCATTACTTCATCATGTATTTTCTGGACCCTCTCCTCTATGTTCTTGGCTCTAAGACTAAACCCGGGCAACTTTGGCAAAGGAACGAGATCCAAAGCATGCAGTGCGGATTTGCTGTACACAATCTCAAAAGGAGTTTTGCTAGTCGATCGGATCGGTTAACCATGCTGTTGTATGTAAACTCCATTTGAGGAAGAACTGCATCCCATCCCACTGCTGGGGTCTATCTCCACACATGCAACGAATCAAATTACCCAAAATATGATTGGTGACTTTCGTTTGTCCATCGGTCTGGGGGTGTGCTGTGCTACTGTACTTCAAAGAGTTGTCAAACTTTCCCCACAAGGTTTTCCAAAAGTGGCTAATGAATTTCACATCACGGTCAGACACTGTTGACTTGGGTACCCCATGCAAACGTACAATCTCCCTGAAGAAATGTTGGCAACATTAGACGTGTCATCAGTCTTCTTACAGGGATGAAGTGTGCCATTTTTGAGAACTTGTCAACCACAACAAAAACAAAATCCAATCGGCGTTGAGTACGTGGCAGTCCCAACAAAAAATCCACGGACAGGTCCTCCCAAATATGCTTTGGCACTGGCACTGGTAGTGGTATGTAAAGACCTGTATTTTGTGCTTGTCCCTTAGCCATCATATGGTACACTTCATCACAAATCTTCTCACATCGCGCTTCAATTGCAGCTAAAAATATCGTTCTTCTACCAAGGCAATGGTCTTCTCCTTACCTAAATGACCTCCCAAGCCTCCACTATGCAACTCTCCGATGATCTGCTCCCCGCTCCCGGAGAGATGTCCTCGGAATGCACAAATGGTTAGCTCGGAAGAGAGAATCGTCATAAACATGAAAATCTCCGGCCTCTAACTTCAATCGACACTTCTTTCAAATCTCCTGAAAGTCCTTGTCATCCTCATATTGTTCCTTTAAATAGTCAAATCCCACGATCTTAGCATGGAGAACAGTAAGCAAAGAAGCTCTCCTACTCAGGGTATCAACCATTTTATTCATCTGCTCCGATTTGTGACACAATGAAAAAGTAAACTTCTGCAGAAAAGTGATCCATCGAGCATGCATCCTGTTGATTGTGTTATGGCTATTAACAAATTTTAAGGTTCGGTGATCCTTACCTAAATGACCTCCCAAGCCTCCACTATGCAACTCTCCGATGATCTGCTCCCCGCTCCCGGAGAGATGTCCTCGGAATGCACAAATGGTTAGCTCGGAAGAGAGAATCGTCATAAACATGAAAATCTCCGGCCTCTAACTTCAATCGACACTTCTTTCAAATCTCCTGAAAGTCCTTGTCATCCTCATATTGTTCCTTTAAATAGTCAAATCCCACGATCTTAGCATGGAGAACAGTAAGCAAAGAAGCTCTCCTACTCAGGGTATCAACCATTTTATTCATCTGCTCCGATTTGTGACACAATGAAAAAGTAAACTTCTGCAGAAAAGTGATCCATCGAGCATGCATCCTGTTGATTGTGTTATGGCTATTAACAAATTTTAAGGTTCGGTGATCACTATAGAGTACAAACTCACGCTGGATAAGGTAATGTTCCCAATGCCGTAAGGCACGAAACACAGCAAAGAATTCCAGTTCATATGTAGTTCATTGCTTCCTCACCTCATTCATTTTCTCACTAAAATACTCTATTGGCCTTCCCTCTTGGGACAAAATAGCTCCAATTCCCACAACTGAGGCGTTACATTCAACATCAAACAGTTTATCAAAATTTAGCAAGGCCAACACTGGTGCAGAACAAAGCTTTTCTTTTAACAAGGCAAAACTAGCTTCTTGCTCCACTCCTCACTGAAACTACCCTTTTTTCATACAAGAAGTCACCGGAGCTGCTATTGTGCTGAAATTTTGAATGAACCTGTGATAGAACGTTGTAAGTCCATGGAAATTGTGCACTTTGGTCACGGTCTTAGGTTTGGGCCAATCTCGTATGGCTCGCACCATCTCTTCATCCACCTGAACTCCCTTCTCCGTCACAACAAAACCCAAAAACAACTATTGGTTCGTCATGAAACTGCATTTTTTCAGGTTTATATACAACTTGTGGACACGTAATGTTACCAAAACCTCCTTCAAGTGCTCCATATGATCTGCCTTATTACAACTATAAACTAGAATACCATCTCCTCTTGCATGCTCTATTGTGTTCACTTGCCTTTGAAGACACTCGTTGGACTTATGTCCTGTTTGGTTGCAGCGAAAACACTTAAGCATTCCTGGACGAGCGTATGGACCAGGTTCGGTCGGTTTTGTGGGGGCTAGGGAACTGGGGGATCGCCCTGGGTTTTACTGGTGCTCACTCCTGCATCGCAAATGTTGGCTCGGGGCTGAAACTGGTTGGCTGATACAAACTTTCCTTTGTCTCCTGTTGGTCTTGTCTATGACACCTTAGTACTGGTTGGTGTTTGCTTTGTTGATTTTGTCATCTGCGCCTCCAATTTGGTAGCGATTTTAGTTGTCTCCGATAAGCTCCACATTGTGCGGAGACTAATTTGATCGCGAATCTCCGGTCGTAGTCCTTCAACGAATTTGGCGATCTGCTGACCCTCTGTCTCTGTCAAATTGTTCCTCGCGTTCAGCCTATAAAACTCCTCCGTATAATCATTGACTGATCACGTTCCCTGCTGACAATTCAGATATTGTTGGTACAATATCTGTTCATAATCCGGAGGCAGGAATCTGACTTGTAGAAGTCTCTTCATTTTCAGCCATGTCTTAACAGGCTGTTTTCCTTGGCGCCTCCTGTTACATTGCATCTGCTCCCACCAAGCTGATGCTCCTCCCTTTAGTTTGTAGGCCACCAACTTTACTTGTCTCCCTTCCAGAATGCTCATGATGTCGAAGAAATTTTCCACCGTACTGATCCAATCAAGAAAATCCTCAATATGAAGATGTCCATTGAAATTTGGAATATCAATTTTCATCTTATATTCAGGAGTTTCCTGATCCCTATAGTGACGGTGACGTGGCCTACCATTTATGATCTCCTCCTCAAACTCGTATGAGTCTGAATCTACATGACCTCCACCCATGATTAGGCAACCATGAGCAACCTCACAGACTTGACCCCTACCAGGGTTTTGATTCACATTGCCGCCAAGAGCAAGGGTGGCAAGTGTCCGCTGCACCTCTCGCATCATCCCTTCCAAACGTTGAACGGTCTGATGCATCTCGTTCACTCGTCGTTCTTGAACTTGCACCACTGCCCAAAGGGCCTGCACTCCACGATCTACGTCGTTGGAGTGGTTGCTTACGGTTTCGTTGTTTGCCATCAAGCCAGGCGAAATCAAATCTGATACCAACTGACGAAGCGAAAACGAAAGAAGAACCAATATAAATCCTTGAATCCACAAGGAACTCTCAATAGAGGGAAAACTCAAACTGTAAAAATATTAATTCTGATCTCCTCCACTCTTACAATCCTTGCCCTTAAATAGGCCAAATAAAAAATAAATAAATAAACCATAAATCAAGCCTTAAAAACATGGAAATAAAGAAACCATAAATCAAGCCTTAAAACATAGAAAGTTGACCCAAAGACGTTTGTCCCACATCAACCGGATTGGTAGAGAAGTTAGATTTAGCTAAATGCGCTCTTGGGACAAAATGTTTTATCACCAACTTGCTGATTGCATGTCACATCTGATTGGGTCTTTGGGTCGGTCGGGCTGTCAGGTCAGAATTTGAGTTGGAGAAGAGCCGATCATTGTTTGCACAGAACTGTTTTCAGGTTGTGTAGAAGAGTTAATGCCACGTGTGGTTCCCTAGCATCCTAAACGTTGGCTGAAGAGGCAAGGAGAAGAACTGCATCATCAAATTTGGGGTAAGATCCCTTACATCTGCCCCTACCAGAGTCACTTTCTGCCCGTATTTCTGTTGCAATTGCTGGCTTTTTTTGCCATGTGGATGATGCTGATTCTCCGGTACACCGCACATGCAACCAAAAATTCTCACGAAACATTTGATTTGGCATTCCTGCTAGGTCTACAGCAAAGGGACGCGCCTGTACCAGATCATGACTCTCATTTGCCTTTGCAGGATCACTGGAAACTGCCATTGACAGCTCGTCGAGCTTCACCAAATTTTGGGAACCTCCAATTTTGAGGCAGTTTCCCGTGTTTTTAACACTATATAGGTTGCCAATCACAGAAAGGGATGAACTATCCAGGATTTTAACTTCAGGACACTGGTGCTCACCTGAAGGCTAAAACCACCCAGACACCCACCATTGATGGCCATTGCATCTCCATCAGAGCTCGGATTTCATCTGTCAGAGGCATAGTTTCTTCTCCATTCAGGTAGTTAACACCATAGTCAGAGTAATACCCATCATAACCTTCACCAGATCTATTAAAGCCACTGACATCTTCACTGAAATATTGGGCTTCAGCTGCAGCTGAAGCACTCTCTGTTGCTCGGATATATTCCTGCTTCTCCTTCAGTTCTTGTTATGTTGTGGCCCGAATTTTGTCTCGGAACGCAACCCGGTTTTGACTCAAAAATTTTATGACTTGTTTTTCGCTTGCGGGTTTTGGACCCTGATCAGGACTCTCTTGTAGCCCGTTGTATAAGAGCATCTAGGGTTTGGAGTGGGATGAAGAGAGAAAACACTGTAACCAACAGAAAGAGGGTGAGAGAGCAAGAGCTAAGATTTGGAGTCGAAACTTGTAATCTCTTGATTATCGCATAGTGAAAGCTTTCGCCGGATCTTCGCCGAGACAAATCGCCAAACCACGTAAATTCTTATGTTCTGTGTGGTGCTTGTTTCATTTTCTGTCGTGTTTTGTGATTGCGCTTGGTTCGTGGTTGTTTGTCGTAACACTTGTCACATACTTGCATTTTCTTCCATAAGTCCTGCGTCAAGTCATTCCAGAATTTCATCAATCTTGATTGTGTGAAGATCTCTTTCAGTATATCCTTCATCATTGCTGGTGCGCAACTTTCCAGGCAAAAGTCTGACTGGATAGGCAATGGGCATAATTTATGCCAGATATTCTTTTTCTTCTTTGATAGGGCCCAGAAAGTTGGTTGCTATTTGATACTAAAACATTTCTTGGTTCCTCTTTCTCAATACTTATTTATTTATTTATTTATAACTTAGACATATTGATTAAAGAAAATGTTTTCTCTAATCTCTCTAATGTACCATGCTCTCATAAACTTAAGCTTCCTATATCATTTTTATTTAACAAATTCTCAGAATAGCAATTTCACCTTTATTTAATTCTCATCTTTCACCAAGATCCTTAAATTTTCCTTAAATTTTCTTTCTTAATGCACTTAACTTGATGGAAATTTCTAGTGTTCCTCTTTCTCAGCTTTCTAAGCTTTGTATATGTTGTTCTTTTCATCTTTTGTACTTAACAGAAAAAAAAGGATTCAAATATTTTTATTGCTTCTTTGCTTCAGGTCAAGAGGAAGAAAGCTTCTCATGCTGGAATGTTTGAAATTGCAAAGACACCGAATAGACCTATGATACACATTGGTGGCTAGGGATTGGTATATACCCTTTTCCAGACTTCTGTTTGTTTTTTGTTTAATATCTAGCAGTGAAGAAACTTGTATCCATTTGTTTATGTCATGCTTCAAAATACAAGCCTTCATGCACATTGATTGGTTGAGTTGTGCTTCTCCTGGTCAGTTCATTATAAAATCTTGTATTATGACTACTGAGTTGGTATTGAATGCACGCTTGCAATCATATCTGGAATCTTAACCAAAATAATTAAAAACAAAAAAAAAAGAAATTATATTTTGAAGGGGAAATCGACTTGATGGATTCCCACGAGAATATGATTTCAGTTCTTTAGTTCCAGGGCTGATTTGTAACATCTCAAACAAACCAACTGGCACTGAAGACATTATATTGTTCGACTTAATTAAGTTTTCCTTCCCCTATAATAGCAATAAAGTTCTTGTGTACTGAGAAATATATTTAGAGTCCCCAATAATGAAATTATTGCATGTACTGCGGTGAGTTATACTCACATGATACCAACTTCCTCAGGCACTATCGGTCTTTAACTTAATTGTCATGCCACTCATCTTGTGTTGCCTTCCAGATCATTGCCTCTAAGGGATTCTCCAAAACTTCCTTTCTATTATTTGGTGTTGGCATTTAGTACTCATGCAGTTTAGTGTGACTAGACTTAATATTTGAGTGGGTGTGTGCTTGAACAAGAACTGATTAAATTCATGGATGAGAATGATGCATTTTAGCGAGGACCCAAAAATGGTCTTTACATCATGCTTTGACCATTTTCATACAGAAAGCTTAAGTAGATTTAGGCAACACTTTTTCAGTTTTTTGTTTAAACTTTTTGTTTTTTTATTTTTTTGCTTATATAAGCCAAAGAAAGAAGAAAAATAAAGATGTAAAAGTGGTTTCAACCAAAAAAACCATTTCAAGCAGAAAGAAAAAAGAATTGCTTCTTCAAGTCATTTTTTTTACTTTTTGTAAAGCAAAAACATGTTCTTTTTCAGTCATCTCGTATAAAGCAAAAACATGTATATTCACATATGTGTCTATATACATGTACATATTACACAAACACGCTATATATATGATTATAGCGGTAATGAGACAAGACTGAAAAAAGAAAATGGTTTTGCTTTATATGAGGACGGACCTTGGTGCAACAGTAAGATTCTTCTATCGTGATCTGGAGGGCATGCTATGAAACAAAGAAAAAGTTAATTTTTTTTCCCAGACCCTCTTGTGTTTTTCAAGAGGAAAAGAAAAACACCAGTGTTTGCCATTGCATTTGAAGTTCTAAGATCATTTGAAATTTTGTATGGTTTGTTGGTTCTTGATTCTTAAGGAATTGTGAGAAACTTCTATATGCTTGTGTATAAACATGCATGTTTTCAGGTTCTTTTTCTATAGTTACTGTGTGTGTGTGTAGTATTGGCAATACTTCTTGTTTCAGGTACTTCATATTTATTGTGAAGTTTTGTAGCATATATGTTGTTATTATGTACCAAATTTGTAGTAGTCCAAATTCCAAATAAATTATACGAGTGTTGATATGCAGTAATATATATATAAATTAGTGATCTCTTGTTCACCGGTGAGCAAGAAATTTATTCACACCAAACACATTAATAGTTAGATGTGATTGATATAAAAAAGGCAATTAGTGTGTTCGGTGTGGATCAATTTCTTGCTCACCGATAAGCAAAAGATCATTACTCTATGTGTGTGCGTGTATATATATATATATAGAGAGAGGAATATTACACACATATAATCATACTGAATTTATAATAAATTACAAATTGTATAAAAACATGGAATACAACTCTTCATAACAGCACCCATTGAAAGCCTCACATACAACAGCCACAATCTTTGTAGCAAATCAAGTATCATCCAAAAGATTACCTAAAATTCTAATGCGCACACATAAAATTAAGAATAATCACTCATTTACTACTGCTTAAAAATAATCACTAAAAATAAATGAATAAATACAAGACGACCCTATAGAAGACTTAAGATGTGTGTTCATGGGCAGTTGAATCTTGTCTTGTTGGTGATTTCATGCTCTTGGAAGAAGGAGACAGCTCGCCGCCGGCGGGCATATCGGCGAGAGTGGCAAGCATCCGGCGGATACTAACGGAGCGAGCTGTTTTGAAGCTGTGAGATCTGCTCTGGGTCTTGGAGAAGATGTTGGATGACTTTGAAAGGATGATATAAATCAGAGCTTGAACCACAGCAAATAAGCCCACCTTCAACAACATGTCCCCTAAAAAGCTTTCAATCGCCATGATCATATATATGTATGTATATATGTGATTGTAGAGAGAGAGAGAGAGTTATGAGAGAGAAACTTGAGAATGAATGGAAATATTGTGGAATAATTAAGAAGAAGACGTGCAAAGACGTAGTATTTATAATGTGGGATTTTTGACCAACTAAGCCGACCACTTTGACTTGCCGCCTCCAACAGAAAAATAATTACTTTTGCTTTGATACATAGAATCTACGTGTTGCTGGATCAGTTTTTTGACACGTGCAAGATGAAGAATAGAAAAGTGAGTTTTGGTCTTTCTTGACTTTTGACTTTTGATAAGATGAAGAATAGAAAAGAAGACAGCCTTAGAACACTCACGTGCTAAATATCTACCAGCACTCAACTTCTATAATGTCTACTCAGGAAGAGGATCCTCTGCCGTAAACGGGTACTGCTGTACCCATGCAGTACCCGGAGACGGCGTCGTTTAGTTTAAATCAACATGTAACCACTTTTGTTTTTCTCTGCTCCGTTTTTCCTTCCGTTACATAGCTTTTCAATATTTTATTATTATATATATATACAACATCTGCCATCTGTTATCTTCATACCATCTATCTATATATATATATATATATATATAGATATATATATGTTTTACACTTTTTTTCTTTCTCACTTAAAAGTGTATAACTTTTACTATAAATAATATTTTTTGATAAAATTAATTTTGCTAAATAGAATATTTCGAGAGCTTCAATTTGAGTACAACTTAGGCTATGTTTTAACTTAAAACAAAAAAGTTATAATTTTTCTAATTAATGAATACACACATAAAACAATTGTTCACAACTTTAAATTCATTTTACAAACAATTAAAATGTTTCTCCAATTAATTTTTTTTAAAAATGTTCATAAAAAAAAATTTGTGCTTAAATGTTTCTAAAAAAATGAAAAAAAAAACATAAAAAATTATGTATTTTTAGTGAGTGAAAATTATTGCAAGTGTGTGGAAATAATAATTTAAATATGTAGAAGTGTAATTTTAAGTGTGTGTAAGTGGAGTAGATATTGGGTGAGCCGTGTATACCATGTCATTTGTATACCAAGTCAATTAAAATGCAACATTCAATGAAATGTTCAATGAATGGGTCTCACTTACATATAACAACTACTCTTAACCAACTTGAATGCTGCATTTTAATTGGCTTGGTATACAAATGACATGGTATACCCGGTTTACCCAATATCTATTCGTGTAAGTGAAACTTAAAAATGTGAACATCAATTGTTATTATTTATTTGTGTAAATCATTACAATCAAAATAGCATATTAATCTCAAATTGATTTAACTTTCACATTGATAATACGGATGTCCACGCACTTAAAATATATATTTTCACACCAATAAACTAAGTATCCACGAGTTTACGATTATTTTTCACACACTTAAAACCAATCATTTTCTATGCTTTTTCTCTCCAAATTTTTCAAAAACACATCCAATAAATGTTTTCACACAAATAAAACATAACATTTTATTTTCACATTTATTAAAACTCATGTCCACGAACTTAAAGTTCATTTCCACACATATAAAATATTTTTCCACACATTTAAAGTACTTTTCCACACACATAAAACAAATACTTTTTTATATTTTTTCTTTCCAATTTTTTTAAGGAACTCTTAGACATATTTGAAGAATGTATTTGCACAAAAAATCATACAAATTTATATCCACATAGGCTAATTTTTTCTCACTTTCCACACTTTTAAAGTATTTTTTCTCATATTTAAAATATTTTTTCACACATCTAAAACAAATACTTTTTTATGTTTTTTATTTCTAATTCTTTTAGGAACTCTTGGCAAATATAAATTATGTTTTTGAACAAAAAATTCATAAAAAAATTATATTCACATTTTTGAATTTCATTTTTTTTCACTTTCCACACTTTTAAAATAACTTCCACACACTTAAAACAAATAATTTTTTTGATTTTTTTATTTCCAATTTTTTTAGGAACTCTTAAGCAGATTTGAAAAATGTATTTGCACAAAAAAATCATAAAAATTTATGTTCACATTTTTTAGGCTAATTTTTTTCTTCTCATTTTTCACATTTTTTAAGTATTTTCCACACATTTAAAGTACTTTTCCACACACCTAAAACAAATATTTTTTTATAATTTTTATTTTCAATTTTTTTAAGAACTCTAAGGCATATATGAAATATATTTTTGCACAAAAAATTTCATAAAAAATTTTATTCACATTTTTTAATCTCATTTTTTTCTCACTTTCCACACTTCTAAAGTAGTTTCCAAACACTCAAAACATATACGTTTTTTATTTTTTTCTTTCCAATTTTTTTAGGAACTCTTAGGCATATTTGAAGGATGTATTTGCACAAAAAAATCATAAAAATTTATATTCACATTTTTTAGGCAAATTTTTTTCTCACTTTCCACACTTTTAAAGTATTTTTCACACATTTAAAGTACTTTTTCACACATTTAAAGTACTTATCCACACACCTAAAACAAATACATTTTTATATTTTTTCTTTCCAAATTTTTTAGAAACACTTAGGCATATATAAAAGATGTCTTTGCAAAAAAAAATTCTTAAAAATTTATATTCACATTTCTTAATCTCAATTTTTTTCACTTTCTACACTTTTTAAGTAATTTCCACACACTTAAAACAAAAAAAAAAATTATTTTTTTATTTCCTATTTTTTTTAGGAACTCTTAGACATATTTAAAGGATGTATTTGCACAAAAAAATCATAAAAATTTAAATTCACTTTTTTTAGACTAATTTTTTTCTTACTTTCCACACTTTTAAAATACTTTCCACACAATTAAAGTACTTTTCCACACACCTAAAACCAACATTTTCTTATGTTTTTTCTTCCCAACTTTTTTAGGAACTCTTACCCATATATGAAAGATGTTTTTGCACAAAAAATTTATAAAAATTTATATTCACATTTTTTAGTCTCATTTTTTTTGCACTATAAACACTTTTAAAGTACTTTCCACACACTTAAAACAAATAATTTTTCTTTTTTTTTTACTTTTGAATTTTTTTAGGAAGTCTTAAGCATATTTGAAGGATGTATTTGCACAAAAAAATCATAAAAATTTAAATTCACATTTTTTAGACTCATTTTTTTCTCACTTTCCACACTTTTAAAGTAGTTTCCACACATTTAAAGTATTTTTCCATAAATTAAAAGTACTTTTCCACACACCTAAAACCAACATTTTCTTATGTTTTTTCTTCCTAATTTTTTTAGGAACTCTTAGCCATATATGAAAGATATTTTTGCACAAAAAATTTATAAAAATTTATATTCACATTTTTTAGTCTCATTTTTTTGCACTTTAAACACTTTTAAAGTACTTTCCACACACTTAAAACAAATAATTTTTCTTTTTTTTTACTTTTCAATTTTTTTAGGAACTCTTAAGCATATTTGAAAGATGTATTTGCACAAAAAAATCATAAAAATTTAAATTCACATTTTTTAGACTCATTTTTTCTCACTTTTCACACTTTTAAAGTAGTTTCCACACATTTAAAGTAGTTTTCCACAAATTTAAAGTACTTTTCCACACACTTAAAACCAACATTTTCTTATGTTTTTTCTTCCCAATTTTTTTAGGAACTCTTACCCATATATGAAAGATGTTTTTGCACAAAAAATTCATCAAATTTATATTCACATTTTTTAATCTCATTTTTTTCACTTTCCACACTTTTAAAGTACTTTGCACACTCTTAAAACAAATAATTTTTCTTTTTTTTTTCTTTTGAATTTTTTTAGGAACTCTTAAGCATATTTGAAAGATGTATTTGTACAAAAAAATCATAAAAATTTAAATTCACATTTTTTAGACTCATTTTTTTCTCACTTTCCACACTTTTAAAATACTTTCCACACAATTAAAGTACTTTTCCACACATTTAAAGTACTTTTTCACACACCTAAAACCAACATTTTCTTATATTTTTTCTTCCCAATTTTTTTAGGAACTCTTAGCCATATATGAAAGATATTTTTGCACAAAAAATTTATAAAAATTTATATTCACATTTTTTAGTCTCATTTTTTGGCACTATAAACACTTTTAAAGTACTTTCCACACACTTAAAACAAATAAATTTTTTTTTTTTTTTTACTTTTGAATTTTTTTAGGAAGTCTTAAGCATATTTGAAGGATGTATTTGCACAAAAAAATCATAAAAATTTAAATTCACATTTTTTAGACTCATTTTTTTCTCACTTTCCACACTTTTAAAGTAGTTTCCACACATTTAAAGTATTTTTCCATAAATTAAAAGTACTTTTCCACACACCTAAAACCAACATTTTCTTATGTTTTTTCTTTCCAATTTTTTTAGGAACTCTTAGCCATATATGAAAGATATTTTTGCACAAAAAATTTATAAAAATTTATATTCACATTTTTTAGTCTCATTTTTTTGCACTTTAAACACTTTTAAAGTACTTTCCACACACTTAAAACAAATAATTTTTCTTTTTTTTTACTTTTGAATTTTTTTAGGAACTCTTAAGCATATTTGAAAGATGTATTTGCACAAAAAAATCATAAAAATTTAAATTCACATTTTTTTGACTCATTTTTTCTCACTTTTCATACTTTTAAAGTAGTTTCCACACATTTAAAGTACTTTTCCACAAATTTAAAGTACTTTTCCACACACCTAAAACCAACATTTTCTTATGTTTTTTCTTCCCAATTTTTTTAGGAACTCTTACCCATATATGAAAGATGTTTTTGCACAAAAAATTCATCAAATTTATATTCACATTTTTTAATCTCATTTTTTTCACTTTCCACACTTTTAAAGTACTTTGCACACTCTTAAAACAAATAATTTTTCTTTTTTTTTTCTTTTGAATTTTTTTAGGAACTCTTAAGCATATTTGAAAGATGTATTTGTACAAAAAAATCATAAAAATTTAAATTCACATTTTTTAGACTCATTTTTTTCTCACTTTCCACACTTTTAAAATACTTTCCACACAATTAAAGTACTTTTCCACACATTTAAAGTACTTTTTCACACACCTAAAACCAACATTTTCTTATATTTTTTCTTCCCAATTTTTTTAGGAACTCTTAGCCATATATGAAAGATATTTTTGCACAAAAAATTTATAAAAATTTATATTCACATTTTTTAGTCTCATTTTTTGGCACTATAAACACTTTTAAAGTACTTTCCACACACTTAAAACAAATAAATTTTTTTTTTTTTTTTACTTTTGAATTTTTTTAGGAAGTCTTAAGCATATTTGAAGGATGTATTTGCACAAAAAAATCATAAAAATTTAAATTCACATTTTTTAGACTCATTTTTTTCTCACTTTACACACTTTTAAAGTAGTTTCCACACATTTAAAGTATTTTTCCATAAATTTAAAGTACTTTTCCACACACCTAAAACCAACATTTTCTTATGTTTTTTCTTTCCAATTTTTTTAGGAACTCTTAGCCATATATGAAAGATGTTTTTGCACAAAAAATTTATAAAAATTTATATTCACATTTTTTAGTCTCATTTTTTTGCAATTTAAACACTTTTAAAGTACTTTCCACACACTTAAAACAAATAATTTTTCTTTTTTTTTACTTTTCAATTTTTTTAGGAACTCTTAAGCATATTTGAAAGATGTATTTGCACAAAAAAATCATAAAAATTTAAATTCACATTTTTTAGACTCATTTTTTCTCACTTTCCACACTTTTAAAGTAGTTTCCACACATTTAAAGTAGTTTTCCACAAATTTAAAGTACTTTTCCACACACCTAAAACCAACATTTTCTTATGTTTTTTCTTCCCAATTTTTTTAGGAACTCTTACCCATATATGAAAGATGTTTTTGCACAAAAAATTCATCAAAATTTATATTCACACTCTTAAAGTACTTTGCACACTCTTAAAACAAATAATTTTTCTTTTTTTTTTCTTTTGAATTTTTTTAGGAACTCTTAAGCATATTTGAAAGATGTATTTGTACAAAAAAATCATAAAAATTTAAATTCACATTTTTTAGACTCATTTTTTTCTCACTTTCCACACTTTTAAAATACTTTACACACAATTAAAGTACTTTTCCACACATTTAAAGTACTTTTTCACACACCTAAACCAACATTTTCTTATATTTTTTCTTCCCAATTTTTTTAGGAACTCTTAGCCATATATGAAAGATATTTTTGCACAAAAAATTTATAAAAATTTATATTCACATTTTTTAGTCTCATTTTTTGGCACTATAAACACTTTTAAAGTACTTTCCACACACTTAAAACAAATAAATTTTTTTTTTTTTTTTACTTTTGAATTTTTTTAGGAAGTCTTAAGCATATTTGAAGGATGTATTTGCACAAAAAAATCATAAAAATTTAAATTCACATTTTTTAGACTCATTTTTTTCTCACTTTACACACTTTTAAAGTAGTTTCCACACATTTAAAATATTTTTCCATAAATTTAAAGTACTTTTCCACACACCTAAAACCAACATTTTCTTATGTTTTTTCTTTCCAATTTTTTTAGGAACTCTTAGCCATATATGAAAGATGTTTTTGCACAAAAAATTTATAAAAATTTAGATTCACATTTTTTAGTCTCATTTTTTTGCAATTTAAACACTTTTAAAGTACTTTCCACACACTTAAAACAAATAATTTTTCTTTTTTTTTACTTTTCAATTTTTTTAGGAACTCTTAAGCATATTTGAAAGATGTATTTGCACAAAAAAATCATAAAAATTTAAATTCACATTTTTTAGACTCATTTTTTCTCACTTTCCACACTTTTAAAGTAGTTTCCACACATTTAAAGTAGTTTTCCACAAATTTAAAGTACTTTTCCACACACCTAAAACCAACATTTTCTTATGTTTTTTCTTCCCAATTTTTTTAGGAACTCTTACCCATATATGAAAGATGTTTTTGCACAAAAAATTCATCAAAATTTATATTCACACTCTTAAAGTACTTTGCACACTCTTAAAACAAATAATTTTTCTTTTTTTTTTCTTTTGAATTTTTTTAGGAACTCTTAAGCATATTTGAAAGATGTATTTGTACAAAAAAATCATAAAAATTTAAATTCACATTTTTTAGACTCATTTTTTTCTCACTTTCCACACTTTTAAAATACTTTCCACCCAATTAAAGTACTTTTCCACACATTTAAAGTACTTTTTCACACACCTAAAACCAACATTTTCTTATATTTTTTCTTCCCAATTTTTTAGGAACTCTTAGCCATATATGAAAGATGTTTTTGCACAAAAAATTTATAAAAATTTATATTCACATTTTTTAGTCTCATTTTTTGGCACTATAAACACTTTTAAAGTACTTTCCACACACTTAAAACAAATAATTTTTCTTTTTTTTTTACTTTTGAATTTTTTTAGGAAGTCTTAAGCATATTTGAAGGATGTATTTGCACAAAAAAATCATAAAAATTTAAATTCACATTTTTTAGACTCATTTTTTTCTCACTTTCCACACTTTTAAAGTAGTTTCCACACATTTAAAGTATTTTTCCACAAATTTAAAGTACTTTTCCACACACCTAAAACCAACATTTTCTTATGTTTTTTCTTCCTAATTTTTTTAGGAACTCTTAGCCATATATGAAAGATGTTTTTGCACAAAAAATTATAAAAATTTATATTCACATTTTTTATTCTCATTTTTTGGCACTATAAACACTTTTAAAGTACTTTCCAGACACTTAAAACAAATAATTTTTCTTTTTTTTTACTTTTCAATTTTTTTAGGAAGTCTTAAGCATATTTGAAGGATGTATTTGCACAAAAAAATCATAAAAATTTAAATTCACATTTTTTAGACTCATTTTTTCTCACTTTCCACACTTTTAAAGTAGTTTCCACACATTTAAAGTATTTTTCCACAAATTTAAAGTACTTTTCCACACACCTAAAACCAACATTTTCTTATGTTTTTTCTTCCCAATTTTTTTAGGAACTCTTAGCCATATATGAAAGATGTTTTTGCACAAAAAATTATAAAAATTTATATTCACATTTTTTAATCTCATTTTTTTGCACTTTAAACACTTTTAAAGTACTTTCCACAAACTTAAAACAAATAATTTTTCTTTTTTTTTACTTTTCAATTTTTTTAGGAAGTCTTAAGCATATTTGAAGGATGTATTTGTACGTAAAAATCATAAAAATTTAAATTCACATTTTTTAGACTCAATTTTTTCTCACTTTCTACACTTTTAAAGTAATTTCCACACATTTAAAGTACTTTTCCACAAATTTAAAGTACTTTTCCACACACCTAAAACAAACGTTTTCTGATGTTTTTTCTTCCCAATTTTTTTAGGAACTCTTACCCATATATGAAAGATGTTTTTGCACAAAAAATTCATCAAAATTTATATTCACATTTTTTAATCTCATTTTTTTCACTTTCCACACTTTTAAAGTACTTTCCACACACTTAAAACAAATAATTTTTCTTTCTTTTTTCTTTTGAATTTTTTTAGGAACTCTTAAGCATATTTAAAGGATGTATTTGCATAAAAAAATCAAAAAAATTTAAATTCACATTTTTTAGCCTAATTTTTTCTCATTTTTCACACTTTTAAAGTAATTTCTACACATTTAAAGTACTTTTCCACAAATTTAAAGTACTTTTCCACACACCTAAAACAAACATTTTCTGATGTTTTTTCTTCCCAATTTTTTTAGGAACTCTTACCCATATATGAAAGATGTTTTTGCAGAAAATATTCATAAAAATTTATATTCACATTTTCTAATCTCATTTTTTTTCACTTTCCACACAATTAAAGTACTTTTCCACACATTTAAAGTACTTTCCACACACCTAAAACCAACATTTTCTTATGTTTTTTCTTCCCAATTTTTTTAGGAACTCTTACCCATATATGAAAGATGTTTTTGCACAAAAAATTTATAAAAATTTATTTTCAAATTTTTTAGTCTCATTTTTTTGCATTTTAAACACTTTTAAAGTACTTTCCACACACTTAAAACAAATAATTTTTCTTTCTTTTTTCTTTTGAATTTTTTTAGGTACTCTTAAGCATATTTGAAAGATGTATTTGCACAAAAAAATCAAAAAAATTTAAATTCACATTTTTTAGCCTCATTTTTTTCTCACTTTCCACACTTTTAAAGTAATTTCCAATATTTTTTTATATTTTTTCCTTCCAATATTTTTAGGAACTCTTAGCCATATATTAAAGAAGTTTTTGCACAAAAAATTTATAAAAAATTATATTCACATTTTTTAATCTCATTTTTTTTACTTTCTACACTTTTAAAATACTTTCCACACACTTAAAACAAATAATTTTTTTTTTTTTAATTTTTTTAGGACCTCTTCAGCATATTTGAAGGATGTATTTGCACAAAAAAATTATAAAAATTCAAATTCAAATTTTTTAGGGTCATTTTTTTCTCACTTTCCACACTTTTAAAGTATTTTTCAGACATTTAAAGTATCTTTCCACACACCTAAAACAAATACTTTTTTATGTGTTTTCTTCCAAATTTTTTTAGGAACTTTTGGCCATATATGAAATATGTTTTTGCACAAACAATTTATAAAAAATTATATTCACATTTTTTAATCTCATTTTTTTTCATTTTCCACACTTTTAAAGTACTTTCCACACAGTTAAAACAAATAATTTTTTTATTTCTTTCTTTCATATTTTTTTTGGAACTCTTAGACATATTTGAAGGTTGTATTTGCACAAAAAATCATTAAAAGAAAGGAGGACGGATTTTCCTTTTCATCATAGTAAATTTAAAGCTCAACTTAAAATCCAATGTATAATGAATTGGTCTGTCTACAGAATGCAATCAAGAATTTGGTAGAGTATTGTTTGAAATTTGGTATACTACAAATCATGTTGTTCTCATAAACCAACCTGCACACTTTCATATTCATAACCACATCACAATCTATGTACTAGTTTATTAAACCACACAAAAAAATATCATAAACACCAAAAGCTTCATTTATAACATTCAAGTCAGATTTACATCCAAATTCGTCAAATATTAATACAATAAATGTACACTTTTTATGATTAGCCTACAAAACAAAAGCCACCACGCAATGTCCAATGTGACAACCACACCCCAACCTTAAACCGATACACAACAAGCCAAGTGATGAACACATGAAACACAAAAACTGCCAATGAAACCTAGTTCACCAATTCATCAACATCATCTTTGAAATTATACTTCATTCAGGCCTTATAATTTCCCGTCCGTTTAGAAGTTTAGAAGAGAGGCTGAGATTAGGATTTACACCAAGCTACTTTGATAAACACCAAAATCCCAGGTACTGACAAGTTCAAGAAGAGTGTACAGAGCAGCTCATTGGAAAGCAATTGTTTGTATCGTCTTCCCCAGTCCCCTGCTCCAAGTTGAAAAAATAGAAGATAAGTTAGGTATCAACATAATTAGCACACCATGAAATAGAGCAAGTATGTGAAATAATTTTACTTTATCAATAATCTTCTTAAATGCACTCTTTATCAAGAATCCTGAAAACAATAAAAAATAAATAAAAAAAACCTAATGACTCTAATAAAGTTGGACATCAAAGAAAATCCAGTTGCGGTTTATAAGCCAATTTAATTGATGAGCTACAGGACCTACCACCGGGCAATACTTTTATATTGCAAATTACAGAGGAGATACATCAGAAAAATTCTCAAATTAAAGATTCTTTTTATTAAGAATGTGAAGAACTCTCGAGTAAGGGATAGTATTGATCATTCTAATTTCCTAGCCAATATTTTTAGTATTGCCATCTCTAGAAGACGAGAATTTAAGAATAAATCCAGCAGGTTATTCAAATAAATGGATTACTCTTAAGTGTGCAGTTAGGCAAAAAGCAAAAAAATGGAGTACTCAAGTGTGCAGTTAGGCAAAAAGTGTATGTGCCAAGTATGTAAACCAAACACTGATTAATCCTTCACCTAAAAGCAGCATCAATTGACAGAAGATGCAGCCTATGTAAAATAAAGTGAGGCTTTTATTCTGTTTTGGTTGGTTGAATGAAAATTTACTTAGGAAAAAAAAAAGTGAGGCTTCATAAAGCTGAAACCAAATAGTTAGCATAGGGCTTTGTGACTTCAGCTCTTATTCTGAATGAAAAATCCATCTTAAGAAATTTTACTTGATTGTACTCTGAGACAAGAAAACAATAACATGACTTGTGCAATGAGTTGCAAGGGAATATATCCCTTAGATGAATTGGCTATCAAACTTCACAATTTATTGAAATAATTTCCTTTTCATCATAGTAAATTTAAAGCTCAACTTAAAATACAATGTATAATGAATTGGCCTGTCTACAGAAATAATCTAATACGTTGATCATGCTCATCATAATGGAGAACATAAGAAAACTGAAAACACAAAAAGTCACAATGCAGGAAGTGGATAGAAAAAAAGGCTCAATGTGCTGCTCTAGAATCAAGATACACTAGACTATCAAGGATTATTGGCAATCGATGAGTAAAATTGTTTCTAAGAGGGACAAAAAATCTTCCTATAAAAACTTGTAGAAATGGCTAAAATTTAAAAAAGCATGAGAGAGAGAGAGTCTGCAGGAAAGGATGACCATAGAGCAGATTCGCTTAAATACTAGAAAAGGAGGTACAACTTAAACATGAAGAGACCATTTCCAGTGGTCTAGTATGATATACAAGATCAGATAATTCAGATAGGGTTTGTTTTATACAAAATGCTTACCTTCCCAAAAAAATGGTGTATCAAATAGTTCAATGAATGTCAAAAGATCGAGTTTTAAAGTTCACCTCTGACTTAGATCCATCAGTGGTCAAACATGCAATAAACAATTTTAAATACAGGACTTGAATAAAATTGTAAAGACAAAAATAGTAAGAGAGTAGTAGTGCATATAATATAATATAATAAGATTATTGTCATGTTCATGCCATTTTATTTTATTTTATTTAAGGATTTGCAGTCTCAATATATCCATGTAACGTCATCTACTGCTCATGTCTGCGTTATTAGTATTACACATATTCAATTGCAGGAATATTTTAGGAGTATCAGTAGACCTTCTGCAAATGAAACAAGCAAGGATAAGGGAAAATAAAGTCCATCCACAAGCATGGAACAATCAATATCCTCTTCAAATTAATTAGAAAAAGAATCCAAATTTTCAAATATGTTTTATATAAACATTTTCTCCTAAAGGAGTAGAAAACTTTACCTTGTCAAGATCAGTGTGTGTAAAAGCAACATGATCATTGCATGCTATGCAATTCCGTAGAGCAAATAGTCTCTTTTCGATGCACTGAACAACTTCTTGACCTAGCAGACTATTCCTCAAGTGCTGAAGTTCTTCAGTATGAATAAACAAAATTCTGAATGTGAGGCCCCTATGTTTAAAAACATGCCGTCAAATGTGAATCAAACAAAATTAATATGTGAAAAAGTTCTAGTAATTTTAGTTCGATGTATAGGACAAGAGTAACAAATCAAATTATACTATGTTAAGTGTAACATCTTTCTGAGGAACATAACAACTTCTATGGATATTAAACATAAAGTGGTAAATGTTGTGAAACCACAACACAAATTGATAATAAGCTTCACAAATCATCATCTAGAAGTAATAAACAAAAACTAAGAGACTGGTTTCAGCTTGTTCAACTCGGTAAGGTTCTCATTTGCATTAAGGAAATAAATGAAGCAGCACCCTTTTCCAAGATTTCTACTTACAACAGATAAACACAAATTGTAACACTTATGCACAAGGGTCAAATATTCCAATTGCCCTTCAAAAAATAAAAGAATGCAAGAATCTTTCTGGTGTTGCAAGGGAGGAAGACACTTCTAGAGCTGGAAGAACAAAAAGAGTGATTTTAATTACTCCGAAAACTACCTTTCCTAAAGGAACTGTGGAAATTAGATTTTCATTCTAACACACTCACACAGGCACGGAGAGTCGCTTTTACATGTCGCCAACCTTCAATGCAAGTGTTTTATCATTTAATCAGACACCCTTGCTCTGCTAATTGGCTGTTATTTCTCATTACGACCTTCACCCAAACAAATTATATACAGGTATGACAATATACTCATTTAATTATTCAAAATTATCCTCCCTTTGATAATATACTCTTTTAATCCTTCTATCACCATTACTATACATTTAAAAGGTAATGAAAGCAATATCAACTTGATATGCATTGTTGTACATTAATTCGTGGCTACGCTTGGTCAGTGATAATACAACCTGTAACATGACCTATTTACTGTATATTAACATATGGGAGGAAAATAACTAGTCTTGGCTATTTTTACCTGTAAAAGCAAAATAAGGAAAATATGATAAAATGAGAAGCTAGACAGTAAATAAGACTAATCAATGCAAATATATTGATGTTCATTCAGTGACGGATAATATCAACAACTCGCATGTGCACATTCATCATGAACATCCCCCCCCCCCCATTTGCCCCACCGAGATGGGTCATTAGACTAGAAATCAATTATGTCCCTATTCTGAGATGGAATCAGGCTTAACCACAAGGGTTGAATCAAAGTAGATTATAGTTGTGAGAATGGGAAGCATAAGCAAGAAACAACAAGGACACACTGATTCTGATCATTGATTTTTATCAAACTATCTATCACTCAATCATTTATAGTGCCAAATAATAGTATCAAACAAAGTAAAATATATATATATATTCAATACAAGAGAAGCACATCACATCATAATACACCTAATTAAAAAATGTAATATGATATTATATAAACAATTTGGACAAAATTATCAGTCGTGGAAATGTTTTATAAGGAACAAATTATAATCCAATAACATAAAAGTCGAAGAAAAAAATACAAAGAATCACAATTCAATCTCACAAAATGTAATTACATAATAACCAATTGGGCATAAGAATCAATGGTACAAAATGGGTTGGAAGAAATCACCTGACACACTGGTATTTCACCAGGAAATGACAGAACCAATGGCTGAAAGGGCCCAGTATGATCAAATTGGAAAGAATCCAATTTGGACCTCGCAAATCCATTGTGTCTGTCATCTTCGTCGTCTTCATCACCACATTCACCGTCAAGCTGGGTCTATTTTGGCTGACTTTGTGATTGGTGTTGAGGGAAAGATAATGGGTCTTGGAGGCGAAGAAGCTGTTGAGAGAGAAAAGATTGAGGCGATTTTCTGAGGTTTGTTGGGAGGTCAAATTGATGGGAAATTGAAGGTTGTGAATAAGATGAGATGGGCATGGAGGATGATGATGATAGGTTTGTACAAGGCTTGAGAGATATATTTTATTGTCATTTTATTTAAATAAAACCCAAATAACTTAAAAACTGAACAACTGTGAATATAAAAAATGTGAAAATAAATTTTTATAATTTATTTGTGGAAAGACATTCTTTAAATATGGCAAAAAATGTTCCTAAAAAAATGGAAAACATAAAAAACTATTTGTTTTAAGTATGTGAAAAAGCATTACAAATGTGTGGAAAGTGTTTTAAATGTGTGAAAAGTGCTTTAAGTATGTGAAAAGTGAGAAAAGATGAAACTAAAAAATGTGAATATAATATTTTTTTTGATTTACTTGTGCAAAAACATCCTTCAAATATGGCTAAAATTTTGCACAAAAAAATTTGAAAGATATAACACAAAAAAATATTTGTTTTAAATGTGTGGAGATTACTTTAATTGTGTGGAAATGCTTTAAATGTGAGGAAAAGTGCTTTAACTGTGTGGAAAGTGAGAAATAATGTTTTCAGTGTGTGAAAAATACTTTAAAAGTGTGGAAAATGAAAAAAAAATGGGATTAAAAAATGTAAATATAATTTTTATAAATTTTTTGTGCAAAAACATCTTTCATATATGGCTAAGAGTTCGTAAAAAAATTGGAAAGAAAAACCATAAAAATATTTGTTTTAGGCGTATCAAAAAGTACTTTAAATGTGTGAAAATTACTTTAAAAGTGTGGAAAGTGAGAAAAAAATGAGAACTTAAATTTTTATGATTTTTTTTGTACAAATACATCCTTCAAATATGCTTAAGAGTTCCTCAAAAAATTCAAAATAAAAAAAAAAGAAAAATTATTTGTTTTAAGTGTGTGGAAAGTACTTTAAAAGTGTGAAAAGTTAAAAAAAATGAGATTAAAAAATGTGAATATCAATTTTTATATTTTTTTTGTGCAAAAACATCTTTCATATATGGCTAAGAGTTCCTAAAAAAATTGGAAACAAAAAACATAATAAAATGTTTGTTTTAGGTGTGTGGAAAAGTACTTTAAATTTGTGGAAAAGTACTTTAAATGTGTGGAAATTACTTTAAAAGTGTGGAAAGTGAGAAAAAAATGAGGCTAAAAAATGTGAATTTAAATTTTTATGATTTTTTTGTGCAAATATATCTTTCAAATATGCTTAAGAGTTCCTAAAAAAATTCAAAAGAAAAAAAAAGAAAAATTATTTGTTTTAAGTGTGTGGAAAGTACTTTAAAAGTGTTTAAAGTGCAAAAAAATGAGACTAAAAAATGTGAATATAAATTTTTATAAATTTTTTGTGCAAAAACATCTTTCATATATGGGTAAGAGTTCCTAAAAAAATTGGGAAGAAAAAACATAGGAAAATGTTTGTTTTACGTGTGTGGAAAAGCCCTTTAAATTTGTGGAAAAGTACTTTAAAAGTGTGGAAAGTGAGAAAAAAATGAGTCTAAAAAATGTGAATTTAAATTTTTATGATTTTTTTGTACAAATACATCCTTCAAGTATGCTTAAGAGTTCCTAAAAAAATTCAAAAGAAAAAAAAAAGAAAAATTATTTGTTTTAAGTGTGTGGAAAGTACTTTAAAAGTGTTTAAAGTGCAAAAAAATGAGACTAAAAAATGTGAATATAAATTTTTATAAATTTTTTGTGCAAAAACATCTTTCATATATGGGTAAGAGTTCCTAAAAAAATTGGAAAGAAAAAACATAAGAAAACGTTTGTTTTAGGTGTGTGGAAAAGCCCTTTAAATTTGTGGAAAAGTACTTTAAATGTGTGGAAATTACTTTAAAAGTGTGGAAAGTGAGAAAAAAATGAGTCTAAAAAATGTGAATTTAAATTTTTATGATTTTTTTGTACAAATACATCCTTCAAATATGCCTAAGAGTTCCTAAAAAAATTCAAAAGAAAAAAAAAAGAAAAATTATTTGTTTTAAGTGTGTGGAAAGTACTTTAAAAGTGTTTAAAGTGCAAAAAAATGAGACTAAAAAATGTGAATATAAATTTTTATAAATTTTTTGTGCAAAAACATCTTTCATATATGGGTAAGAGTTCCTAAAAAAATTGGAAAGAAAAAACATAAGAAAACGTTTGTTTTAGGTGTGTGGAAAAGCCCTTTAAATTTGCGGAAAAGTACTTTAAATTTGTGGAAATTACTTTAAAAGTGTGGAAAGTGAGAAAAAAATGAGTCTAAAAAATGTGAATTTAAATTTTTATGATTTTTTTGTACAAATACATCCTTCAAATATCCTTAAGAGTTCCTAAAAAATTCAAAAGAAAAAAAAAAGAAAAATTATTTGATTTAAGTGTGTGGAAAGTACTTTAAAAGTGTGGAAAGTTAAAAAAAAATGAGATTAAAAAATGTGAATATCAATATTTATATTTTTTTTGTGCAAAAACATCTTTCATATATGGGTAAGAGTTCCTAAAAAAATTGGGAAGAAAAAACATAAGAAAATGTTTGTTTTAGGTGTGTGGAAAAGGACTTTAAATTTGTGGAAAAATACTTTAAATGTGTGGAAATTACTTTAAAAGTGTGGATAGTGAGAAAAAAATGAGTCTAAGAAATGTGAATTTAAATTTTTATGATTTTTTTGTACAAATACATCCTTCAAATATGCTTAAGAGTTCCTAAAAAAATTCAAAAGAAAAAAAAAAGAAAAATTATTTGTTTTAAGTGTGTGGAAAGTACTTTAAAAGTGTGGAAAGTTAAAAAAAAATGAGATTAAAAAATGTGAGTATCAATTTTTATTTTATTTTTGTGCAAAAACATCTTTCATATATGGGTAAGAGTTCCTAAAAAAATTGGGAAGAAAAAACATAAGAAAATGTTTGTTTAGGTGTGTGGAAAAGTAATTTAAATTTGTGGAAAAATATTTTAAATGTGTGGAAATTACTTTAAAAGTGTGAAAAATGAGAAAAAAATGAGGCTAAAAAATGTGAATTTAAATTTTTATGATTTTTTTGTGCAAATACATCTTTCAAATATGCTTAAGAGTTCCTAAAAAAATTCAAAAGAAAAAAAAAATTTATTTGTTTTAAGTGTGTGGAAAGTACTTTAGAAATGTTTAAAGTCCAAAAAAATGAGACTAAAAAATGTGAATATAAATTTTTATAAATTTTTTGTGCAAAAACATCTTTCATATATGGGTAAGAGTTTCCAAAAAAATTGGGAAGAAAAAACATAAGAAAATGTTTGTTTTAGGTGTGTGGAAAAGTACTTTAAATTTGTGGAAAAGTACTTTAAATGTGTGAAAATTACTTTAAAAGTGTGAAAAGTGAGAAAAAAATGAGTCTAAAAAATGTGAATTTAAATTTTTATGATATTTTTGTGCAAATACATCCTTCAAATATGCTTAAGAGTTCCTAAAAAAATTCAAAAGAAAAAAATAAAGAAAAATTATTTGTTTTAAGTGTGTGGAAAGTACTTTAAAAGTGTTTAAAGTGCAAAAAATGAGACTAAAAAATGTGAATATAAATTTTTATAAATTTTTTGTGCAAAAACATCTTTCATATATAGGTAAGAGTTCCTAAAAAAATTGGGAAGTAAAAACATAAGAAAATGTTGGTTTTAGGTGTGTGGAAAAGTACTTTAAATGTGTGAAAAAGTACTTTAATTGTGTGGAAAGTACTTTAGAAGTGTGGAAAGTGAGAAAAAAATGAGTCTAAAAATTGTGAATATAATTTTTTATGATTTTTTTTTGTGCAAATACATCTTTCAAATATGTCTAAGAGGTCCTAAAAAAATAGTAAATAAAACACATAAAAAAATATTTGTTTTAGGTGTGTGGAAAAGTATTTTAAATGTGTGAAAAGTGAGAAAAAATGAGATTAAAAAATATGAGTATAATTTTTTTCTTTTTTGTGCAAATACATAGTTCAAATAAGGCTAAGAGTTCCTAAAAAAAATTGGAAAAAGAAATATTAAAAAAGATTTGTTTTAAGTATGTGGAAAAATATTTTAAAAGTGTGGAAAGTACTTTAAATGTGTGAAAAGTGAGAAAAAATTAGATTAAAAAATGTGAATATAAGTTTTTATGATTTATTTGTGAAAAAATATTCAAGCATGTCTAAAAGTTGATAAAAAATTTGTAAATAAAAAATAAAAAAATATTTATTTTAAGTGTGATAAAATACTTTAAATGTACTGAAAGTGAGTAAAAATGAGATAAAAAAATGCAAACGTAAATTTTTATGATTTATTTGTGAAATTTTTTTTTTAATTTTTTAAGCACAATTTTCTTTTTATGTCTACAAACATTTAAACACAATTTTTTTTAATAAATCTTTAAAAAAAATATTAAAATGTATTTATTTTATATGTGAGAAAGAATTTAAAGTGTGAAAAATTATTCAAATGTGTAGTCATGAATTGAAAAAATTATAACTTTTTTATCTTAAGTTAAAATATAGTCTAAGTTATACTCAAATTGAAGCTCTCGAAATATTCTATTAAACAAAATTAGTTTCATCAAAAAATATTATTTGTTGTAAAAGTTATTGAATTTGAAGTGAAAAGATAAAAAGTGTACAATATATATATATATATATATATATATATATATATATATATATATATAAGGTACGAATGTAATAAGAGAAGAAAGAAAGTTTGTATGTATTTTTATAATAAAATATTGAAAAGTAATATAACGGAAGTTACTGAAGCGGAACGGAGCAAATTCAAAATCAAAACAAAGTGACTGAATTATTAATAAAACGACGTCGTTTTCCTCTACTGCACGGGTACGGCATGACCCGTTACAGCAGAGGATTCCAGTCCGTCTAGTCAATCTTCACCTAGTTTGATCCGTAATCAGTGATGTAATCAAAAACCATATAAAGTTTTCCACAATCAAATATCAGTAAATGAGAAAGTTATCACGATGGTATTCTCATCTGAGTTTATCTATTCATATACTCCGTGTATATATATAGTATATATATATATATATATATATATAGGAAGGCATATTCGCAGTCTTCTTCCCTCCTATTGCATTTTATTTATTTATTTATTTTTAAATAAATGACAAAAAAATTTATAAATTCATTAATGTATCATTTTTATTTTATAATATCATAACTACCATTTATTTTATAAACTTTAACTCTTTTTACTTTCTTTAGTACTTTTTTTTGTGTTTTTGGAGTAATGTCAAAAAATATAATTTATTCTGTAGAGATAAATTTTTTTAGGTCCTTTTTTTGTGTACTATATTTTTTTTCCTCAAATGAGATTATTTATTTTACTTATGATAACTTTTTTTTGGGTCATGTCAAAATAAATAATTAAGAAATATTTTTTTGGGTTTTTTTTTTCGGTTCTTGTCAAAAGAAATCTTTTTATTTAACATAGATAACTTTTTTTTTTAATCCGGTAAAAATAGATAATTTATTTAGCATAAATAACTCTTTTTTTTTCATGTCAAAAGATAACATATTTAGAAGAGATAACATTTTTTTTAAGATTCTCTCAAAAGAGACCTAAAATACTAAAGATGAAAAATAAAGAGGGGATATCTTAGAGGGTAATTGTGTAACTTGATAAAAATAATAATCATTCACTTATAAAATTAGAATTATAGTGTCATTTCATTTGAGATAGGAGTACAAATATATAAAAGAGGAGTGCAAATATCGTCTCCCTATATATATATCTATATATATATATATATATATATATATATTTTTTTAAGGAATGACGATTGTGGTCTTTGGCTTTTGATTAGAGCATTTCCTAGTGTACCATCCGGGTGCATACAATTTCTTCCTCTACATGCTTCAGATAATTTTTCAATTTTTTTTTAAGGGACTGTTTGGAAAATATTTGGATTCCAAATTTCTATTGCCATTTTTAAAATTTTAAAATCTATGTTAAAAAATAAGTTTGGTAACCGATTTTCATTTTTGAAATTTTAAAATTCAATGTTAAAATTTTGGAAGACATAAAGGCATATTTTGAAAGCAAAAATTTGTGACTTCCAAATTTCGATTCTAGTTTAAGAGCACTGTAGCAGAGCTATAGTGCAACTTAAAACTTACTAACTATATAATCGTTTATTACAGGCCTAATCACTTCGCCGCATCAGCACTTGGTTATCTTCGCTAGGGCTCCGAGCGACATTGCTCCATCTTCCTCACCTCTCTTCATCTTTCTGAATCACAGCCTGGTTATCTCTCTCTATATCTCTATCTCTCTGTTATTCTTTATTTATTTTGCTCTGAATTGTGAACCCAAATCCTTTAGATGTTGATTATCACATCAAGGCTAGCTGGTTATGGCCTTTTTTTCTATATATATAGTACTGTAATTGGCTGAATCACGAATTTAAGATTTCTGAGTAGCTAAAGTTATGGATGTAATTGTCCTGAACTTGCTTTTTTATTACTTTCCAACTGGCTTATCTTTCTGTAGTTTAGTTTTCTTTTATACTTATTATACGCATCCAGTGCTTTCCCTATTATTATTGAGCTTCATGTGGGCCTGAGGCAGACATTATTATGCCCAATCTTATAATGCATCTATATTGCTTCTTTTAAAATCAGTAGAAGAAGTAGTAAAATTCGATATCGGGTTTTACTGTGCTGATTTTTCTGGGATTGAGTCTAATGACATTTTGATTTTGAGTTAGAAAACTATTTCTTTAACTTTATTTAGATTAATAGGTTACAAATTACGTTTGCTCTTACAATTTGTCATTTCGAGTTCTAATTAGAAAATATGTTTTTGACATTTAGTGTAGATTAATTCTTTTCTAAGATTTATTTTATGTATAGATTCTAGGTTATCAAGATATTACCCTCGTTGTATGATCATGTTGACAATTTGTTAGATTAAAAAGTTATGATGGCATGTACTTTCGATCAAATAATAACGAATACAATTTTCACAGTGAAAGAATGCTCTTATAATATAGTTACTTGAGAGTAACTAACTAACTGTTTGCATCTAAATTGAGCATTTGGTTGTATGGTAGTGAAAGAAAGTCTTTGAGTGATCACTAGGGCCGAAACTTGAGTAAGTAATGCAAGGCTGCATAGATAAATGCCTACTAATCTTTAACATTTTCTCTTCTATCCTCACTAAAAAATTTATTTATTTATATTACATTTTTGAGAGTTTCTCAAAATTCTATAATATCTCTACTAATTTTTAATATTTTCTTTCTCTAAATCTATCACTCTTTATATATTACATTGATTGTACATATGATTTTTGAAAATATAGATGAAGAATTTCATCTCTCTCTATTCTTCTTATTTCTCTATTAGAGAGAGAATAATTCAATTTGCATGCTTTCAAATGTGAGATTGCTATTGTTTCACACATAAAAATTGATCAGAGAATTCAATTTGGGACCACTCCAATCAAAATTTTGCAGTCTAAGTTGAATTTAAATCTAACTTATTATTGAAAAGCTAAAAATTAATTATCGCATATTCTTTTGAATTAGCAGTGCACTCATCACTCATCAAATTGTCCTATATTTGTGAAGGAGCACTATCATTTTAGGCGAAATGCAATGAAAATTTATCATGGTTTAAACCCAAATATTTGTGTGTTTTTATATACATATATGTACATGGAAGAAATTAGGGTTTGTAATTTGTTTATGTCTCTCTAATTTTTTTTAATTATTTCTGTGATCTACTAAATTTTTATTGATATGTGGAGTTTCTTAGATATGGGTTGATCATAATTTTTCCAAGATCGTCTTCAATTATCATCTTAGTCTAACAAAAAATATACATACTTAACAAAAAAATAATTTCAAATGGAAGTATGAATATTTTAAAATGAAATATATATTAAGTTAAAAAAAAAATCTATTATGTAATTTAATTTTTTTTTATCTTATTATTGTTCATTATTGCCCCCTCTCAAATTATTTTCTGGCTCTGGTTCCAAGTTGTCACATCAGAAATGACACACTGATCTACATTCAACGTTACAATTTAAACGTTTCATCAGTGTCAGCTTTTCCCCTAGCCCTCACGAGAGCAATTGTCAGCTATCGACAAATGTCATCTTGGCCTGCCTACGTGGAGGATCAATGATCGACCTTTATTATAAATAAAACTCATTTATGTCTGAGCAAAGGTCATGCACTAATACACCTGCATTACATACTTTATATCCACTAGGTTCCAAGCCTTTCACACTTAATATATTTTCAAGCTTGCTTCAACAATGTAGCTTTAGGCTTACTTTATTACACTTACATGCTTTTATTAGTGCAATCTTGCAGTTCGAGTCTTTTTTAATTTTCTTGTATTTACAAGCATTCATTAGTTTAATCTTGTGATAGTGTAACCTTGTGACACTTATTGTTCCTTTCAATCCAAACTTGTAATTCATAAGAGGAGGCTCAGACCGTATTACGGTAGAGTATAATTAAGACTTACATTTTTGTATCCTGCAAGGAATTGTAACTGATCTTTGTAGACACTCATTTTAACCTTACCCAATTAAATGAGGAATTTGGTAATCTTCAGCTAGAAAGGGATGAAACTATAGTTTCATAGCCTAACATGTTTAGAAAATTTCGATTCTCAAATCAAAAAATGGGCGTTGTCACAAGGTGTCAAAATCATAGGGTAAAAAAAAGTGGGGGGTCCACGATTCAAACCCACAGTATTGATTGTGTATGTAGAGTGCACCCCGTATTGACTAGTAGACCTAAAATGTTGAGTTGGTTGAGGGGATAGAATCTAAATATTCTGTTAGCTTATCTTCAATTACTTTATTTAATGTCGAAGTTATTTTCATTCTAGCTAAATTAATGAATTGCATGGTTAACAATATTATTGAATATAACTATACTAACAGCTAAGATATAGTACTTATTGTCAATTAGCTAGAACTTTACTTACTCTAGCCCCTTATTTTTTTTCCACATTTCAAGTGCTTAAGTTTTGGTCCGGTGGTATCATTGAGACGGACTTTATGTGGAGCTCTTACTAGTTATCTAGATATCAATTTCCTTTATTACTGTTTTAAAGAGAACCCATTTGTGGTGAGGATTGTTTGTAGTTGGAATATCTGTGATTTGATTTATTTTAGTTCTGAATATCAAATGATTATGTTATGTCGATACGGAACTGTGATTGTTATCTCTTTTGTTATACAGAAAAATCATGACAATAGTTTATATTTGGATATTTTCTTTGTTACGATTGAGTTGTGAAAGTAATTGAAATAGTTGTGATGTTAAGTCACGTACAAGTTGAGTGAAACGTCAAGAGTATTCTGATCTCAACTTGGGGTGTGGAGAAAGTAAGACTTGATCGTATAAATACTCAACAACTATAAGTCTTCGTGTAACATGACTTGTTCTCGCAACAAAAATAGAAGAATAATCCAATATATTTTAAATACCCGAAATATACAACACAAATCATATATATGATCTACCACCAAAAAAACAAAAGATTACCTAACATTCAAAAGCATACTCACAAAAGAATCATCACTCATTTGCTGCTTAAAAATATAAACACTAAAAATAAATAAATAAATAAATATATATATACAGAAAAGGACCCAATTAATAGAGAAGACTCAAGAGGTGTGATCATGGACAGTTGAATCTTGTCTTAATGTTGGTGATTTCATGCTCTTGGAAGAAGGAGACAGCTCGCCACCGGCGGGCATGTCGGCGAGAGCGGCGAGCATCCGGCGGATACTAACAGAGCGAGCTGTTTTGAAGCTGTGAGATCTGCTCTGGGTCTTGGAGAAGATGTTGGATGACTTTGAAAGGATGATATAAACCAGAGCTTGAACCACAACAAATAAGCCCACCTTCAACAACATGTCCCCTAAAAAGCCTTCAATCGCCATGATCATATATATGGATGCTAAGACTGCTATGTATATGTATATGGGATTGTAGAGAGAGAAAGAGGGAGAGTTATGAGAGAGAAAATTGGAGAATGAATGAAAATTGTGGAATGGAAAAGAAGAGCCCATGCAAAGACACATTTATAATGTGGCATTTGTGACTGTTAAAAGCCCACCCCTTTGACTTTTCAACTCTCCAATCAAGAAAAGAATTCTATATAGAACCTACATGTTGCTAGAAAAGTTGACTTTGGGTCATTCTTGACATTTTAGACTTCGTGGAAAGTTCACAAATTTATATTTCTGACATCTGAAGATGCAAAGAAAAGATGATGTACGAAACTCATAATTTTGCAATTTCCAGAAGCCTACCCATTCAAATCATCCCCATCTGATTGGCTGCCAAACAAGTTGAAATGTCTACAAATTTAATTGCAACTTGTACAAGTGGATGTAACAAGGGAATTTTATTTATTTATTTATTTATTTATTTTGGTCGTTGGACTTGTATGTTTGAATTCGAAAACACCTTCTCCGCACGGAGGAGGTAAGAATGTGTTCTATCGTGATTTATGGGTTCAAATTCGAAAACAGCTTCTCTATGAAAAATATAAGATTCTATACATATGATCCTACAATGACACAAGCCTCATAAACTGGAATAACCTTTATTTATATTGGCTAGTTCAATGAATTTAAACTCGAGCTTTTTTTTTTTGAACTCAAATTAGATGCAATTTAATAAGATCCAACTCAGCATCAACTTATTAATAATTTTTTTTGGGTAAATAAAAGTACTAGTATTTGATCGATCGATAATAATAATACAGACTAGGTTTGAGTTAGTCTTCTACACCTCTTTTTAAGTCAAACCGAGTTGAGATCTTAAAATTTCAAGTAAAGCTCAATCCATATAATAGCAAAAGGAATTATTTTAGATCAATTCACACAAATGCAGGTTGTCCGTTCAAGTTGCACTTACCGTATTTCTCTCTAACATATTCTAATAATATGTGCTTGTTCAATTTCTCAACTCACATCGCTTAATTAATCAAAAATCATTTTTCTTTTTTTTCAAAGGGCTACGTTTGGTGTTTGGTTAGATGAAAATACCAAGAAAACAAGGATTCCATTTGATTAGATGTTAATGACAAGAAAAGAAAGAAAATAAAAAAATTTCAAATACGGGATAAAAATTTTATTTTTTATTTTCTTTTACTTTCACTTTTTAATATTAATTTTTATGTAATCAAATTGAAGCAAAAGATTATGTTTAATGAGTCTTATCTTGTTGACGTGGAGATAATGCTTGCACGCAATGGTTGGCATTAGTTTAATGTGTGTCACTTTCCCACGTGGTTACACGTAACAATCACGTTTTAAAGAAGACTGCCTTAGAACATTCACTTTCTAAAATTCTTACAATCAACTTCTCCAAATATATAATAATAATAATAGTAATAATAATAAAATAAATAAAGTCCTTTAATTATCTACCTTTCCAAAGCGTTGAAGTTGGTAAAGTCTTGACCTTGACCTAGTTTCATTCGTAACGAGTGATTTAATCAAAAGTTCTCCTCAATGATTGTATTCTCATCTGAGTTTATTTAATCATTTTTATTTATTTTTTATTTTTTTTATAAGGAATGATGGTGGTGGTCTTATTTTACCCATAAAATAAATAATAATAATAAAATAAATGATGGAAGTCTCTGACTTTTTAATTAAAGCATTTTATAGTCGACCACGAGACGCATATATATATATACCTTATATAGGCACCGGACAGTTTTCAATTTTTTTTTTAAATTATTAGATTAAAAAATTATGATGCTTGTATTTTTGGATCAAATAATTATGAATACAAACCCTCAAACCCTTGAAAGTGTTTAATGTTTCTCCTTTGCTTAAGGTTGTGTGTTTCCATATCTCTATTCTGATATGGTTTCGAAAGGTTGATTAGGTGGAAACTTACGGCCAAAAGTGGAAGAAAAATAAATTAGCATGAATATATATATTTTTAAAAAAATATATAAGAAATTACTATTTCATATTTTAGAATTTTTAAAATCATTGTAACTTTATAAAACTTTATCAAAAAATGAAAACTTTCTATGTTTTTTGCAAAAAGAAAAAAACAAACAAATGAGAAATTAGGTGATTATCGAAAAAAATATGATACTTGCACCGAAATGGTGCACCTGAGTTGTGTAACCGAAAACTTTAGCCACCTTTAGTTTCATGAAACTAGGACCCATGTGGGGTCCACTCCAATGAAATCAAAGGCTGAAAAGTGAAAGAAGAAAAATTGAACTTTTTCAAGAAAATGCCAAAAAAATGTTATTTTGTTAGTTTGAATAGCATCAAAGTAAATATGATTACACTTGCTAAAATTGTTGGAAGTATTTATTTATTCATTAAAGTTATTTGAGTCGATTGATGTCCTAGTCAATAGAACTTTGTTGTTAGTGGTGTGTGGTTATTTAACGTGTCCTAGTCTGTAGGAGAGTTTGATATACACGATGTGTAATGCCTAGAATTGTGTCATTAGTTGTTGGTGTATTGCCTATATAAAGACTATTTGATTATTAAATAATATATCTCAGTACTTTCTCTTTTACTTGTCTTTATTGTTTCAGCTTTATATATAATATTACACTTTACAATAGTGGTATCAGAGCCAGTTTGAGAGAGTAAGTGAGAGTTAAACAGTCAAAGAGAGAGTGAGTAACGTGAGTCCATCTGGCAGTAGCTTATTTTCTTATTACCCATCTGTTTTCTTGCAAGAGTAGCCGTGAGCAGATGGCTTCTGACAACTTTGTGCAGCCAGCCATTCCAAGATTTGATGGTCACTATGACCATTGGAGCATGTTGATGGAAAATTTTTTGAAGTCTAAAGAATACTAGAATATAGTTGATTCTGGTGTAGCAGTACCAACAGCTGGTGTGGCGATTACAAAGGCACAAAAAACAGAGTTGGAAGGATTGAGGTTAAAGGATTTGAAGGCAAAGAATTATTTGTTCCAGGCCATTGATCGATCTATCTTGGAAACTATTCTCAGTAAAGAAACTTCTAAGCAAATTTGGGATTCTATGAAAAAGAAATTCCAAGGCTCAACAAGAGCAAAAAGGCAACAGCTCCAAGCAATTCGTACAGAGTTCGAAATACTCCATATGAAATTGGGAGAGTTCATTTCTGAGTTCCTCTCAAGAATTATGGCAATTATCAACAAGATGCAGGTCCATGGCGAGAAGATTGAGGATGTAACAGTAATCAAGAAAATCCTTCGATCGATGACACCAAAGTTCAATTATGTGGTGTGTTCGATTGAAGAGTCAAAAGACCTTGATCAGCTTTCAATTAATGAACTTCAAGGTTCATTATTGGTTCATGAGCAAAAGTTGATCCAGCAGGAAAAAGAGGAGCAAGCTTTGAAGGCTTCAACTGACAACAATACTAATCAATCAGCCGACCGAGGTAGAGGAAGAGGAGGTCGAGGCAACAGAGATGGTGGTAGTGGAAAAGGAGGACGAGGCAATAGAGATGGAGGCAGACCATACAATGACCGTGGAAACCAGCAATACATTCAACACCAAGATAATCACTTTCAAGGAAGAGGAAAAGGAAGAGGAGGAGGCCACCACTCAACTACTTACAGACCCATGTCAGCAGCTAATATTGAGTGCTTCAGATGTCATATATACGACCATTATTGATCAGAATGTTGTACAAATATATCAAAAGGACGTAGTGAAAAATCTCACTACGTAGAAAAGGAAGAAGAAATCTCTTTATTGATGGCATGTTATGCTAAGGAAGAAGCCAATCATAATCTGTGCTATTTAGACACAGGTTGTAGCAATCACATGTGTGGTGACAAATCTGCATTCTCGGAGTTGGATGAGTCCTTTCGTGATAGTGTGAAGTTTGGAGACAATTTTAAAGTCTCTGTAATGGAGAGAGGAAAGGTAACAATCCAAACCAAGGGAAATACCCTTTAGAATATTGCTGATGTACTATTTGTTCCAGATTTGAAAATGAAGTTACTTAGTGTTGGCCAGCTGCAAGAAAAAGGGTATAAAGTCTCTATCAAAGGGGGAGTCTGTAAAATATTAGATGAAAAACTGGGTTTAATTGCTCAGGTCAATATGACTTCAAATCGAATGTTTTCGCTGTATCTCAATAACACTTCTCATACGTGCTTTTCTGCAAGACTAAGTGAAGAGGCATGGCTGTGGCATTTTCGCTATGGGCATCTGAATTTTGGCGGGTTAAAAACTTTGCAACAAAAGAATATGGTCGAGGGACTACCACAATTTGTCACACCTCCTCAAATTTGTGAAGAGTGTGTTGTTAGCAAACAACCTCGCAGTCAATTTCCAAAAGGAAAATCTCAGAGAGCTAAGAATGTGCTGGAACTGGTGCATTCTGACTTGTGTGGTCCGATCACTCCAATGCCAAATGGAGGTAAACGATATTTTATATCATTCATTGATGATTTTAGTCGTAAAATTTGGGTTTATTTTTTGCATGAAAAATCTGAAGCTCTCACAGCTTTCAAAAGTTTCAAAGCATTAGTTGAGAAGGAAGCAGGTGCTCCAATAAAAGTATTACACACCGATCGTGGTGGAGGGTATCACTCAGAATAATTTTATGATTTCTGTGATAAGCAATGAATAAGAAGGCAGCTGACTGTAGCCTACACACCACAACAAAATGGTGTTTGCGAGAAGAAAAATTGCACAGTTCTGAATATGGTGAGAAGTCTTTTGACAAGGTGTAGTGTCCCAAGAAGTTTTTGGCCTGAAGTAGTCAATTGAAGCTCACATATATTGAATAGAAGTCCTACTCTTATTGTTCAAGATATGGCACCAGAAGAAGCTTGGAGCAGACATAGACCGGTTGTGGATCATTTCAGAATTTTTGGGTGTATTGCTTATGCCCACAGCCCAGATATGAAGAGGAGAAAGCTTGATGATAAAGGAGAAAAATGTATTTTTCTTGGTGTTAGTGATCATTCGAAAGCTTATAAATTATATAATCTTGTCACCAAAAAAATTGTAATTAGTCGTGATGTCATTTTTGATGAGAAAAATTCTTGGCCATGGAGTTACAGTATTGTTGGACAGCAAATTCCAGCAGATTTCGATGGTGAAAATGAAGGAGAAAGGCAGCAATCCTTATAACCACAAATTCCAGCAGCTTTTGTACCAGAGAATCCATCCAATAGAGCTTCTACGGCTGCTGAAACTTCACTAACAACTGCAGAATCTGATGAACTTATTAATGCAGCAGCAAGTTCACATCCTCAACGTGTTAGAAAGAAGCCTGCTTGGATGCAAGACTATGAGGTGACTGGTATTAAAATGTCTGAAAACTCTCTTACATATTATGCTCTATTTTCAGACTATGATCCCACAACATTTGAAGTTGCTGTGAAAGAATCAAAATGGCGCAAGGCCATGGATGATGAATTGTAACCATAGAAAGGAATCACATTTGGGAGTTGACGGATCTTCCGAAAGGGCAGAAAACCATTGGTGTCAAATGGGTTTACAAGACGAAATTGAAGGAGAATGGTGAAGTTGATAAATACAAGGCGCGTCTCGTAGCTAAAGGGTACAAGCAAGAGTTTGGTGTGAATTACAAAGAGGTTTTTGCTCCTGTTGCGAGGCATGATACGATTAGAATGGTGATTGCATTGGTAGCCCAAAACTCATGGCTTATTTTCCAGTTGGATATTAAATCAGCATTCTTACATGGTGATTTGGAAGAACAAGTATTTATCTATCAACCTTCTGGTTATATTAAGACTGGAAGTAAACATAAAGTGTATAAACTAAAAAAAGGCTCTATATGGACTAAAACAAGCTCCACGGGCTTGGTATAGTTGTATTGATGCCTATTTTCTAAAGAAAGGTTTTAAGAAGTGTCCATATGAACATACACTTTATATTAAAATTGGAGATGGAGGAAAGATGATTATTGTGTGCTTATATGTAGATGATCTTATCTTTACTAGAAATGATACTACTATGTTTGATGATTTAAAGAAATCTATGATGATAGAGTTTAATATGTCTGATCTTGGAATGATGCATTATTTTCTTGGTATTGAAGTGAAGCAAACAACTAATGGTATTTTTATCTCTCAAAGAAAATATGTGCAAGAAATTTTAGACAGGTTTGGAATGAAGAATTGTAATCCTGTGAATACACCAACAGAGTGTGGATTGAAGCTAAGCAAGGATCATGGAGGAAAAAAGGTTGTAAGTACTGTTTACAAGCAAATTGTGGGGAGTTTAATGTATTTGACAGCAACAAGGCCAGATATAATGTACTATGTGAGTCTTATAAGTAGATACATGGAGAAACCAAAGGAGATGCATCTTCTCACTGCCAAGAGGATATTACGCTATTTGTGAGGAACTATGGAGTTCGGTTTACTCTACATGAAAGGGAAGGCAGCAGACTTGGTAGGCTTTACTGACAGTGATTTTGTAGGGGACCAAGATGACAGAAGAAGCACATCGGGCTATGTTTTTATGCTGGGGTCAAGAGCTATTTCGTGGTCTTCTAAGAAACAGCCAATAGTTACGCTATCAACTACTGAAGCTAAATTTGTTGCAGAAACATCGTGTGCATGTCAAGCTATTTGGTTGAGAAAAATTCTTAAAGAGCTGCATTTCAAGCAAGAGGGAGCAACTGCAATTTATTGTGACAACAGTTCCGCGATAAAGCTCTCCAAAAATCCTGTTATGCACGGGCGAAGCAAGCACATAAATGTAAAGTATCATTACTTGAGGGATCTCACAAATGATGAAGTCATTCAACTAAATTATTGCAGAAGTGAAGATCAGATTGCTGATATTTTAACCAAGCCCCTCAAATCCCCTGCATTCCAGAGCTTCAGGAGGCAGCTTAGTGTGTGTACTTCAGCTGATTCAATTTGAGGGAAAGTTCTTCGAAATTTGGCACTTATTAAACTGAATGTTATTTGTGGAACATCAGTTTAAGGAAGGGATTGTTGGAAGTATTTATTTATTTATTTAAGTTATTTGAGTCAATTGTTGTTCTAGTCAATAGGACTTTGTTGTTTGTGGTGTGTGGTTGTTTAACGTGTCCTAGTCTATAGGAGAGTTTGATATACACGATGTGTAATGCCTAGAATTGTGCCATTAGTTGTTGATGTATTGCCTATATAAAGGCTATTTGATTATTAAATAATATATCTCAGTACTTTCTCTTTTACTTGTCTTTATTGTTTCAGCTTTATATATAATATTACACTTTGCAACAAAAATTACCCTTATTTTGTAAAGTTGTGTAGACTAATAAGTAGGAAAACTCTCTCCAATTATTTGATGGTTATAAATATCATAGATATTTTTTTGAAGCCTTAAACTTGTAAAAATATCGTAGTAGCTGTTGCTTACCTCTATTAACCTTCAAAGTGAGTCTAAGGAATGTGTCTTTTCACGAAATCAACTTTTGTCCTGAATTCAACTTACCAGCTTCATGGGTTCACTAATGTTTGTGAAAAAAATATAATGATGAAAACATTGGTATAATAGAAACTTAGAATATAATTGCACCAATTTTGCGAGAAACGAAATTTCAATGTTTATTTGCTGGAATTGCTTCAGAAAAAATTAACTACTATATGTGTGAGAAACTTGTAGTTTCCTAAAAAAATTCCCTCTCCTACTGCTTGCTACTTCTCGCTAACCAAACCGACAAAAATTTTAATTTTTTTCCATTCCTTTTCCCTTCTGCTAGTTCCCGCTTACCAAATGCAACCCAAAACTTTTCTTTTCTTGATATCCAAACTCTTAAAAAGTTTCCCTTTCATTCGCAACCGATTTTTAAACCCTCCTCAAGGTTGGGCCGCTTCTTGGGTCTCATTAAAATATTTATTTACTTCTTTCTTTTTGGTCTTCATGTCTTTGTGTGTGTCTATCACATCTTGGATTTTGGTCTTAGTAATTTCATTTGATCCTGGGCTTTTGGCCCATTTTTTGTTGTACTTTTTTTCAATAGTTTTTCTCTTTCCTTAATAAATTTTATTTGCCAAAAAAAAAACACATTCTTACAACAAAAATCAATGATACAAATCTCAAGTTCATGAGGATAAAATTAATGAAACAACTATTTGGTTTATGAAGTTGCATATTAATAATAGCATAGAATAATTTCACCCACTCTCTCTCATCATTTGTAGTTGTCCTAATAAACTTTGACTAATGACATGACATTTTCTCTTTAGTGCCTAGGCTAGTTAATTTGTAATTCCATATATCATTATCATCAAATATATACTAAATATAAAATTTAATAATTACATCGACTCCAAAAGATTATTTTCCTTATATCTCTTTTTTAATTTTGATTCATCCTCTATGATTTCTATAGAAATCAATTACATATGAGAACATAAGAATCATGCTTAATAATGTGTCCTAATGGAAGTCACAATGTGTATCACTAGAACGCTTAAGAGAGTAATATTTTGATCTAGGCCTTGCTTAGCTTGAAATTTTACCATTGTGTGTGCAATTTAATAATCATGTAACTTGTTTCTTCGAAGACATGACGATCTGAAGATAAAATTATGACAACATTAATCAACAAATTAGCAACTAAGTTGAAGAGAGAATGATTTGAATATGATTCTTATCCACAGCCATAAGAGCTCACTAAAGTTTATGAGCACAAGAATGAAGATGAAAAAGTATTTTTCCATCTCATTTATAATACATGTTTTAAGACTATTGAACTCGCTAACTTGCTTATTACCGACCTTATTGCAACATAAAAATGTCAATCCATGTCTAGAAAATATTCATCAAAAATGATTCTTAGTAACATGTTTCATACCTACAAAATTCTTAATTACATGGTTATTCTTATTCACATAGTGCAATATATCAACATTTAGTTCTTTGTTAATATGTTACAAGAGTCATTAATGAAAACTAAAAATATTTCATCTCCAATATCAACCACAAATATAACAACCGTTATTTTTTTTACCTCTAAAGACGGTAAGATAATGTACTTTCTTTTCTTTCATAGTAAAAAGTGGGTGTAATATAAATTAGAACCCCATTGTTTGGGAGAGGGGATTTTCTATTATTAAAAAAAAAACTAAAAATGGAGACTTTTTGGTTTTTTAATATCATGAGCGGAAAGAAATGATAAAATTAGAATAAACACAATTTACTTTCCTAAAAAAATAAAAAAAAATAGGCGATTACCAACTTAAACTGGAAGTTGTTTGTTGAGGGTATTGTGGTAACTTACGCCACATAAAAGATTAGGGCTTCCTTGAGGGCATATGTTTTTTCCTCTATATAAAACCCATCCACACCCAATTAACCCTGCTAGTGAAGAAACTCAAGAGCCCAGTTCTCAATGGTAATGTATCTATGCACATCTCATTTTAGGTTTATATATCTGATCTTTTGTAGCTATTGCTCATGGACTCTGTGATGTGTTCTCCTTTTTAGCTTTGTGAGGTATATTTTACTGTATTTTGGTTTTAGTTCTATAGATTTGATTTATTTTCTTCAATAGTATAATTGTTTGCTGTATTATGGTTTTAGTTCTATAGATTTGATTTATTTTCTTCAATAGTATAATTGTTACAGAGGCAATGATGACAGAAACTTATACCATCAAACTATGAAAGCTATAAAGCTTGTTGATGTTCCCGAAAATCATTACTCTCTGAGCCTTTGGCTTTTTTTTTTTGTTAAATTCATTTAATAAAACGGTTTCTTGTGTAGTGTTAGTATTTGTTGTACATGTTCATATATATATATATATATATATATATGTTTGTGTGTCTGTTGTTCTATTGCTAGTGTAGGAAATTTTGTAGTAGATGCATATAATACAATGGCTTTTAAGGCAACAAATTAGAGTCTCTGATGCACTTACTTGATAGTGTTTTTAGCGCTGTACGTTGCCAATAACAAAATGAAATGGAGATTCTGGCATCTGCCTCTTGATTTCCATCAGGCTTGTGCATTCAGATGTTTCAACATTTTATTTTTATTCTCTTTTTTTATACTTGTTTTAGTTATGATTAAATTTTGTTATTTTCTTTTTTTAAACTTGTTTTAGTTGTGATTAAATTTTTGTTATTCTCTATTTAAAATGGATGATGAAAAATTGGAAAGAAAAATAAAATAGGAGGAATGGAAAAGATGTACCTAGAATGAGCACTCATTTAGTTGTGGTTCAATAGGAATGAAATAGGTAGGGGAAGGTTAAGGAGGTTTGCTATTTAGGGAGTAGTTATTGGCTACCCTGGGGATTCTGTGTGTGTGGGAGCCCCATGAGTAGAAATTCTTTGTTTCACATTATTTACTATGATAATAGTAAATAAAATTATACTATTTGTGGGATTCCACCATACACGGAATTTCCAAGGTAAATAATAATTTTCCCTTGTTAGGTTCGATGTTGTGATGTCTAGACACTTCTGTTGTGAGGTTTGCTTGCGATTAGCTGTGTTTGGCATGAAATACACCCTTGCTTTTAAATAGACCTTGCTTTTGGAAATTTCATACTTAGTGCCATTGTAAAAATCTTTTAATTGTTTTTTATTGTTATTTTTTTGTGCCAAATTTACACTGTCATTGACTACAAATTTTTTAGAAGTGAGTGTATATTTAAATTCATGACAACACATAGGCAATCACAACCTTTATTTAATTAATGACAACACCTGATTAGCTTTCTATCCATCACAATCTATCCACAATCGCACTAGCAAACCTCTGGAGTAAAATTGGGATCTTTGCACAACTGAGATCATTTCACAAAAATAACTATTCTTAGTTATTGCCTAATTGTAGATACCAAGGGCAGTAACTGAGAGGTGGAGAGGTGAGTGTTCGAATTCCCATAAGAAAACAAATAAAATATTTAAGTAGATGAAAAGTTAGATTATATTTTGAGTTAACTTTGGTTAATAATTACAAGTTAGGTTGCCTTGACCAAAATTCTATTTAGGTTGGAATTTCCAAAATTCTGTTGAGGTTGGAATTTCAAACCTAATCCTTACTTGTGTTTAAATAATGCGGTCCAAGTTCATGAATAAGAGAGGTTTGGTCTGTGTTCTTTCTCACATGTCAAACTCCTAAATTTCAATGGTGGACTCTTATTACCCTCACAATATGGTTTTGGTATAAAGAATACATTATACTAAGTACAAATTTTAAGTAATTTCTTTTTAATGAAGAAAAAAATAATAGTATTCAAGTATTTGAAAAGTTAGGTTGGATTTTTAGTTAACTTTGGTTAATAATTGTATATATCAATCAGTACAACTAAATTACACATATTACTAGAACATAACTATTATTGTAAAAGAGCTAGATTATCACCTACTTGAATTAATCACTTGTTATGCTAATTGCTTTCTTTCAATTCTCCTCCCTCTTCAATTCTTCTCTCCTCTTTGCCCTTGTTTGAAGACAAGGAATGTCTATCATTAGTGTTTCATAATATTGTGTTTAACCTAGGGCAAGGAAGAGAGGTGAATTGAAGAGAAAGAGGGAGGATTAAAGTGAGACAATTAATTTAGCAAGTTGGTAATTAATCATTTTCAAGTATGTGTGGTCTAGAAAAATATTTGTCTCCTACTCATATCTGGTAAGTGATAAGTAGAAAGTTTAGCGGTTTAGGACTTGAATGGAAAATAATTTTAAAAGTAGGATTTCTTGGTCTTGTGAAAAAATTATAGAACTTATTTTTCTTTTACAAGGAAAAGTAGGACTTATTGGTAATTTTTTTTAAAAGGATTAGGGCTTCTTAGAGGGCATCTTTTTTTTCATTTTTATAATATCCATCTACCGCCAGTCAATCCTGGTGGTAAGTAAACTCGAGAGACCAGTCTGCAAAGGTAATGCCTCTATGCACATCCCATTTCTGCATATTCTTTTTAGAATACAACATTTTAGTTGTATATATTTGATCTGCTGTAGCTATTGCTCATGGCCTCTTATATGTGAAAAAAAGACCATATTTTTTCAGATCTCATTAAGCCTCTTTGATGTGTTCTCTTCTTTAGCTTTGTGAGACATACTTTTGTTGTATTGTGGTTTTAATTCTATAGATTTTATTTTCATTTTCTTCCATAGTGTAATTATTTTCTGAGTATTTTTTTTTTAAATTCTTTTTGTTGAAGGATTTATATATTTATGTTATACACTCTCTAACAGCTTAAGTTTTTAGAGTAGATGGTTGTTAACATGGTATCAGAAGCAATAATTAAAATTGAAACACGTGTTATTTATATATTTAAGTTACATCTAAGCTTTTAGAGTAGATGGTTGTTAACACTCTCTTGTGAAGTTTTTGTATTTGTTATATATATGCACATTTGTCATTATATTGTTACAATGTAGGGAATTTTATAGTAAATGGATATTTGATGGCTTTTAAGGCAACAAATTAGAGTCTCTGATGCACTTACTTGATAGTGTTTTTAGCGCTGTACGTTGCCAAAAACAAAATGAAACGGAGATTTTGGCATTTGCCTCTTGATTCCCACCAGGCATGTGCATTCAGATGTTTCAACATTTTATTTTCACACTCTCTCTTGGTCTCTCTTTTTTTTTTTAAAGTCAAACATCAATACTTGTTTTAGTTGTTATCAACTCTTTTTTATGCTTTGTTTAGTATGGATGATGGAAATTTGAAAGAAAGGTAAAGTGAGAGGAATGAAAAACGTGTTTTACTCATTTGATTTTGGGATCCATCATTGTACAGAACTTATGTTGTTGAACGAAATTGGGATCCATCATTGTACAGAACCTATGTTGTACATCAGTCAATGACCCGGATTGTTTCACATAAAAAAAATTTTAAGTCTCAATTTTAGTCTAATGAGTCCTGCTATCCTGCTATTCATGCGAAGTTGTGGTGGAGCTGCCGACGAGACAATGAGTCCTTGTGTGCCAGGTTCTAGGTTCTTGTGTCTTGTCGTCACCTCCCCACTCGTCAAGAAAGACATTTTCCTAACCTAATGTTATTACTTAATAATATTTCAGTAGATATAAAGGTGGGTTAGATTTCATGATCTACTCCTCCACATTGGGGTATCCATCTGCTAATGCTCGCCGCTTGAATGGCGGGCACCCTCCCGATTGGAGGAGCCCGAATCCTCGCAGAATAAAACAAGGATTGCGCTGGGCAACTAATGTTGCCTAACGGCTGTTACTGATTTGTGCATTTGCACATGCAGTTTTTTTTCGTAGAATCTCTCTCTACACCACACTTCTCTCTCAATAGTAGAGGGACTTTCTCTCTCTCTTGGCTCTCTTGTTTCTCTCCCCCAACTAAACCAAGGTATGCTTTTCTTCTTACATTTCTTCTCATAATACCATACTTTGTGCAAAAGTTTAACTCTCTTTGTTACATATTGTTTCCATTGTATTTTTTAACATGAAATAAAACGATTAAAGCTTCATTTCCATCTTTATGTGTTGACATAACATAAAACGATTATACTTGTATATGTAGTCTATTTTTAAAAAAAATTGTTTGATGCATATTAGAAGTTCGTGATTTAAATGTGCTAGGATTTTCTTTAACCAATTAGATATAAATGTGATGAATTATTCATCTTTTACAACGAAAATGTAAAGATACTTGTCAATGGTAGAGCCACATTGAGTCCAGTGTGGGCTACTGTTTCCACTAGACTTTTCAGTTATTATTATTTTCTATGCAAAATTCTTTATAATTATAATTGCAACCCCTCATGATAGCCTAAAAATTTAATAAATTTCTTAAGAGCAAATTCCAAAATTCAAAAAGTCCCTTCCTTTTCTAACTCACTAGAGTGTCTAACAAGTTTTTCACAATTCTTAAAAGACTCCTTGTCTTTTCTACACTGTCCCATAAAATTTTTAAGTTTGAAAATTTAGAAAACACCCCGGCTTTGCTATTTAATTAATTCTAGTTATATTGTGGGATAGCAAACCACCATGCTTGCTCGTGGGATCGATGGGAAAATGCAATTGTGGAAATAGATAAAGAATGGCAATTTATTTATTTTTATTTGAGAGAGAACTGTTGATAGAGATGGGAGACTAGTGTGAGATTCTTCGGAAAAAGCTGATCTGCATGTATGCATGCAGATCAACAAGTGGTCTTTGGCAACATTAGTTTTGTGCTGGGCGCTTATTATTTTGTGGGAATCTGCGCTCCTACGCGTGTGTTGCTATCCATCGCTTGATTGAGTAGCGGACACCAGTGAATGGGTTCACCGATGTAGAGGAATTGGTTTCTAGAATTCAAATTAACTTTGGTTAATCATTGCCATTTAGGTTGCAATTGCTCAACACCTTAACCAAAGTTCAATTTAGGTTGGAAAACCGTTACCTGTGTTTAAATTATGTTGTCCATATTTGTAAAGAAAAGGGGTTTGGTTTGGTTTTGCTTCACAAGTGCACCTCTAATTTTCGTAATCACAATATATTTTTGCTATTGTGTAACAGTCCACTCCATAAGTACAAATTGTAAGTAATATTGAAGCTAGGCGTCTTGTATGTAGAAATTGTTATGGTTATCTTTGTAAATATGTTGTTTTGTAAAGAAAGAGTTAATTTAAGTTTTCCCAGATTAGAAAAAAAGAAAATTGAAAGCAATTGTTCAACCAGTGACCTTAATGAATTCTTCTGATTCCAGTATTTGTATTGGCTTAATAAATTATTTTAGTGGCTCACTTTTAGCACCCAACTAATTGTTTGTATTGAAGTAGAATTTCATTTTTAATTTGAATGTGTCATATTGGTGATAATTATTATTATTTTTAATATAGTATTGTCTCAATAGAGAAATCAGATTTTACCATCTAGCAAACAAGCAACATTGCCACCTTCCTCCACCACCACCACCACTTCCACAAGAGTTTCCATTCTTCTTCGGAGTTGGGTTAATACTTGAATTTGGCCTTTACAAAAGGTTGGATATGATACTTTCCACTTTCCAGCCATCCAAAAATGTCCTTTGATGTCCCCTAGTTTATTGAAGTGAAGGGAGGTCATTGCTCGGCTATTTTAATTATTTTTCATATATACTAAGCCTCTAGTATTATGAAAAACATTTTATCTTTCAATTAATAAGATTTTTGAATTTTTTTGAATTTGCTTGCTTATTCCTTTGGATGATTTTTGCCTTTGCTGATATATTTTTGTAAGTTGTGGAAGAATTTGCATCAAGTTGTTTTAAGTATAACAAACTATTGAATTGCTTAGGCAACTTCCTCCTATCTACTATATTCTGACTTACCAATGAAACCACCAATGAACCCGGTTAGGGATGGCAATTTGCCCCGCCCCGTTGGGTACCCGCCCCGCTCCGCCCCGTTTAAAACCCGTTTACGGAACCGTTTAAGGAAACGGGGTGGAGATGGGGTTAGAGAAAATAACCCGCGTTTAAACGGGGCGGGGACGGGAGTAAGACCCTACCCCGATGGGTACCCGCCCCGTTTAAGTATATATATATTTATACTTTTATATATATAATATATAGAGAAAATATTAATAATGTATAAAGAAAATATTAATATTATATATATCATACAACTATACAAGTTTATTATATATGACTCAATATTATCCATTGTGTTGCAAGTTCCTAAATGTATGTTTTTGGTGTATATGTATCAAAATATCATATTTATTACTATAAAAAATTTTGCATTAAAAAAAAAATGTATAAACGGGGCGGGGTGAGGTAAGTTAAACGGTTATGGGAATGGGGAAGTCAAAACCCGCCCCGCCCCGCCCTGCCCCGTTTATATACGGTTGCGGGGCGAGGACGGGGTGGGGAAAGTTAAACGGTTTCGGTTATGGGAAAGGCAAAACCCGCCCCGCCCCGCCCCGTTGCCATCCCTAAACCCGGTGCGATCCTAATTTCACTCAAGATTACCTATTTACTATGATTAAGAGTAGAAAAGTAATCTATAGGTTGGTTTGGGAGAGATTGGGAGGGGATGCTATTTTTGGTCAGACTGCGTATCTTCCCTGCTCCTATCGAATTAGGTGACGTAAGCCCTTGGTCGCCGAACAGTTCGTAGTTCGTCGCTCTGTCGGGTGTGTACGAGTGTATGACTTTCTCGCTCAGTGACTTTACCGCTCGTATTGGGTCTTAATGGTTAGTCCTAGGCCCGGTTGCTCTCTTTTCTTTACTTACGATGATTTGAAAGACTAAAAGAACTGCTATTATCAGTTGGTTAGGCTGACTTGTGGTTAACGGACCACTCGATGTTAGCAGCCATGTATCATCGCTGGATAGTTTTGACACGTCCAGACTCCTTGGCTGCCCCGTGGTCCGTGAGGTCGGGCCCTAATATATGCCGGGGCTAAGCTACCAAATACCTAAGATCTACCACATCAGGCTACCTGCCTATAGGGGGTGAATTTTTAATTACAGATTGTTTTCTATATTTTGTAGTATTTGAGTTATTAACTTGTTATAGGGTAGTGTTTTGTTGCGTTAAGCATGATATTTTTGTATTAAAACATTTATTGCAATTGTCATGTTGCTTTTGGTACGCGAAAATGGAATGGAATGGATCTGAGAACGGAATGTAATGGAATGATGAGGTAGGAATGAAATAAATTTTAAATCAAATTGTCTAAAATCTCTCTTAGTGAAAATAAAATAGACTAACAAAGGTGTGGTGTTGATGTGGTGTTGGTGGCAGTGTTGTGTTGGGGGTAATGGTGGAGGTGGTGGTGTGGTGTGGCGTAGCATGGCAATGTGGAGGTGGTGTGGTGGCGGTGGAGGAAGGTAGAGATGGTGGAGGTAGTGGTAGCGGTGGTAGTGGAATAGAATAGAATGGAATGTTGGTAGTGTCAGTGGTGGAAGTAAACTTGAGATATATATGATCTAACGGCAACAAATAGAATTTTTCTAATGAATGCACAAGAAATAAACTATATATATATATATATATATATATATATATATATATATAGTTTTTTACAGCATTATGCGTCAAGTACAAAAACTACAATTCAGTCATTTCCCGTCCTTCACTTTTTGATGCATTTAATGAAGTGTATTTCATTTTGCAACACTCTCCCTTGAGGTTCATGATACTAGACTACAATAAGAATATGCCTTGTTAAAACTTTGCTAAGAAAGATCTAGTGGGACAAAAAACTAGTAAAATAAAAAGTGTAATACTCTTGTCTATTTGAAAATTGTATTGCATGTGTTAGAACTGTCTTATTAAAATTTGAAAATTGTATTGCATGTGTTAGAATTGTCTTATTAGAATCTGAAAATTGTCTTTCATGTCTTTTAATGTTGTACACGAAGGTTTCGTAGTAAAGTTTTAACGATATATATTCTTAGTGTAATGTAGTGTAGGTATGGTGGACCCTAAGGGGAGTGTTGTAAATGAGATTCACTCATTAAATGCATTTCAAAACTATGTCAATTCATTGTGTATTGTGATGGAATTGTTTGTAATTGGTGTGCTAAGTGGTGAAACTCTAATTAGAAGGGTGAAACATACGGAAAAGTGAGTAATGACTAGATAAACATAATTGGTGTGTTAAGTGGTGAAACTCTAATTGGAAGGGTGATAAAAATACAGAATTTTCATGCCCAATGACTAGAATGCCCCTCAACCATTTATCTCTCTAAAGCATCTCTTGCCTTTCTTTTGCACGCGCTCTTTCTCTCCACTTTTTCTCTCTTTATAATTAGTTTTATGTTGCAAGTTTTTTTTCCCTTGGTGAATCAGTGATTAAAAAGAAAGGGAATTAGTGAGATAGTGTAATTTATGAGAAAATGGAGAAATCAATGAAAATAGGAATTGCTATCCAAAGGTACAATGTAGTGTATATATATATATATGTATGTATGTATTGATTGAATGTTTTTATGAGATTTGTGTGTATATTAATTTGATGTGGGTTTTGGTGATTGGAATATTAGAAAAAATTTTGTTGTTAGGTTTATTAATTTATTAGTGGATCTTCCCAAAAAAATAGCTTGCTGGCACTTTGTCACGCTTGTACAAGGTTAAATTTCTGTTAGTAGGATGCCATGAGCGGCGATGTGAAAGAATTAGATTAGGTTTAGGGTATATATATAGGGCTCATGGATTTATCTGTTTATGGGCCTTAGTTGAGCTAATGCTAAACTTAATATTCTTTTACTTTAAATATGGACCTCATATGTAAACTAAATGGGTTGTTACTCATGTATAAATTAATGTATAGGTTCTTATTAATACGTATATATTAATATGTAAATGTATAATTACATATGTTCACAAACATGTTCATGAACTTTGTTTACGAGCTTGTTCATGAACAAACGCAGAGCATTCTATTTAAGCTCGGTTTGTTTATTAAGCAGAGTTCAAGTTGTTTGTCGAAAGTTTGGTTCATTTATAGCCCGATACATACTTCAATTTGGCTATGGATATATATACACACAATGTTGTTTAAGACTTTCAGACCACCTAATCACACATGCTCCTGATATTAATAGAAATTTATTCCAGGAGTATATACATCGACGTTTAAGACCTTCAATGTTGCAAGGAGTCATACTATAGATATTTATATATTGAGGTTTAAGGCTTTGACTTTCAATTTGGATATACATATACACACACACACAAATCATAGATATTCGCATGACGTTAACGGCGGATCTGTTTGCATGTTAATTAGTTTTATAGAATCACGTTTGGTTAAATATCGCGCATGTAATGTATCCATGGTTTCAGATGGTGAATATGACTTTAAGGGTAAATGAACTCAACTTTCTTGTGATTTGCTTTAATTACACGAATGTGTTATGTTTGTAAAACAGTTACACTTATCTCTCTCTTTTCTTTCTTGTGATTTGCTATAATTACACGAAGGTTTTATGTTTGTATATAAGTTACACTAACTTCTCTTTTGTTCAAATATTGATTAAAATGTCCTCCAATTCATTGAAATGGTAAGGAACAATAATTTTCAAATAATGGGGGTATAATGGTTATTTTAACGTGTTAAATGGAAGTGTGTTAAAACTATTTTACATAGGCCAAACTAGAAGGTCAATGTATTTTATCCTATCTTTAAAGAGAGCACTCCCTTGTGGAACATATCTGATCCTATATATGATAAGACCATAGACATAGTAGTGGAGACTTGAGTATAGTTGTCCTTGGACATTTTGCACATTTTTGTTTTATTTATTTGTTCTTTTTAATCCTATTATAAGGGCATTTTAGACATTTTAGCCTTCAAATTGACTATTTGTTTTTATTTGCACAATTTGAAAGATGTAGGGGTTAATTGAACATAACCGGGGTATTTGTACATTCGGTATATAAAATGCACTTTCACTTTTAATGTTTTAAAGATGTGGTCAGAACCTGAACCTAAATATGTTTAAAAATGTGTCTTAAACATTCTTTTAGTGATTAGTTAAGATAGATAATATTTTCACTATGTTAAACATGAATGTTGCCAAAAATTTTATTTTTGGTTAAAAATTGGTAAATTTGAAAGGGCCATAAAAATAAAATTTTAAAAATCAAAATAAACTTTAAAAGTGTTGGGAAAGTGTGAAAAATTATTTGATTTTGAAAATAGTAATTTTTTAATTTCAAATAAAAGGTACTTTCGGATGGTTAAAAAACCTTTTTGGGATGATGAAAACATGTTTTCCAAAATGTTTTAAGTTTAAAAAGTTCAGGTAATTTAATTAAGACAATATGTTTTGAAAAAGTTTCGGTGTTCTGAAAACCATTTTGAAAAACGTGATTTTTTTTGGTTTTGATCATAATTTTGGTGGAACAACGGAAGTGTCCAGTTAAAAGTGCATGATCCTATTGACTAACTATCCTAACACATATCAGAAATATTTTTAACAAAATTTTGGTAGAATTTTCCTTATTTTATGAAATATTTTTTTAATATGTTAAATTGATTAATCATAATTTTTTTCAACAAAGTCATTATTCACAAATGAATGCATACACAAAAATATTTTTAAGCGTAAAAATTATAGGGGTTCTAGGGTTGAAAAATTGGCTGGCTGTAGGTGGCGCTTATCCCTCTTAACTTTTTTTTATAGTGTCATAGACTACAACATCTTAGCTTACGTCGACAAGAGTGACGAGCAATGGAGCTTGCGGACAAACATGGGCTAAAAAGATTCAAAAAGAAAAGTAGAAGATAGAAAATATGCATTCAAAAGAATAAAAGAAAAAATCATAATAAAAAACATATGCATCTATAGAAGGGAGTGTGAAGAAAAGAAAAGGATTTAGAAGTCCTACATTGGGACTTAAAGAAAATTAAACACTAGCCTTTCTTTGCTCAGATCTATTTGAACGTTCAAGTATTGGATGTTCCTTCTTTAGAAGGGCGATTTTTTTCTTCTTCCTTGGTCTTCAATGGAAGATTGCAGTTGAGGTTTTACGATTTAATAAGTTTGTTGAAATGAGATTTATACGTGTCTTTCTTTTCTTTTTTTTGGGAGGAGGAGGGGGTATTTATAGAGGTCTAGGACCAATGGTGACTAGAAGACTAAAAATCAAACTTCGCTTAAATTCCTTAATACTTATTGCGGTCGAATGGCTCGGAGAGTCCTTTTTTGGTCTAACAATGAAAGTAACTCGAATAGAGTAGAATTTTGAAGGACCTTGCATAAAATGACTTGAATTTCATGTTGGAATCATCAATTTTATGATTTGATGATGACAATATGAAGATTTGAGAGTTTGTGAATCTGTACTCACGATTAGACAACTTTGGTGGCCTGATTTTGTTCCATTGGTGAAAGTAGTCTGATCGGGAGGGGAGCTTGAAGGCTTTTATGTAAAATAAATTGAATTTCACCATGGAAGAATCAATCTGAGTGTTTGATGATAGGAAGTTGGAGATTCGAAAACTCAGGAATGGGTAATGTAAGTCCAAAAATTCTAATTTCGCAATCTCTCAAAATTGGCTCAATTAGGTGGGCCGATTCAAACTCTAATGGTATAATTGGATGAATTATTATCCAAATTAATATTTTGAACCACTTAATTGGTTTTGATATGGATTATTACCCTCCAATGTTAGTTGGAATCAAAATTAGAGTACTAAAAATTATAATCTAAGTCCAATTTGGACTTAATTGTATGATCCAAAGGTAGAAAAAAATTAAAATGTTGGGAGGTAATGAAACTCTACCTTTGGGGTGGATTTGGAGTTTCCGTAACTACTTATGCCAACCAGAATCGAATTTTGGGAACTGAAAAACCTAATCGAGTCTTAATCTTGAGACAATTTCACAATCAACTATTGTAATGGACTTAAAATCACTAGTAATAATAGAGTTCCACCTTTGGGAGTGGATGTGGAGTGTTTGGAACTCTTTGATTGCATCCAAAGGATAGCCCTAATCTATTTTGACCATATATATTAGGTACTTCCTTGACAAAAGAAGCAGCATTCAACACACACATCACAATATTAACCAAAAATATAGAACACTAAAGTTGATAATTAATTACATTACATATAACAATCCAAAATCTTTACCTCACCAAGCCTTCCTTAGCAATTAGCTACACACAAACACAATCCCACCCTTAAAAGAATACTGTAATTACATGGATACTATATATATATATATATATATATAGATCATCTGCTTAGAAGAGGAAACCAACTTTCTTGGAAGTAAGACTGGTGAGAGATCATAAAAAGGAGAAGCACAAGAAACACTCCAACACCCCAAGGAGTACCACCAGCCCTATGCAGTGAGTCTTTCTCCGGCAACGGAACGAAAAACGGAGAACTTTGGTGCTGATCAAAGTTTGGGAACAAGTACACAACTAGAAGAATTAGCAGAACTGAGGCTATGAGTACTAGTTTGAGCTGATAAAAAAGGCTCTCGAACATTGACTCATAGTTCATGTACCATGATAAGCTAATGAACATGAACAATATAAGAAGAAAGAAGCACAAGTGTATAGGCAAAGGAGGCTGAGAGTGAGAAGAAGATGAATAGTAATCTTTAGACATCTTTAGCAAGCTTAACTTTTAAAGGGGTTATATGTATATGTATATGTATACTTTGTTGAATGGACTCCACTTGGTTTGAGAAGCAAATTGTGTGGTGAACATGGTTTATATAGTGAATGCTTTGGGTTGTTTATTCTTCCAACTATGTTTGAAGAGGATTAATAACTCCACACGCTTTAAACTAGCGTGATTACACACTCCAAAGTACGTGAGTATCTAGATGAAGCATCTGAAGAATAGTAATTTCAATTTGTATGAGGCGCGTGAGTTTGGTGATTTTTGTGAAAAAAATGAATTGAAAGAAGAGACTTTAAAACTTTAGCATCGTTACAGAATTGTTCTGTCTGATAGATCTAAAATAAGTCGGTGAGATCCATGTTATAAAAAGTTGACAAATAAGGACCTGCCTGCCACTGACCACAACACTGCTGCATTGAGGTGATATATATATATATATAAGTGCTACTCTAACGAAAGGAAGCCACCAAAAAAACCAGCCCATATATTTATATATATATATATATATATAAGTGCTACTCTAACAAAAGGAAGCCACCAAAAAAACCAGCCCATATATTTATATATATATATATATATATATATATATATATAAGTGCTACTCTAACAAAAGGAAGCCACCAAAAAAACCAGCCCATATATTCGGTCTCACTCAAGAGAGATTAATAAGTAGTTCCGGGGTTAATACAGTAACGCGTTACATGCGTACATGTGTTTTTCTTTATCCCAACACTTATCGTGGTAATGTGTTACTATTGATAGGAACAAATAAGCCTGAAATTATCTAATAATTTTTTCTCAATTGATGAGTCTAAGATCTAGTTGGACACTTTTTAACTAGTGTTTTCGGTGACATCTTTAATCTGAATCATTTTTCATATATATATATATATATATATTAATCTGTGTTTTTATGAGTAATGCTACTGTTCTGTTCTCATTAATGCTTTGTTTCGTAGAAGAAAAGAACAGGGAAGAAAGGAAAAGAGAAGGAATAAAACAAGACTTCATTGTTTGGTAGGAGGGAGAGCTGGAGCCTGGAGGGAAGGAAAGGATCATCTCTAGTGACCCATCATTTTTCTTTCATCCAAAAGTATGAGAAAGAGAAGAGAGAAAAATACAGAGGTTAGTTAAAACATTTTGATAAGAAATTTTTACTCTCATTTAATGTTTTAATTTATATATTTAAAGGTATATTAGTAAAGTATCAATGTATTTTCCTTCCTTCTAACCAAACAATAGGAATGTCCCGAGAAGCTGAGCTTTGGCACAACAGTAATGTTGTTTCGTTGTGACTGCTCACAAGTTTCAAATAATAAAAGAGTCTCTCTGTATGCAAAGGTAAAATTACTTATATACATAATCATTTTCAAATCCCGCAATGACAAAAATCTCATTTTTTACATAAAAATGTCTCCTCCATTCATCTCTCTCATCCTTCTTACTAAACAGGGCATAAGATACTTAGATCAAATGACAATAAAGATGCTAGTGGTATGAAAGTACTCTTTTTACAAATATATATATATATATATATATATATATTCTGGTGAAGAGAGTCTATTGTGATGCTTTGAGCTTAAATTAATACCCATTACCTATGCATCGATCGGTACAAGAGCATTCTGCATTTTAATATGATATATCACGGTTTACGTCTATATATGCGCCAATAAAAACCTAAACCCTAATCAGATTCGACCTTTTTACTATTTTAGTCAAATTGCCTACCAAGAAAATGACTTCTTTATCTCCAGGATTGGTTCCTTTTAGGCTGTACCCCCACTAATTAGGCGCGCTCTCTCTCTCTCTCTCTCTCTCTCTCTCTCTCTCTCTCTCTCTCTATATATATATATATTTATAGACACAAACACATCAGGATTCTCTCATTTGCAATTTTAGGTCCCATGTCATCCTATAACATTTAAATTGCAAACCCAACAACTTTAAATAGATAATGCAAATTTAAATCAATGTGGCAACAATTGCGTAAAAGTATTGAATTTTTTATTTAATAGTATTGTAACATGACATAATATGTTATAGGCGTGTTACATTTTTAATATAATGTGTTACATTGTTATTGCACGACTGTTGCATTTGTGATATACTATGTTGAATATGTGTAGTGTGGTGCACTATTAATTTAAAGGTAGATGGGATGAGCGACTGTACTGGATCCAAATCCACACACTCAAATTTATCACCGAAAAAATTACTATTAACTCTTTTTTTTTTTTAAAAGACAAATAAGTCCTATCATCAATTTTCAATTGAACTAATATCTTAGATTTTGAATTTTTTCCCCTATAAGTTCTAGACAACTAAATCTTTCATTTTTGACCCTTATTAAATATAAATAAAATTTGGCAATTGCAATTTTGTTAAAAAATTAATAAATAATCATTTTTAATGTCCTTTTAAGTTCTAATCAATGAATAATACATTATGCATTTAAATTATAATTAATTTAATTTAAATTCAATTCAAAAACTCGTGTAACACCCACTGCAACTTTGATACACAAAAAATTAACTATTTTATAAAAATGTCAATAAAATATTATCATTTCTTTTTATTTAAATTAAATTGTATATCTAATTTGGTAAGCATATATATGAAAGTTTGAGTAGTTCAGAATTTAAATTGAAAAACAAAATATAGTATATAAAATTTATTGGTCTTATTAAAAATTAGTATAACTTATGTTGAAAAAATAGGACTTAATTATAATTTTTCTCTTTGTATATTGTCTAGGATGCTGCCTCCACTTTCCTCCAACAAAATTGTGGGCCATTTAAAAGCTAAAAGCTTAGGGCACTGCTGCATAGAGAATCTTAAGGCCCACCTCCAATCATTTCATTATGAGACCAAAGATTTGAAATCATCACACGAGATCCAGTAATCATTTAGGCATCCTAAGTGAAAGGTGACCGAGACTTGTGACTATATTTAGAGACTGTATCTTTAGTCTATACTTAAATGAGTAATGAGTAGTTTATTTATGAATTCATGATGACAATTAATCAAAGTCCAAATAATTTAAATAGTGATCTTGCAATCAACAAGTACCCTGTGTACTCAATTACATAGCTTCAAATACATCGAAGTAAAATTTTAATATCTCATTGTTTTCACTGGATTTCCACCCTCCTTTGTTACAAGATAACGATTAATTTTGATGGGCGTAGTAAGCAAAGAGAAGGTTTTGGGGGGTGCATTTGCCTGGTAGCAAAGGGAATGAACGTGTTTTCACGAAAAATATTAAGATTTGGACTAACGTTTTCAAATTCAAGTTGATTGTATTTCGCATCTTTCTTAAAAAAAAAATAATCAAACAATTTCATCCTTGGTTTTTGTGATCAGATTATCCGTATAATATATAGATAAAAAAGAAACTTAAATATTTTAATATATTTTTCTTTGAATCGAATCTCAATTTTAACGACGTTTGCATTAGATATCTTTCAACTAAAATCCCTCTTTTTTTTTTTTTTTTTATCAAATTCTTCAATATATCGTTTTGAGCCGAACTCTCTTATTGAATTGCTCATTCAATGAACATTCAAACCTCCACGCTCATTAACATTGAGATTTTGAGTCTTGCATGGCTACCATGTCAAAGCTAAGGCATCTTGAAAGCAAGTTGTATTCCAAGAATATGATATAAAGGTAATCAAGAAAATCTGATACTAAATCATGCCTTCATCTAGATTGGAGGGTTATAAATAGGAGGAAGAACTTTTCTCATTTTATAGAGTCTAGGAAGCATAAACACTTCACCTAGAGGTGCCATGACAGTATTAGACACCTACTAATTAATACCCATTGCCTATGCATCGATCGGTACAAGAAATGCTGCATTTAAAAATGATGTCATAGTTTGCGTCCATCTATGCACCAATAAAACCCAAACCCTAATCAAACCGACCTTTTTACTATTTTAGTCAAATTGGCTAACAAGAAAATGACTTCTTTATCTCCAGGATTGTTACCTTTAAAGTTCTACCCCACTAATTAGTTTCTCCCCCCCTCTCTCTCTACACACACACATGCAACTTTAGATTGACGAGGCAACAACTATGTAAAAGTATTAAAATTTTGATTTAATGGTGTTGTTATTGCACGAGTATTGCATCTGTGATGTAGCTAAAGAAGAACTTAATACACGATATTGACAACCATCTACTCTAAAAGCTTAAACTGTCAAAGAGGGTGTAACTTAAATATGTAAATCATTCAACACGTTTCCTCATGTGTGGGTGACGGTGACATGGTATCAGAGCCAAATGTCTCGTGTTCAAACCTCATTACCACCTTGATAATTAATATTGTATACATGGTCACACGTGAGGGGGTGTGTTAGAGGATTTAAATATTTAAGTTACACTCTCTATAACAGCTTAAGCTTTTGGAGTAGATGGTTCTTAATAGAATCCAAGAAAGTAGAGCAGCCAAGTGGTGGAACGTCTCATAATCGCGCAACCAGCCCAATCGGCATTGGAGAATGCATATAGGTCTAGACTAATATTCTTAAGAATGCGAAAATCCATTGAAAGTATGCCTTTCACATAAGAATTCTTTTTAACATCTAAAAGTGGGCATTTGTAGGAGCATGCATGCCGAGTAAGGGTTATATGGTACAATTTTTCTGTATTTTGTGACATCAGGATAAACAGCATTTCCATTGACAATAATGGCTTATTTTGATGGCATCGGAGTGGCAATGGGTTTACAGTCTGCCATGTGCATGCTATGCAGTAAACAATCATATATTTAGACTAAGATAGAAAAATCCCACCACTAAACGACTGAACTTGTACTCCTAAAAAATAGTTTAGCTGACCAAGGTCTTTTATAAAGAATTTAATGCCTAGTTGTGCAATAAATTCATCCAATAAATTAGATGGACTTCTTGTGAGAATTATATCATCAACGTAAACCAGTAAAATTATGATATGATCACCGTTATTAAACACAAAAAGAGATGAATCAGCTGAGATGCATTGAAAACTATAGTCAATAATAAAAGAGCTAAAATGATCAAACCAAGCCCATGGAGCTTGTTTCAGGCCATATAATCACCAATGTAATTGACAAACATGATTCAGTGTCTTCAAAACCTGGTGGTTGGTCCATAAAAATGGTTGTGTCAAGATGCCCATGAAGAAATACATTTTTGATAGCAAGTTGGCGAAGACTCCATCCTTTTACTATACTAACAATGAGAATTGGTCGAATAGTTCCTAATTTGATGACTGGGCTAAATGTCTCAGTGAAATCTACACCTTCTTGATGATTGTATCCTTTTGCAATAAGTCAGGCTTTCAACCGATCCAATGATCCATTAGATTTGAGTTTTGTTTTAATAACTCATCGACATCCAATTACATTCATGTGAGGTAACCGTGGGATAAGAACCTAAGTCCAATTTTAATGCAAGGCTTGCATTTTATCAACCATGTCTGCATGCCAACCCAAGTGGTTTAAAGCACTTTTTATTATTTTTGGCTTAGATGGAATGACTGGTGTGGTTAACGTAAAGGCATATTTAGGGTTGGATTTGATAATACCAGCTTGACTATGGGTAGTCATAGAATGTGTGGTATTAGTAGTTGGTAGGTGAGATGTATCAGGTTGTTGTGTAAGTATTGTGGAAGTGGGTAAGTTGGTTTCAGTTTGTTGCGGAATTGTGATTGGAGTGAAAATTGGTGTTTCAGTTAGTAAAGAGAAAGAATGATGTATAAGTTGATGGTTAAAAAGATGTGCATGATTTGGATCGATGGTTACGGATAAATGGGTAATTGTTGTAGTATTATTTGGTAGAGTAGAGGTTAACAACTAGTTAGGAAGGGTGGTGTTGTCAATGGGATTAAGAATTGGTTGTTGAAATAGAAAAGAGCATTCATCAAAGACAACATGTCTAGATATATAGACACAGCCCTTTGGAAGATGGAGGCAACGGTATCCATTGTGTTTATCATTATAGCCTATAAAAACATAGGGGAGGGATCGTGATTCAAGTTTATCTATTGTGTAAGAGTGAAAGTATGGGTAACATTGCCAACCAAAGATTCGTAGGAAGTCATAGGAAGACTGTTTGTTATGAAGAATATAAAATGGTGTGTTCATGACAAGAGAAGGCGAAGGTAATCGGTTTATAAGGAATGTAGAGGTAAGGAAGGCTTCCATCCAAAACATTTTAGGCATAGATGCATGCATCATAGCTAGCCCTAATTCAAACACGTGTCGATGTTTCCTTTCCGCCACAACACTATTATGTTCTACAGTACCTGGACATGATAGTTGTGGAGAATGATTCATATTGTAGTCATTGACCATTTAAAAGCCAAAATACTTTTTTTCTGATCGGATAATGGTTTGCCAATGGCGTTGAGTTGATCACAAGTTGGTTTAAATTCCCTGATGTAGTCATTAAGTGAAGTAGACTCATTTTTCTTCTCTTGAAGTTTGAGAAGTAATTCAAATTCACGAGCCTGAAAATATTATGAATAAGTATTGGATAAAGCCTTCCAAACATCGAACAAAGTGATAAGGTCGACAACAGTCTCGAGAGCTTCTTCAAAAATAATAGTCGTGAGCCAGGCTTTAACTAATCTATTTGTGTGTCCATGCCGCCAGATCGGGATTAGTCACTTTGCCTACATTATTGACCACCATCAATCTCACCTTTAGGTGGTGGTGTGTCTCCTACGATGAAACCAAGAAGATTTTGACTTTTAATCAAAGATAGAACTTGTGTTTCCCATAAGAGATAGTTGGAAGATGTGAGTTTGAGAGATACAAAATTGGCTGAGATTAGCAGGATATGGGTATTTTGAAAGTGGAGCTGTAACCATTTAATCAAGAGGATAAAATTAGTAACGACGACAAAAAGAGAAAAGAAAAGAAAAAAAATTTGAAAATGGATCGTGCTCTTTAAAGCTTTGGAAGCTCAGATACCATAAAGAAGAACTTAATACACGATGTTTATGGTAAAACACTCATTGATGTTTTCATTATCATCTTTAACTATATATAGGAGTACTTGCAACAGTGCATTCAGAATATCTAATATCTACACAATATCTAAAAAATAATTGAAGTTTGTTATAACAGAATATCTATATACTATCTAGATAGTTTATCATATTTTTATACGTATTATAAATATATGTATTCAGTTAGTAACACGTTGAATATGTGATGTAGTGTGGTGAATTGTTAATTTAAAAGTGCACGGGATAATGTTGGACGAGATGAGTATAGAAAAGGATCCATGTCTACACACACAAATTGGGCTTTAACCCGTGAACCCGGCCAAATCCATCCACTAAATCATAACTGTTGAGTAAGCGGTTTAATTATATGGGCTGTTAACGGGTCAGTTAAGAAAAGACAATATAATACGCGGGTCATTACTGAGTTGATAGTGGGTACCCACAACCAACCCGCTCAACAAAAACTTGTTAACCTTACACGTCGATCTCTCTCTTTTCACGACCTCATTTTCTTCTCTCTCCCTTGCTTTCTCTCTTTTCGTCTCAAGACTCCCTCTGTCTCTCTCTAGATTGATTAAAGTATATATATATATATATAAAGATAAAGGCTTAGAGCAACTCCCCTTGAATCAAACATTCTGAACTGGCACATTGAATGGATAACTTTGACATACATGTTTCAACAATAGTCAAATGTTTAGTTGTCATTTCGCATATCTGTCAAATTTGACATACAACTTTTTGATATGCCAAATGAATTGTTCTTATTATTTTAATAAATGGGTTCCACATATCATTAAAACTTGCATGAGAAAATATTAGAGAACAAATCTGAGATAATTTTTATCCTTTTTTTTATTGTGTTCTTGGCAGATCTTTACCAACAGTAATATTACCATCTTCTAAGATAAAATCTAGATCTTTTTTCAAATGTAGGAGCATGCTTGTGTTGGAGAACGAATAATCATTGAGTCCTCCTCTTTCCGGACAACACATACAAAGAGACCTACCAACAATCAAATAATTAGTGAGTTTCTGAGAGATATTTATATAATTAGTTTCTTTCTCGTCTATTTCTATCAATTTTCTTTAGTTATTCACTAGAGCAATTATGATATACTAGTCACTTCAATAGAAATGTTTTTACAAAGAAAAAAAAGAGACATGAGATAATCTATTCAATGTACGTTTCAGTAAGATTTCGAATAGCATTTTTGAATCAAATTGATTATATTTTACCTCTTTCTCAGAGAAAAACAATCAAACAATCCCAACCATTGTGTAGAGCTGGACACTTATGGATATCTTGGTTGTATCAGACACTTCACCTAGGGGGTTATGATTGTATTGGACACTCTGACACGACAATGGTCCAGACACGGATAGAAATGTTTTGAAATTTGAATATTTTATTTTTTTTGGTTAAACACGTTAGGACACGACAATGACACATTTTGAACACTTTCAGGACATGACGGAATAGTTTTGTAATCATTTTTTTATAAAGATGGGATTCAATGCAATTTAAAATGTATTATGGGTTAATTAAAAATAATAATTTAAATTTAAGATTTTTTTTTTTAAAATCTAGCTTTAAACTTAAATTAATGATTTCACCTCTTGATTATATGCATAAAATGATTAAAAAATATTATAATTTATATATAATAATATATTATATTATTGTTTTTTTGACCTATCTAAGCCATATTTGTGTTCTCGGTATGTGTTCTACCCGTATCAGTGCTTCCTACTTTAGAGTCATTGAATCACGGATAAAGGAAAGAGTAACATGGAGTTGTTCCTTTAGCAGGAGTCATGTGATAAAAGGTAAATCAAAGAAAGTTTGAAGTGTTAAGCTGTGAAGCCCAATTATTTTAGTAAGAGTAATATACTACTATCCTTTATCAACATTTACAATCTATTGCCAAAACCTTGGGCTTGCGAAAATACACTGGCCATTGGATTAAGTTAGGGTGGTGTAAAGGGCTTATGTTTGGTTAGAATGGACTGGGCAGCAGGCTGGTTTCTCCTTCTGGGCTTCAGTAGGTTGGACTGCAAAAATAAACAACACGATTCTTTTTTGAGTAATGATAGATAAACCGAATCACACTAGATCGAGAATAGTTTTATATGAGTGGAGTGATGAGTTCCACACATGATATTATGGTGATGACATGTGCTGAGACCAACCATTCCATTCACATAAAAATAAAATTGAACTAGTCCGATCGATCTCTAAATCACTATTTTTTTTTTTCATGAATTTGACCGAAAATAAGCACAAGTTTTTTTTTTCGCAATACTCGTAACGTTTCTTTTGAAACTTCGTCACTTTAAATGGTAAATTTTACTACTATAATGGTGAAATTTTACTAATTTAAACTCACAAATAAAAATGGTCTAATTCAAATATAAAACGTGTTTTCGATTACTATTTAAAACACTTTATAAAAATTGTAGTTGACTGAAACAAAAACGCAAACTACCAAAGAATGCCAAATAGGTCCTGCATATTTTTAGTATTAGCCATCGGGAATCAACATGAACAAATCTACTATTATTAAAAGTACAAAGGAATTTTTTAATTTCAGTACACTATTTTTTTTATTTTGAATTAAAAAAAATAAAATTACCCAAGCAAAACCTTTTCTTTTCATTTCTAATTTTTTAATTTAAAAAATTAGAACCCTTTCATTTTTTATTTTTAAATTAAAAAAATAAAATTATCCAAGAAAAACCCTTTCCCAAGTAAAACCCTTTATTTTTATTTCTAAATTTTTAAAAATAGAATTATAACCCGCAAAACCCTAAGCATCTAAAATCACTCTTCCCTTTCCTTTTTTATTTATAAATTAAAATATATCTATATTACTATTAAAAGTACAAAGGGATTTTTTAGTTTTAGTATACTATTTTTTATTTTTAAATTAAAAATATAGAATTACCCAAGCAAAACCTTTCCTTTTTTATTTTGAAATTAAAAAAATAGAATTACCCAAGCAAAACTCTTTCCCAAGCAAAACCATTTTTTTTTTCTAATTTCTATCTATTCTATACTACTTTTAAAAATATAAAGGGGTTTTTTAGTTTCGGTACACTATTTTTTTATTTTTAAATTAAAAATATAGAATTACCCAAACAAAACCCTTTCCTTTTTTTATTTTGGAATTAAAAAAATAGAATTACCCAAGCAAAACCCTTTTGTTTTTATTTCTAATTTTTAAATTTAAAAAAGCAAAACCCTTTCCTTTTTATTTTTAAATTAAAAAAATAGAATTACCCAAGCAAAACCTTTTCTTTTTTATTTCTAAATTTAAAAAAATAAAATTATAACCCACAAAACTCTAAGCACCTAAAATCATTTTTATTTATAAATTAAAAAAAAGAATTACCCAAGCAAAACCCTAAACACCTAAAATCACTATTCCTCTCGGATACGGCTATCCAAAAATAGAATTACGTACCCATACAAAACCCTTTACCTAGCAAACTCCTTTATTTTTATTTCTAAATTTATCAAGCTTTCCATCCATGCACGTTTTGTGGAGTCCCTTATCCTACAACACGGATACTCCAAAAAGAGCTCTGTGGTCATATCGGATACGTATCCGATACGGATACGGCTAGGATACAGCAAGCTACGTGTCCAATATGGATAAGAAGTATCCAATTTTTTAAAATTATTTTTTGAATAATGGATACGACTAGGATACGCGGGGGATATGTGCGGATACGTCATGATACGTTTAGGATACAACTGTGATACTTTTCAGGACAAGTTTTTAATTTTTTGTTCTATAGAATGGGGTTGAGATTGTAATATTAAAAATTTTATAGATTAAAAAATAAGGATCATTTTATAATAAAACAAAAATATTTTTAAAACCCTCAAGAAAGTGAGTCATTGTAAAAAATATTAGAAAAGATAGTGAATTTTTAGATTTTAACTTCTTATGTTTTGTATAATTACTTTAACTATATTTATTGTATGGTTGAAGAATAAAAATTAATATTTTATGTATAATATTATATTTTTATTTATTTATTTTACGTATCCTTGTCGTGTCCGTATTCTATTTTTTTGAAATTTTTCATATCGCCGTATCCGTATCATATCGTACCCATATTCCGTGTCCGTATCCTTGCTTCCTTGCCCTTATCTTTAACATATATATATATATATATATATATATATATATATATATATATATATATCTTCCTTGCCCTTATCTTTAACATGAGAGTAATATTTTGCTTCCTTGCCCTTATCTTTAACATGAGAAATATATATATTTTGCTTCCTTGTCCTTATTATCTTTAACATATATATTTTGCTTCCTTGCCCTTATCTTTAACCTGAGAATATATATATATATATATATATATATATATATAGCCACTTGGTTTAAACTAGTCAATGATCGATCAAAGTCAACAATACTCAGCCTCCACTGGCCTAATTTCAATTAAAATTTTCTACTGTTCACATCACATGGTCCACCACTCATACTAATTTTTTTGGACCATATATTATATCATCACAAGTTTAAATAAGAATCCTGCAGTCTTATAGAAAGAAAGAAAGAAAAAAAGAGCATTACTACCTAATATCAAATATCAAATTCAAGTTAGACAACTCTAGATCAAAGGGGTTACATAGATATACAGACTGTGGCTATAAAGGACCTGGCTATCACAGTTTGTCCATCAAACCAAAATGGCAGAACTGAAGCTTTTCAGGACATGGTCAAGTCCGTTTGCCCTGAGGATTGTTTGGGCACTGAAACTTAAGGGCATAGAATATGAAACCATATTTGAAGATCTTACCAACAAGAGCCCTTTACTTCTCCAGCTCAATCCTATTCACAAAAAGGTTCCAGTGCTGGTGCATGATGGAAAAACGATTACAGAATCGCTTGTAATTCTTGAATACATCGAGGAGACATGGCAACAGACACCCATATTGCCCGAAGATCCTTATGAGAAAGCCATGGCGCGTTTCTGGGCTAAATTCAACGACGATAAGGTAAATAACCACAGTCTGATATGTGTTATAAACCGATAATTCAGACCTAAAAGATAAGTCGAATGCTTATTTGCTGTCATATATTTTAAGTACTATGTGGTTTAGAGACTTGTTTATTCTAAAAGCAGCATCTAATCGAACATTTACTTGTTTCTTTTTCTTCCTTCAAGCTTTTGCCATCAATACGGCATGTTTTGCTTACACAAGGTAAAGAGCAAGAGGAAGCTATGGTTGCAGTTATGGAGAACCTGAAATTCATAGAAGAAGAGCTAAGAGGAAAAAAATTCTTTGGTGGAGAGACTATTGGATTTCTAGACCTTGCATTGGGTTGGATGGCTAATTTGGTCAGCGTAATTGAAGAGGTAATAGGTCTTAAGTTGGCAGATTCAGAAAAGTTTCCATTGATATTTGCTTGGATGCAAAACTTTTCAGATGTTCCGGTTATCAAAGAAAACTGGCCGTCTCGAGACAAGCTAGTTACCAAGTTCCAAGTTATGCGTGACACATATCTTGCCGCCGCAGCAGCACCACCACCACCACCACCAAAATAAATCGGTTCACAAAGTGCAGCACCACCACCACCACCAAAATAAACCGGTTCACAAAGTCCTGCATGAACCTCCAAAGTGAGGTTTGTAGAAGAAAATTAATATTTGAAACAATAATTCATACCTAAAAGATAAGTTAAAGGCTTGTTTATTGTGAGATAGGTTTCTAGTGGGATCCATGATTCCCACTTAAATTGTATGACATTTGTTTGGGAGGCAAAATGAGAATTATGACTATATTTAGAGATTGTACTCTATACCACAAGTAATGAGTAGTTTATTTATGAATTCACTATAACAATTAATTATAATTTTCTAATCAAGGTCCAAATACTTTAAATAATAATATATATGATATCAATTTTAATTTAATTTAATTTAATTTTTACATATATATGATATCATACTCATGAAAGATTAGTTCTGTTGAAAAATTCTTTTGTATTGTCTAATAGTTACAGATTCAAATATGAAAAAAAGAAAGAAAATGTATAACAAATGTGTTACTAAAAACTGTTTTTCGCTTTTTATTCTCAAAAATATGGAATAATAAGTTTAATGAATGCTATTTCTGTTTTCTGTTTCTACTCATAAAAAATAAGAATATATTTTTATTTTTTATCGAGTACAAAAACAATAAACGTTTTCGTTAGTGAACGCACCCTGGTTGTCACGGAAATGTAAAAAAGCACACACTAGCGGTTTGCAAGAGTTGGGATGGTGAAGGATTTCGAAGAGAGAAATACTTGATGGGATGAACTTGAATGTGATATTGGCTTGATCCTTATCTCATTGGTTCTTGTGGTAGAATTGCTCATTTCATCCATATTTATTATCGCATATCAAGACTTCGCTACAAAATTTCCTAAACCGTCAAATAATTTTTGCAATTTCTTAATTAATTTTTACCAGCATATCAATATTTTTATGTTGCCAAATAGTTCAAAAAATATTTCATCTAAGGGCAAAATAATTATTTCAATAGTAAAAGAGCTTTAGCAAATGTTTTGTCAAACATACAGAAGACATTAAAAGTTTTTCTAAAATATAATTTTTAAACACTAACACATAAGTCAAAATAGAAGTAATAGCTTCCGCTACTTCACGTTTTCGTCTGCGTAAAAATAGAAACAAAAGTTGTGTGAGACCGATCATAAGTACTAGAACAAGCACAATATCATCTAACTATTCCAGCATCAACATGCACAAATCAAATTTGTCACGGTTACCATTCATGGACTTTTTGTTGAGTAGCTCATGAAAATAGTCACTTGTCTTCAACTAGTCAATGATCCTGCACAATACTCGCCTTAATTTCCAACCAACAAGTCTCATCTACCATATGGCCTTAATTTAATTGAATTTTGTGACCGTTCACTTCACCTGGTCTATAACCATACTTATTAGAAAGAGAGTTATTCCTTAATTTAATTGAATTTTGTGGTCTATAATCTTACCTATAGAAGATAGAAATTATTTTATTCTTTAATTTAATTGAATTTTGTGGTCTATAATCTTACCTATAGAAGATAGAAATTATTTTATTCTTTAATTTAATTTAATTTTGTGGTCTATAATCTTACCTATAGAAGATAGTAATTATTTTATTCTTTAATTGACTTGAATTTTGCGAGCGTAAGAGTGCACAACTTATGAGAAGAAAAGGAATTTGTCTACATATTAGTCATGACCATGTTTTCTTACTTGGCAACGCTAACTTTTACCACCACGCCAAAAAGAGGACATCATAGAAAAGTGTCACTTCCATGTTATCTTCGAGCGTTGTCATGCGTCCATCAACCCTTCTTCCTTAACTTTGAGAGTTAACCGGTAACTATCGAAAAGACATGTCATCCGCCACATGTCGCTTACTCATTGGTCACCTTGGCTGAAAGGTAAATTTTGGGTGTAAAGCATGTAAATTATCTAAATTTAAGGGGTTAGATGCATATACAGAAAGATATAGGGATATGTTACAATATTCCAACCAAGAAAAATAAGAAAAGGAAAAAGGAAATGCGGGTATAGAGGAGCTATAGCTATCACAGTTTGTCCATCAAACCAAAATGGCAGAACTGAAGCTTTTCAGGACATGGTCAAGTCGATTTGCCCTGAGGATTGTTTGGGCACTGCAACTTAAGGACATAGAATATGAAACCATATTTGAAGATCTTACCAACAAGAGCCCTTTACTACTCCAGTTCAATCCTATTCACAAAAAGGTTCCAGTGCTGGTGCATGATGGAAAAGCCATTTCAGAATCGCTTGTAATTCTTGAATACATCGAGGAGACATGGCAACAGACTCCCATATTGCCCAGAGATCCTTATGAGAGAGCCAAGGCGCGTTTCTGGGCTAAATTCGGTGATGATAAGGTAAATAACCACAGTCTCGTATATGTTTTGATGTCTGGCCCTGAATCAAAAACATCAGTAAATATTGTAATATCTATATACTTGCATCAAACCATTTTGATTTAAATAACTTTCCAACTTAAACTGCTTTCAAATTTCAAAAACTGACAGAAAGTCTAACATTTCTAGCTGGCTTACAAAGTTGTTTATTCTAAAAGGCATTATCTAACCAAACATTTACTATTTCTTCTTCCCTCAAGCTTTTACCATCAATGCTGCATGTTTTGAATACTCAAGGGAAAGAGCAAGAGGAAGCTACGCTTGCAGTTATGGAGAACCTGAAATTCATAGAAGAAGAGTTAAGAGGAAAAAAATTCTTCGGTGGAGAGACTATTGGACTTGTAGACCTTGCATTGGGTTGGATGGCTAATTTGGTCAGTGTATTTGAAGAGGTAATAGGTCTTAAGTTGCTAGATTCAGAAAAGTTCCCATTGATATTCGCCTGGATGCAAAACTTCTCAGATATTCCAGTTATCAAAGAAAACTGGCCACCTCGAGACAAGCTAGTTGCCAGGACCAAAGATAGGCGTGAGTCATACCTTGCAGCAGCAGCACCAAAATGAACCGGTTCACAAAGCCCTGCACGAACCTTCAAAGTTCCTACAATCACATGAATGATAATCATATGAGGTACACCCAATCTCAAAGTGATGTTTGTCTAGGAGTTGTGCCTAGTGTTTGTTTTTTTCTTTCCCAGTAAGTTTTTAATAATAAATGGGTTGTGTTTAACTTGTTTAATAAACGGGGTGGTTGTGACTTTTGTTTTATCAGTGAATAAATTGCATGACTCGTATAATTATCAAATCTCATTCAACTACTTAAAAGTAAGCAACATAAATTGCAATGATAAAATCTTATCCAACTACCTAAAGTTAGCAACATAAATTGCATCTATTGAATCTAGCATTAAAATTCTTCACCTTAACAATTGTGATCTTACATTTTCTAATGAAATTACAAATATTGATTCCATGTCTAAAATAATTTATTTGTTTGCACCTGAAATAATATAGTTATGAGAAGATAAATATTGTGGTGCTGATGAGACAAGTTTAAGCGTCAATATAATCATTTCTAGATCAACACTGCCTGAGAAAAAACCATGACTGATACAATAATATGTACAAGTAGGATGATATCAACAATACCAAATCCATGTGCTCAAAGTCCTTCAGCTAAAGCATAAAGTAGATAAATCTAATAAAGAGATCATGCAAATATTATTGCTGAAACCTGCATTATCAATTTATCTGCAAGATTACTAAATTTCAGTGCCTTTAAAACGTAAAATAAATGCAATACTGAAATGACACAACAAATCATTAAAACATAGGATATGAATACATCAAGGACATGTCATGTATGCAAGTCCGTATATATGGTATTAATGTATATATATAAATTAAGATATATATTTATCTATGCATAAATTTAAAATAATACATGTTATATACATTATTACTAATATTCGCTTATAAAAGAATTATGAAAATAAGCAGAGAGTTATTCTGTGTGGACACAAACTTTAGACTAAAATAGACATAATATATTCTCAGTATATTACAATTCTTCTTCTTTTTTCAAGAAATTTTAATATTTGTAACCCTTGTTATAGTTTTCCTAAAAATTACATAATGACATTATATTTAGAAAATTTGAAAATTTATACTTGAATGTTTAAGACCTGTTAGAAATGTGTGTCGAAGAATCAAATAAATATTGGATACATGAAGTATCTGACAAGTGCTAGATACGTGTTCGAAATCAAAGGAAAAAAAAAATCCAAAATTTTGGATATATTTGGAAAATATTAAACACATATTATCTAAGCTTCTTAGTAGACAATAAGACAGTGCTAGGCAGGTAGAACTTTTCCTGAAAAAGGAAGACAACATAACAAAAAAATTAGTTCAACTATATGAATTGTATTTTCTTAGGATGTATATTCATATTGGTCCCGGCAAATGTTCTACACAGGCAGTCAAGCTACCTAACAGAGCCCTCCTCTTTTTTCCAAGTTTGGGACCGGCTGTGTAATAACAAAGCACCGAACATGACACAGGTGGAGTTAAAAGAAAGATAACTAGAACATTAATTTGCAGGGGATGGGAAGGAAGAACCTTAAACAAACCTTCCATAGTACAATATTCATGAATAAGTGGTGTATTGTGCACATTCACTTAATTTATGTGCCACAGTAATTCATGATCCAAATATTACCAAAGAGTCAATATTAGAAGTTACCAACATAGCAAGTGATGTTTCTTCTAGGATGATCTTTTATTATACACACACAGAGAGAACAAGTTAACAACTATTAGAGATATGTATCTGTGTTGGCGTATTCCGTAAAGAAAGCTTAGTTAGGTTGTCAAGGATGAGGCCCTTATTTATGGTTCATCTTTGATCCGTGAAGAAATGCTAATTAGGTTGTTAAGGATGAGGCGCTAATTCATAGTTCATCACCAAAGAGTTTATTGAAGATTAAAGACTAAGCCAAGTTCGCATCAGCGTGATCCTTGACGTGCATTAATCACACACTTTAGGAAGGATGAGTGAATTATAAACTATTGGACTCGCCCCACTGGAATTTTTTTTCTCATATATATATATATATATATATTGTGTGTGAGTGTGTGTGTGTGTGTGTGTGTGTGTGTGTGTGTGTATGTATATTAACTTTACAATTGTGAACTTGCCCCTTCTAAAATTGTTATAAAATGTTTAGCCTATAAGCTTTTTCAACCCTTTCTTCCGTCAAATTTTCTCCTTTCTTTCACAAATTCTCTGTCCTTCATTCTCATGACCCACACCAATTACATCTCTATTTTGGCCATCAGTCTGTCTTTTTTATTCTATCAATCTCTCTCCAAAGCACAGCACCAAGTGGAATTATAAACGACTCTAAGCCCGTATGAAAAACTCTAATCCCCTTTTCTTAGTCAATATTGTTCTTTCTACAAAGTAAGATTTTTAATTTTGAAAAAAGAAAAAAGAAAGAATAAAAAATGAGAAGAATTTTGTTAACATCAATAGATTATTTAAGAAAAAACATTCGACGGCATTGATTATGAGGTTGTCACGCAACGCTAAATATTTAAATTTTATCAATTATAAATGTATTAATTATAAACGTATTATTATAAATCAATATTTAAATTTTATTATCTATTGTTTTGGTTTGAAAAATTTTTTGTCATATTGTTGTTCATGGTTGCCCCCACTAAAGTAAAATCCTGGCTCACTCATCATGATTAATTGCTAGCTTAAATGGCCTAAAATTCCATAACCAACCATTAAAGTTTGGATGGCATGTTTAAATATGAATAGTTATAATCAAACCGAGACCAAACTCTCCACTCAAACCTCTACACCTTCAATCAGCTCCATTAACAGATCTGCTCCTTACAGTATCTGCTTCTCCACAAGTACTTTGATCTCCAGACTAGTGTTCCAATCCGAGTGATTCCTTAAGTAGTGTTGAATGCGTTGTAGGCTCGATAGCAGTAGAAGATCAACAACTGTAGAACATACTCGGCAAGCTAGATGGAGTGATTAATTGCTAGAATGCACTCATTATGCTCTAAGTGTGCTAGAGATAATATAATAAAGCAAGCATAGGTTTTTTTGAACACTAAAGGTCCTTATGTAGAGCATAGAATCCTGAAAACTATAGGGTTTTAAGAGATTGAATTTGAAAGGGAAACTTTGTTTCGTGTCACTCAATCGATTGAGCCAAGTGTCAATTGATCAACACCAAGCCAATGGCTTTCGTTTGATCCCCCAATTGATCGACGTGCCCTATCCTTCTATGACTAGGATTTAATTTAAAAAAAAAGTTTTCAAAAACTCTTTTAAGCATGTCAAACCAGATTTTTCTAAACCGAACAAGGAAAACATGAAACCCTATTTGATGAATGCATGAAACCCTAATTAGCTGGTGCATGTATGAATGTTTAATTAACCTTTTCACCCTCAAGTGTGGAGTTTATCTTTTTACCCTTCTCTTGCAGCTTTAAGTTCCAATTCTGCCCCTGGACAAGGGGTAACCAACTCTAACTAACATTCAAAAAACTTTCTAACAAATAAAATAAAATTACAGACTCAAGCTTTTGACATGAAATTCCTAACCTAACTCCTATTGACCTAACAAAGTTTGAAACTATTTTATTCAAGTTCAATACCTTTATGTGTTTCTTGAAGACATCAGGTTCATGCTCCATTCTGCTAAGTTTTGCAACTTCTAGCTTAAGGTCATCTTGCTCTTTTTCTACTATTTTCAGTTTTTCATTTAATTTTTTATTTTCTTTTTCTTTTTAAGAAAATCACTAAATAATTTTTGTATCTCACACTCATCAAGTTCTGAATCACTGACAATTCTATCTTTAGTACTAAAAGAATTATTGGCAAATTCAAAAGGGGGATGTGACGATTTAGACTTAGAAGACATAGGTTCATCAACAAAGCAGTGAGACAAATAAGTTCTAATTTGGATTTTTATTTTTTATTTTTTAAGAGCCACACCAAAAATATAAAATCTACCTATCTATCATTTAAGGAACTGCTCTGATACTAATTAAGGAAAAACAATGGGATTATTACCCAAGGCTTTGATACATCAGAATGCACAAAGCCCAAAATAGATCTAGAGGGTTAATAGGTTTTGTTCAATGTTAACTCCAATAACTGATTTTTGAATTTTATAAAATACATTCGAAAGTAGCAATATCATTTATTTTAACCATAGAGACCAAAATTAAAATAACAAGAATTCATACAAAATACACCAGATTTAGGTGAAATTTTCGGACAGCGAAAAACCACAGGTTCTAGTTCAATCAAAATCCACTTAATGAGAAAAAAATTAAAATTTAGTCACCAGATTCAAAACCCTAGAATCACCTAATCTCTACCGATTCAAACTTATGCCAAACTCTCCAATCGATTATTCAGACTGCTGATTTATCAATAGATCTGCTCTCTTCGCAACATTCTAGACGATGAAAAGCAAAATATGCACTCTATGCGCCTAGATGCTCTCTATAACGATATCTCTAGATGTGTATGTATTCTCTTAATAATGTGTAGAGATATCTATATTTATATGTGTGTTACGAGAGCCTAGAGGTGTTTGTATAGTGCTTTGAGTCCAAAAGATTAGTGTCTCTTAGTTGTAATCAGAAAAGGAAAACTAAGGATATGTTTGGTTCAGTTTTCTCAAAACGGTATCAAAAACTAAAAAAACATTTCCAGAGGGCTATAAAAGACTGTTCTCTGAAAACAAACCTTTTTTAAGTAAGTTTCAGAAAACTGTCAACCAAACACTTTTTTGTACTTTTTTCTGATTTTCAGTTCTCTGGAAACAGAGAATTATTTTTAGAAAACCGAACCAAACAGACTCTTAAGCCTTTTAGAATTTTGATTTGAGAGAGTTTCCAAAACGGTTAGCAAACAGGTTGATGATCGAACTATCGATCAAACCATACTGACATTGCTTCGATCGATCGAAGCATTTTGGAATTTGATAAAACTTACCTGGAAATTTTTTATCTATCCGACATATCGATGGACGGCTTATTGATTTTGTAAAAGTTTACTGTTTAAAATATATTTGATCTAAAAATAATTTAATGCATTCAAAACATCTTCCATGAATCAAAACATGTATGCATTATGCCCTAAAATAAGTATTCATGATCATGAACCCTAATTGATGAGTTAGTTATTCAAGAGGTGATATTACCTGTTTGCCCTTTGATGTATTTTTAATATCTGATTCTGCCCTTGGACATAGATACCACCACAAACTAACTAAACTTAATTCTGAAAACAGCACAGAAATTACAGACTGTGACTTTTTTTACGAAATTTGCCAACACTAAGTTTTAATCCTCACAAGGATTGATTAGGAATGTTTATTCATCCAAAAAAGGATTGATTAGGAAGGTCGGAATTTGGAAACATGACAACTCATTAATTCTGAGTGTAATTAGATGGGCATAGCCAATAAGTCAAGTTAAAGGTTCGATCAACCGAGTTTTGTCTAGCAGATTTTGGATGAATTAAGCTAAAGCTTGGAAAAGTCAAAGTTGGTCCAGCAGCTGTTTGACCAATCAAAGTCACTGTTGAGTGATCAAGATCACTCCAGTAGGCGCTTTACTGGTCAAACTATCTAAAAGTAAAAATAGGAACTCAAGGTTTATCCAAACAAAACACAATGCATGAGAGACGGTGAGAATACTCTAAATTGAGAGAACAACGAAGAATCAAAACAAACTTAAAGAGATATATATTTTATGTGAGTGATCTACTCTCCATGGAATCTCATGCATAAAAGATAGGCCAACCACATCACCTACTATTTAGATTGCTGGAGAACAATGTGTAAATGATGCTGTGAAGCAGCAGCTGGACTCTAAAGTGAGTGAACAACTAGTGGAAGAAATCTATGCATACATGCAATTAGTCAGTGGCTAGGCTTGTGTCTTAACTAGGGCATAACAATGAGCATTGGCAGTCTTTGTGCTCTTAATAAGCTTTGCATATTGGAATGATCAGTTGTGTCAAGACCAAGTCCTGTCGTTTTTTCTCTTTAGGGTTCTCCATGTGAAAATTGAATATGCCTTGTTATGTTATTGCTCGAGTTTGATTATGTACTAATAAATTGATTATGTGGTTGCATAATTAATAAGAAGGATCCAATCACTACACTTGAACTGTCTGTGATTCTGCAAAACTTCAGAGCCTAACGATAACCTTTCAATATCTCCTTCAATAAAGAATGAAATTACTTGAGTCAGGAATCTAATTGAAAATAAGGCAATTCTCAATAAGTTTGAAGATGCTAGATAGCTTGCTAGCAAGGCATGATAGTGGAAATACATATTGAGTCCATATTCCCTTGGAATGCTTGATCACCATCTTCACCTCCTAACCTCACTAGTCAGTAACTCCCTCTTGACTACTCAAAAAGAAATTTATATATTTTCCCTAGATTTAAGCCAGCAATTTAGATGGAGAATGTGTTTCAGAAATTATAAAGGGAAAAAAAATACTATGATTTGGATTTTGGACATTTTTATAGAATAGAAACATGGTTCCTCTCTGCTGTAACTTTTTTTTTTTTTAAATCCTCTCTATTAATCTCGCATTGTCAATTTGTTTGCACATATTCTGTCATACCCCAAGGTGTTCAAAAGATTAAAAAAAAACATATAGAGTCACCAACTTGTACTATAAGAAGTAATCACATTTTGCCAGGATGAGTTTTTGGACGTATGGGGTTTTACTAATTCTAAGTCTTTTAAGCCCTGTTGTCTTTTTCTTTCTTTTTTTTTTGTCCATTGGCAAGACATTTTATCAAGCTGACTCATTATTACCTAACTGAAATATTGAAATATCAATTGCTTCAGGAATGAGGAGCATATAGTTTCTTTTCAAAAGTTTCAATGGCTGTTCGAAGAAACATAATGTTGCAAAAAAATATCTCTTCAATTTCCCCAAAAAAATAATAATCAATAAAAACATTTGCAAAGAAAACTTAATGATGCCATTAATCAATTTTAGAAAGGAGAAGTATCTCGATTTGACAGTAGTAATAAACAGCAATAAAGCATTCAAAGTATACCTTCTGGAAATATACAGAATCCAATTGAAATAGCCACCTTGGTCTGCAGAGAAAATACATTAGTAAGTTGTTCCAAATTTTAAAAGTTATACCTTAATTCTATTCTCATATCAGCTTAAATAGCATTGAGTTGGGTTTCCCGTTTACCCACAACAGAGCCGTCGCCACCAGGCAGGTGGCCACAGGTCATAACACACTCTTCGCATAACAAATCCTGACTTATTTGCTCGGCCAAGCTCTTTCCTTTTCAAATAAAACAAGTGGTTAGGAACAAAAAAATAGCCAAGCAAGCAAGTCATGCCCCTATCTATCACTTCAGCTTGAGAATCTTGCAGTCTATCCATTCCAGTGGTTCAGGACTCTTGACAACCATCTACTCTAAAAACTTAAGTTGTTAGAGAGAGTGTGACTTTAATATTTAAATCACATGCCCTTCACGGTTTGAACATAGGTGTTTGCTTGCTCTGATACTATATTAACCACCATCTACTCTAAAAGCTTAAGCTTAATATTTAAATCCTTTAACGCGCCCCTCACTTGTGGCCTTCTTTTGGTCCAACGCATGTTTCAATTTTAATTATCAAGGTGACAGTGAGATTTGAACTCGAGACCTTTGGCCCTAATATCATGTTAACAACCATCGACTCCAAAAGATTAAGTTGCTAAAGAGGGTGTAACTTAAATATATAAATCTTTCAACATGCCCCCTCACGTGTGGCCTTCTTTTTGGTCCAACACGTGTTTCAATTATCAGGGTGACGGTGAGGTTTGAACTCGAGACATTTGGCTCTAATAACATGTTGACAACCATCTACTTTAAAAGCTTAAGCCGTTAGAAAGGGTGTAACTTTGATATTTCAATCCTTCAACACGCCGCCTCACATGTAGCCTTCTTTTTGGTCCAACACGTGTTTTAATTTTAATTATCAGGATGACGGTGAGGTTTGAACACAGGTGCTTGCCTGCTCTGATACCATGTTAACCACCATCTACTCTAAAAGCTTAAGCTATTAGAGAGGATGTAAATTTAAAATTTAAATCCTTCAACACGAACCCTCACATGTGGCCTTTTTTTTAACATTAAATTTACATCCTCTCTATTAGCTTAAGCTTTTAGAGTAGATGGCAGTTAACATGGTATCAGAGAAGGCAAGGTCATGTGTTCAAACCTCATCGTCACCCTGATAATTAAAATTGAAACATGCATTGGACCAAAAGAATGCCACACGTGAGGGAGCATGTTGAAAGATTTATATATTTAAGTTTACACCCTCTCTAGCAACTTAAGCTCTTAGAGTAAATGATTGTTAACAATGACTAAGGCTAGTTGGCCCCTTTTCGATAGTCAAAAGGCCTATTCGATCTATCTGATGTGGGAGGAGCCCATCTCTTTAATTGATTGATTCCCTTAGAAAGAACCAAGAATGATCCCCCACCCCCCCCCCCCCCCCCCCCAACACCCACCCATGCACAAACCCGAAAGCAAACAAACACACCCACCCATCCCCAAGGGAGTTAATTCGGAAAGAACAAAAATATATATATATAACAACTTAACTCCCTTCATATAGTTCACAAATTTATGAAAACAAAAAGACATTTTCTAAAAGAGTGAAAACATCTACCAGATGATTGCATAACATGGTTGACCTGATTTTTTTAATTGAATTGAGTATTGATGCTTATGACTATTCCTGCAATTAAAAAACAGAAAATTCAGTTATATAACAAACATTCAAACTAACTTCCACCAAACGGAGAATGAGCCATGTGTCAAGTCAATCTGACCTTCAGCCACCAATTCTAGGTTCCATACAGCACATGGATAATAGATTTTTCATTGCAGAAGATCTTCTTCAGTCAATCAAATGTGGCTGTGTGAAGAAATCATCACCAATAGTCCCTACAACTACAGGTTCCGTCCTTGAACAAATGAAAGCGATTGGCATCTCTAACCAATAATTCTCGTTGCGTAATCTTCGATATGTACTTAGTCACAGTGTGACAATCCCCACAGACCCGAAGATTCTTCATCACCTGCAAAGGTGTGCCTGGTTTCGTGTTTAACAATCCAAATGCTATAGCAAGCCTTTCGCTGTGCCCACAAAGCATGTCTCTCTTCTCATCCTCCTCAACATCATGAAGAACATATTGCAAATCGGCAACATAACCTTCCTTAGCCATTAAACCAGCAAGTATCTCTAATAACTTATTGACCTCTTCATGTTGTTCGAAGAAACTATCCCCAGTGCCAAACACATAAACCCTGTTTCGAATCTCCATCCAGCTACATCCAGGGTCTTTTTTCAGTCCTCTAGCTTTCAAAGATTTTCGTATTATTCTCACTTGATCCCACTTCCCTAATGCTGCATATACATTTGATACTAAAACATAATACCCAGTATCATCCGAATTTAATTCAATGATACGTTCAGACACACGTTCTGCAATCTTCAGGTCTCCACTTGCTCGACAAGCACTAAGTAAAGCTCCCCATATACTTGCATCTGGCTTCAATGGCATGGAAAGGACAAACTCCTCTGCTTCAGCAAAAAGCCCAGATCGTGATAGAAGATCAACCATACAAGCATAATGTTCAATCTTAGGCACAATGTTGTAGTCTTTCTTCATCCGGTTAAAGCAAGCCCGACCTTCGTCAACCAGACCTGAATGGCTACATGCAAATATGATGGCAACGAAAGCAATATGATCAGGAATAACACCTGCTGCTTCCATCTCCTTGAAAGCTCTCAGAGCTCTCCTTCCTTCACCATACATCCCAAGTGCAAAGATCAACGCAGTCCATGTCACTACATCTTTTGTTTTCATTTGCTCAAATACTAGGAGCGAGTTCTTCAAACTACCACATTTGGAATACATATCAATCAGTGCATTCCCAATTGGAACATGTGACTGAAACCCTAACTTGAAATTGCAGCCATGGATCTCCTTCCCTTGACGTTTGGCAGCAAGTAAGGAACACATGGGCAAGGTAACTAACATGGTAGCCACATCTGGCACCATCCCCTCTGTTCTCATTCTATTGATCATCCTGAATCCTAAATTACTGTCCTCAGAATGAAGACATGCAGCAATAATGGTATTCCATGTCACAATATCACGAGTATTCATGCTCTCAAATATTTTTAGTGCATCCTCCATTTTGCCACATTTAGCATACATATCCACAAGAGCATTTCCCACAACTAAACTTGAATCAAGTCCTATTTTTGTTATCTCACAATGGAGCTCCTTCGCATGATTAATGTTTATTAATTGGGTAGACATAGATAGGAGCATCACATAGGCGACGGAATCGGGTTTAAAAACTGTTTTCATCATCTTAAAAAGCTTCTTTGCTTCCTCATAACGTCCATTTTGAATATAACCATTAATTAAAGAGTTCCATGACACCAAATCTCTGCATTTCATTCTGTCAAAAACTTCCCATGAAGCCAACAAATCACCACACTTTGCATACATACTAATAAGAATATTACTTGCTGTGGTATCACATTCATGCCCGCTTCTCATCATGTACTCGTGAACATATTTTCCCAGTTCTAAATCTCCAATGTGACCACAAGCATAGAGAACAGATGTAATTGTTAATAGGTCTGGTTCAAATTTATCAAGCATATCTAGAAACAACTTGATTGACTCTTGATACAAGCCCGCTTGAGAATACCCACAAATTACAGAGTTCCAAGTGACTGTCTCTAACTGCCATCTCGTAAAAAATTATCCCACAATCTGCTAATCTATCTAATTTGAAGTACATATAAAGAAGCAGATTACTGATGATGATATCAATCTTAACACCAATCTTTTCAACCAAGCCATGAACTATCTGACCCTCTTCAACGGCAAACAGACCTCCACTTGCAGGTAAAACACTGGACAAAGTGAAAGAATCTGGAACCACGCCAGCAGATCTTGAACAATGATAAGTTTCCAAAGCTTCCTCCCAATACCCATTTGAACTGTACCCCGAAATCAGACTATTCCAAGAAACAACATCTCTATAAGTCATTTCCTCAAACACACTACGTGCTCTATCCAAATCATTGAATCTTGCGTACATATCGATCAATGCATTGCCAATATACAAATCCGAGCCAAAACCCATTTCCATCACATGATCATGAACAAGCCTACCCAAATCAACATCCAAAAAGCCCGCGCATGCATTGATAATTGAAGGGAAGGTGTATGTATCAGGTCGAAGCCTTAATTTCCGCATTTGATAATAAAAATCCAAAGCCTCGGAGAACAAACCATTATGGGTCAGTGCTCTTATGATTGAGTTCCATTGAAAAACATTGTTAGTAGGTGAAACTCGGCGAAAAACTGATAAAGAAGCAAGTGGGTCTCTAAATTTGGCGTACTTGCTTATGAGTTTGCCAGAGAAGAAGACAGATTGTTCGAGTCCCAATGTGATTATCAGTGAATGAACTTTGTGGAGTTCTCTGGAGTTCGTTGCAGAAGATAAAGCTTTTGAGATTGAAATATATAGTAGCTCTTGGCTTCGTTGGCCTAGACTTCGAAACTTTGCATCTTTCATGAGACGAGACTGAAGTTTGGCTCAGATTCCTTGCAATTCAGATTCATACAGTTTACCGTTGGAACCTTGTTTGGTTACGGAGTTCTCTCAACCGTTTTAAAGGAACAAGGTAGTGAAAAGATTTGAAATTATTCCAGCAATTTAGAATTAACCAAACAAAAATACAGAACAAGATTTCAAGAGAAAAAATTTAAAAGAAAAGTGAAAACAGATATTGTGAAGCAAGGACATTGAAAATTCCTTAAATTTGAGGCATTATTTACCACTTCAGCGCCAAAACTGTAGTAAAAGAAAGGTGATTTTTTTTTTTTTTTCAAGAGCGATGTTGGTGTCAAAGCTCTAAAAGAGCATTCATATTTAACCACTAACAGATAATTACCGTACCAAATTATTAATAATATTGGGGCATTATTTATATATTTTATTTATCAAATCAAAGTTTTGATGAGCTTTTCTTTTTTCATACTTAAATTTTTATGAGTTTTGCTTGCTATTTATCAAATCGACATTTTGATGAGCTTTTCTTTTTCATAATTAATTTTTTATGAGTTTTGCTTGCCAATATTTTAATAAACTTATACATAAAAAAGTTATGATACATTAGCCAACAATCGACTACTCACATAAAAGTGAAACTGTGACATTTTCGATGTCACCGATTACTCTTACTCATATGAAACTGTGACTTCTTCGATGTCAACTGAAAAAAAATTCTCACAAAATCTCTTCGGCTACTTGTCCAAACTTAATAAATAGGTCTAAATAGCATTACTCGTAATAAGAGGGAAAGATAAAAACAGTACCCCATGCCCAAATCACTTTTTGTGCAATCTGTGGGCTTAAAGGATACAGTCTTGTTTTTTAGGTCATAATCTACTAAGAAGTTCATCTGTGCCAGGTTACCAAAGACAGCAATCTCATGAGTTGGTGCAAAAAGCAAGGCATGGGACATTCATTGCAGTTCTTGTGAATGTGTTCTCAAGATTCAACTTCACATCTGCACTAGCAAAATGCAATATTGATACTCCTATCTTTGTCCAAGTAACACAATCTGGGACCTTTTTGGGGTCATTGACAGGTTTTAAACCTATTGCAAGTCTCATTGCCCATTGTAATGGAAAGGATAGATTTGTTGGTAGACATGTCAATGTTGCTCCTGTGTCAACCACTATGTTACCCTTCTATTGTCACAAAGTACAAAGTTTTCTTTTTCAAGATTCGTGTAGTAGTAACCACCCCAGCACCTAACACCATGCCTTTGCTACCAAAGTTCATTTTGCTAGACTTTGTGGATGTCTTAGGGTTCACCAAGAAATATAAAAATATGCCACCAATCAACGAATTCATCTGCAAAATGAAGTAAACTCACCGACAAATTAAATGTTGACACGTACATAGTTGTAGGATTCATTAAAGTAAATACATTTTTACTTATGTGACAAAATATAATTGATTGATGACACCATGACATGGTATCACGGATGCAAAAAAAATCTCTCTCACAAACTGACGAGACCAAATCTAGCTAACCTCGTTGAATTCAACAATTTTTTTTTTAAAATCTAGCTTTAAACTTAAATTAATGATTTCACCTCTTGATTATATGCATAAAATGATCAATAAATATTATTATTTATATATAATAATATATTATGTTATTATTTTTTGACGTATCTAGGCCATATTTGTGTTCTCGGTATGTGTTCTACCCGATCAGTGCTTCCTACTTTATAGCCATTGAATCACGGATAAAGGAAAGAGTTACATCTGGTTTTTCTTTTAGCAGGAGTCATGGGATAAAAGGTAAATCAAAGAAAGTTAAAAGTGCTAAGCTGTGAAGCCCAATTATTTTAGTAAGAGTAATATACTACTATCCTTTATCAACATTTACAATCTATTGCCAAAACCTTGGGCTTGGGAAAATACACTGGGCCATTGGATTAAGTTAGGGGTGTAAAGGGCTTATGTTTGGTTAGAATGGACTGGGCAGCAGGCTGGTTTCTCCTTCTGGGCTTCAGGAGGTTGGACTGAAAAAATAAACAACACAATTCTTTTTTGAGTAATGATAGAGAGTCTGAATCAGACTAGATCAAAAAAAGTTTTATACGAGTGAAGTGATGGGTTCCACACATGATATTATGGTGATGACATGTGCTGAGACCAACCATTCCACTCACATAAAAATAAAATCGAACTAATCTGATCGATCTTTAAATCATTATTATTATTTTTTTTTTATGAATTTGACCAAAAATAAGCACAACACCTTTTTTTCGCAATACTCGTAACGTTTGTTTTGAAACTTCGTCACTTTAAATGGTAACTTTTACTACTATAATGGTGAAATTTTACTAATTTAAACTCACGAATAAAAATGGTCTAATTCAAATATAAAACGTGTTTTTGATTACTATTTAAAACACTGTATAAAAATTGTATTCGACAGAAACAAAAACGCAAAATACCAACAAATGCCAAATAGGTCCTGTGTATTCCAGTATTAGCCATCGGGAATCAACATGAACAAATCTACTATTATTAAAAGTACAAAGGAATTTTTTAATTTCAGTACACTATTTTTTTATTTTGAATTAAAAAAAATAAAATTACCCAAGCAAAACCCTTTCTTTTCATTTCTAATTTTTAAATTTAAAAAAGTAGAACCCTTTCCTTTCTATTTTTAAATTAAAAAAATAAAATTACCCAAGCAAAACCCTTTCCCAAGGAAAACCCTTTCTTTTTATTTCTAAATTTTTAAAAATAGAATTATAACCCGCAAAACCCTAAACACCTAAAATCACTCTTCCCTTTCCTTATTTATTTATAAATTAAAATCTATCTATACTACTATTAAAAGTACAAAGTGGTTTTTTAGTTTCAGTACACTATTTTTTTATTTTTAAATTAAAAATATAGTATTACCCAAGAAAAACCATTTCCTTTTTTATTTTGAAATTAAAAAAATAGAATTACCCAAGCAAAACTCTTTCCCAAGCAAAACCATTTTTTTTTTCTTCTAATTTCTATCTATTCTATACTACTATTAAAAATATAAAGGGGTTTTTTAGTTTCAGTACACTATTTTTTTATTTTTAAATTAAAAATATAGAATTATCCAAGCAAAACCCTTTCCTTTTTTATTTTGAAATAAAAAAATAGAATTACCCAAGCAAAACCCTTTTGTTTTTATTTCTAATTTCTAAATTTAAAAAAGCAAAACCCTTTCCTTTTTTATTTTTAAATTAAAAAAATAGAATTACCCAAGCAAAACCCTTTCTTTTTATTTCTAAATTTTAAAAAATAGAATTATAACCCACAAAACTCTAAGCACCTAAAATCATTTTTATTTATAAATTAAAAAAAAAAAAGAATTACCCAAGCAAAACCCTAAACACCTAAAATCACTATTCCTCTTGGATACGGCTATCCAAAAATAGAATTACGTACCCATACAAAACCATTTACCAAGCAAACTCCTTTATTTTTATTTCTAAATTTATCAAGCTTTCCATCGATGCACGTTTTGCGGAGTCCCTTATCCTACAGCACGGATACTCCAAAAAGAGCCCCGTGGCCATATCGGACACCTATCCGATACGGATACGGCTAGGATACAGCAAGTTACGTGTACGATATGGCTAAGAAGTATCCAATTTTTTAAAATTATTTTTTGAATATCGAATACGGTTAGGATACAGGGGAGATACGTGAGGATACGTCAGGATACGTTTAGGATACATTTGGGATACGGCTGTGATACTTTTCGGGACAAGTTTGTAATTTTTTGTTATATAAAATGGGGTTGAGATTGTAATATTAAAATTTTATAGATTAAAAAATAAGGATCACTTTATAATAAAACAAAAATATTTTTAAAACCCTCAAGGAAGTGAGTCATTGTAAAGAATATTAGAAAAGATAGTGAATTTTTAGATTTTAACTTCTTATGTTTTGTATAATTACTTTAACTATATTTATTGAATGGTTGAAGAATAAAAATTAATATTTTATGTATAATATTATATTTTTTTTTATTTAATTATTTGACGTATCCTTGTCGTGTCCGTATTCTATTTTTTTAAAATTTTTCGTATCGCCGCATCCGTATCGTGTCGTACCCATATTTCGTGTCCGTATCCTTGCTTCCTTGCCCTTATCTTTAACATATATATATATATATATATATATATATATATATATATAGCTTCCTTGCCCTTATCTTTAACATGAGAATAATATCCTGCTTCCTTGCCCTTGTCTTTAACATGAGAAATATATATATTTTGCTTCCTTGTCCTTATTATCTTTAACATATATATTTTGCTTCCTTGCCCTTATCTTTAACCTGAGAATATATATATATCTATATTACATTTAAGCTTGGCCTAATAAGGCCAAAAACGGTGATCCAACGGCCCAGAGTTGTTAAAAAAGTAATCCTGCGGTTCAAAATGTCTTTTGCTATCTACGGTCTAAAATCACTTCATCTAACGGTCACGATTGCGAGTGCGCGATAGTGCCGTAGGCACGGGCATACCCTAGTATATATATATAGCCACTTGGTTTGAACTAGTCAATGATCGATCAAAGTCAACAATACTTTCCTTTTCAACCAAGAAGTGGAGGCTGGTCTCATCAACCACTGGCCTAATTTCAATTAAATTTTGCTACTGTTCACATCACATGGTCCACCACGCATACTAATTTTGTTGGACCATATATTATATCATCACAAGTTTAAATGAGAATCCTGCAGTCTTATAGAAAGAAAGATAAGAAAGAAAGAAAAAAAAAAAGAGCATTAACTACCTAATATCAAATATCAAATTCAAGTTAGACAAATCTAGATCAAAGGGGTTACATAGATATACAGAATGTGGGTATAAAGGAGCTGGGTATCACAGTTTGTCCATCAAACCAAAATGGCAGAACTGAAGCTTTTCAGGACATGGTCAAGTCCGTTTGCCCTGAGGATTGTTTGGGCACTGAAACTTAAGGGCATAGAATATGAAGCCATATTTGAAGATCTTACCAACAAGAGCCCTTTACTTCTCCAGCTCAATCCTATTCACAAAAAGGTTCCGGTGCTTGTGCATGATGGAAAAACGATTACAGAATCGCTTGTAATTCTTGAATACATCGAGGAGACATGGCAACAGACTCCCATATTGCCCCAAGATCCTTATGAGAAAGCCATGGCGCGTTTCTGGGCTAAATTCTGTGATGACAAGGTAAATAACCACTGTCTCGTATATGTTTTGATGTCTGGCCCTGAATCAAAAACATCAGTAAATATTTTAATGTCTATATACTTGCATCAAACCATTTTGATTTAAATAACTTTCCAACTTAAACTGCTTTCAAATTTCAAAAAGTGACAGAGAGTTTTATTTTAAGCAGTGTCCAACATTTCTAGCTGGCTTACAAAGTTGTTTATTCTGAAAGGCATCATCTAACCAAACATTTACTATTTCTTCTTCCCTCAAGCTTGCGCCATCAATGCTGCATGTTTTGAAAACTCAAGGGAAAGAGCAAGAGGAAGCTACGCTTGCAGTAATGGAGAACCTGAAAATCATAGAAGAAGAGCTAAGAGGAAAAAAATTCTTCGGTGGAGAGACTATTGGACTTGTAGACCTTGCATTGGGTTGGATGGCTAATTTGGTCAGTGTATTTGAAGAGGTAATAGGTCTTAAGTTGCTAGATTCAGAAAAGTTCCCATTGATATTCGCCTGGATGCAAAACTTCTCAGATATTCCAGTTATCAAAGAAAACTGGCCACCTCGAGACAAGCTAGTTACCAAGTTCCAACATAGGCGTGAGTATTACCTCGCAGCAGCACCACCACCAAAATGAACCGGTTCACAAAGCCCTGCACGAACCTTCAAAGTTCCTACAATCACATGAATGATAATCATATGAGGTACACCCAATCATAAAGTGATGTTTGTCTAGTTGTGCCTTCTGTTTGTTTTTTTCTTTCCCAGTAAGTTTTTAATAATAAATGGGTTGTGTTTAACTTGTTTAATAAACGGGTTGGTTGTGACTTTTGTTTTATCAGTGAATAAATTGCATGACTCGTATAATTATCAAATCTTATTCAACTACTTAAAGTAAGCAACATATATTGCAATGATAAAATCTTATCCAACTACCTAAAGTTAGCAACATAAATTGCATCTATTGAATCTAGCATTAAAATTCTTCACCTTAACATTGTGATCTTACATTTTCTAATGAAATTACAAATATTGATTCCATGTCTAAAATAGTTTATTTGTTTGCACCTGAAATAATATAGTTATGAGAAGATAAATATTGTGGTGCTGATGAGACAAGTTTAAGCGTCAATATAATCATTTCTAGATCCACACTGCCTCTGTGAACATATATGACCTGTTTTGAGAAAAAACCACGACTGATACAATAATATGTACAAGTAGGATGATATCAACAATACCAAATCCATGTGCTCAAAGTCCTTCAGCTAAAGCATAAAATAGATAAATCAAATAAAGAGATCATGCAAATATTATTGCTGAAACCTGCTATTATCAATTTATCTGCAAGATTAGTAAATTTTCAGTGCCTTCAAAACGAAAAATAAATGCAATACTGAAATGACAACAAATCATTAAAACATAGGATATGAATACATCAAGGACATGTCATGTATGCATGTCCGTATATATGGTATTAATGTATATATATAAATGAAGATATATATTTATAAATTTAAAATAATACATGTTGTATACATTATTACTAATATTCGCTTATAAAAGAATTATGAAAATAAGCAGAGAGTTATTCTGTGTGGACACAAACTTCAGACTAAAATAGACATAATATATTCTCAGTATATTACAATTCTTCTTCTTTTTTCAAGAAATTTTAATATTTGTAACCCTTGTTATAGTTTTCCTAAAAATTACATAATGACATTATATTTAGAAATTTTGAAAATTTATACTTTAATGTTTAAGACCTGTTAGAAATGTGTGTCGAAGAATCAAATAAATACTGGATACGTGAAGTATATGATAAGTGCTAGATACGTGTTCGAAATCAAAGATAGAAAAAAACATTTCCAAAATTTTGGATATATTTGGAAAATATTAAACACATATTTGCAAGTATCTGACTGTCAATATCCGATACAGATACATCCCCTCCTCACAAAATTATCTAAGCTTCTTAGTTGACAATAAGACAGTGGTAGGCAGGTAGAACTTTTCCTGAAAAAGGAAGATAACATAACAAAAAAAATTCCCAACTACTTGGGTTCAACTATATGAATTGTGTTTTCTTAGGATGTATATTCATATTGGTCTTGACAAAAGTTCTACACTGGCAGTCAAACTACATAACAGAGCCCTCCTCTTTTTTCCAAGTCTGGGACCGGCTGTGTAATAACAAAGCACCGAACATGACACAGGTGGAGTTAAAAGAAAGATAACTAGAACATTAATTTGCAGGAGATGAGAAAGAAGAACCTTAAACAAACCTTCCATAGTACAATATTCATGAATAAGTGGTGTATTGTGCACATTCACTTAATTTATGTGCCACAGTAATTCATGATCCAAATAAATTTGTTATAACCAACATTTATCGATTTGTTGGTTATATGAGCTATTGATATCAAAGAGTCAATATTAGAAGTTACCATCATGGCAACTGAGGTTTCTTCTAGGATGATCTTTTATTATAAACACACACAGAGAACAAGTTTACAACTATTAGAGATATGTATCTGTGTTGGCATATTCCGTAAAGAAAGCCTAGTTAGGTTGTCAAGGATGAGGTCCTTATTCATGGTTCATCTTTGATCCTTGAAGAAATGCTACTTAGGTTGTTAAGGATGAGGCGCTAATTCATAGTTCATCACCGAAGAGTTGATTGAAGATTAAAGACTAAGCCAAGTTCGCATCAGCATGATCCTTCACATGCATTAATCACACACTTTAGGAATGATAAGTGAATTATAAACTATTGGACTCGCCCCACTGGAATTTTTTTTCTCATATATATATATATATATATATGTTGTGTGTGAGTGTGCGTGTGTGTGTGTCTATATATGTATGTATATATATTAACTTTACAATTGTGAACTTGCCCCTTCTAAAAGTGTTATAAAATGTTTAGCCTATAAGCTTTTCCAACCCTTTCTTCTGTCAAATTTTCTCTTTTCTTTCGCAAATTCTCTGTCCTTCATTCTCATTACCCACACCAATTACATCTCTATTTTGGCCATCAGTTTGTCTTTTTTATTCTATCAGTCTCTCTCCAAAGCAAAGCACCAAGTGGAAGAATTACAAATGACTCTAAGCCCGTATGAAAAACTCTAATCCCCTTTTCTTAGTCAATATTGTTCTTTCTGCAAAGTAGGATTTTTAATTTTGAAAAAAGAAAATAGAAAGAATAAAAAATGAGATGAATTTTGTTAACATCAATAGATTATTTAAGAAAAAACATTCAACAGCATTGATTATGAGGTTGTCACGCAACACTAAATATTTAAATTTTATCAATTATAAATGTATTAATTATAAACGTATTATTATAAATCAATATTTAAATTTTATTATCTATTGGTTTGGTTTGAAAAAAAATTTGTCATATTGTTGTTCATGGTTGCCCCCACTAAAGTAAAATCCTGGCTCGCTCATCTTGATTAATTGCTAGCTTAAATGGCCTAAAATTCCATAACCAACCATTAAAGTTTGGATGGCATGTTTAAATATGAATAGTTATAATCAAACCAAGACCAAACTCTCCACTCAAACCTCTACACCTCCATTAACAAATCTGCTCCTTACAGTATCTGCTTCTCCACAAGTACTTTGATCTCCAAACTAGTCGTCCAATCCGAGTGATTCCTTAAGTAGTGTTGAATGCGTTGTAGGCTCGATAGCAGTAGAAATCAACAACTGTAGCACATACTCGGCAAGCTAGATGGAGTGATTAATTGCTAGAATGCACTCACAATGCTCTAAGTGTGCTAGAGTGAATATAATAAAGCAAGCATAGGTTTTTTTGAACACTAAAGGTCCTTATATAGAGAGCATAGAATCCTGAAAACTATAGGGTTTTAAGAGATTGAATTTGAAAAGGAAACTTTGTTTCGTGTCACTCAATCGATTGAGCCAAGTGTCAATTGATCAACACCAAGCCAATGGCTTTTGTTTGATCCCCCGATTGATCGATGTGCCCTATCCTTCTATGACTAGGATTTAAATTTTAAAAAAAGTTTTCAAACACTCTTTTAAGCAATGTCAAACCAGATTTTTCTAAACCGCATGAGGAAAACATGAAACCCTATTTGATGAATGCATGAAACCCTAATTAGCTGGTGCATCTATGAATGTTTAATTAACCTTTTCACCCTCGAGTGTGGAGTTTATCTTTTTACCCTTCACTTGCAGCTTTAAGTTCCAATTCTGCCCCTGGACAAGAGGTAACCAAGTAACTCTAACTAACATTCAAAAAACTTTTTAACAAATAAAATATAATTACAGACTCAAGCTTTTGACACGAAATTCCTAACCTAACTCCTATTGACCTAACAAAGTTTGAAACTATTTTATTCAAGTTCAATACCTTTATGTATTTCTTGAAGACATCTGGTTCATGCTCCATTCTTCTAAGTTTTTCAACTTCTAGGTTAGGGTCATCTCGCTCCTTTTCTACTATTTTCAGTTTTTCATTTAATTTTTTATTTTCTTTTTCTTTTTAAGAAAATCACTAAATAATTTTGTATCTCACACTCATCAAGTTCTAAATCACTGTCAATTTTGTCTTTAGTACTAAAAGAATTATTGGCAAATTCAAAAGGGGGATGTGACGATTTAGACTTAGAAGACATAGGTTCATCAACAAAGCAGTGCGATAAATAAGTTCTAATTTGGATTTTTATTTTATTTTTTTTAAGAGCCACACCAAAAATATAAAATTTTACCTATCAATCATTTAAGGAACTGCTCTGATACTAATTAAGGAAAAACAATGGGATTATTACCCAAGGCTTTGATACATCAGAATGCACAAAGCCCAAAATAGATCTAGAGGGGTGAATAGGTTTTGTTCAATGTTAACTACAATAACTGATTTTTGAATTTTATAAAATACATTTGAAAGTAGCAATATCATTTATTTTAACCATAGAGACAAAAATTAAAATCACAAGGATTCATACAAAATACACCAGATTTAGGTGAAAATTTCTGACGGGGAAAAACCACAGGTTCTAGTTCAATCAAAATCCACTTAATGAGAAAAAAATTAAAATTTAGTCACCAGATTCAAAACCCTAGAATCACCTAATCTCTACCGATTCAGACTTATGCCAAACTCTCCACTAGATTATTCAGACTGCTGATTTATCAATAGATCTGCTCTCTTCGCAACATTCTAGACGATGAAAAGCAAAATATGCACTCTATGCGCCTAGATGCTCTCTATAACGATATCTCTAGATGTGTATGTATTCTCTTAATAATGTGTAGAGATATCTATATTTATATGTGTCTTACGAGAGCCTAGAGGTGTTTGTATAGTGCTTTGAGTCCAAAATATTAGTGTCTCTCAGTTGTAATCAGAAAAGGAAAACTAAGGATATGTTTGGTTCAGTTTTCTCAAAACGGTATCAAAAACTAAAAAAACGTTTCCAGAGAGCTATAAAAGACTGTTCTCTGAAAACAAACCTTTTTTAAGTAAGTTTCAGAAAACTGTCAACCCAACACTTTTTTGTACTTTTTCCTGATTTTCAGTTCTCTGGAAACAGAGAATTGTTTTTAGAAAACAGAACCAAACAGACTCTTAAACCTTTTAGAATTTTGATTTGAGAGAGTTTCCAAAACGGTTAGCACACAGGTTGATGATCGAACTATCGATCAAACCATACTCACATTGCTTCAATCGATCAAAGCATTTTGGACTTTGATAAAACTTACCTGGAAATTTTTTATCTATCCAACATATCGATGGACGGCCGCTTATTGATTTTGTAAAAGTTTACTGTTTAAAATATATTTGATCTAAAAATAATTTAATGCATTCAAAACATCTTTCCATGAATCAAAACATGCATGCATTATGCCCTAAAATAAGTATTCATGATCATGAACCCTAATTGATGATTTAGTTATTCAAGAGGTGATATTACCTGTTTGCCCTTTGATGTATTTTCAAAATCTGATTCTGCCCTTGGACATAGATACCACCACAAACTAACTAAACTTAATTCTGAAAACAACACAGAAATTACAGACTCAGACTTTTTTTACGAAATTTGCCAACACTAAGTTTTAATCCTCACAAGGATTGATTACGAATGTTTATTAATCGAAAAAAGGATTGATTAGGAAGGTCAGAATTTGGAAACATGACAACTCGTTAATTCTGAATGTAGTTAGATGGGCATAGCCAATAAGTCAAGTTAAAGGTTCGATCAACCAAGTTTTGTCTAGCAGATGTTGGATCAATTAAGCTAAAGCTTGGAAAAGTCAAAGTTGGTCCAGCAGCTGTTTGACCAATCAAAGTCACTGTTGAGTGATCGAGATCACTCCAGTAGGCGCTTTACTGGTCAAACTATCTAAAAGTAAAAATAGGAACTCAAGGTTTATCCAAACAAAACACAATGCATGAGAGACTGTGAGAATACTCTAAATTGAGAGAACAAAGAATAATCAAAACAAACTTAAAGAGATATATATTTTAAGTGAGTGATCTACTCTCCATGGAATCTCATGCATAAAAGATAGGCCAACCACGTCACCTACTATTTAGATTGCTGGAGAACAATGTGTAAATGATGCTGTGAAGTCAGTTTTTTTGTAGAGTATGCAGAGTGCAAGAAGCAGCAGCTGGACTCTAAAGTGAGTGAATAACTAGTAGAAGAAATCTATGCATACATGCAATTAGTCAGTGGCTAGGCTTGTGTCTCAACTAGGGCATAACAATGAGCATTGGCAGTCTTTGTGCTCTTAATAAGCTTTGCATATTGGAATGATCAGTTGTGTCAAGACCAAGTCCTGTTGTTTTTTCTCTTTAGGGTACTCCATGTGAAAATTGAATATGCCTTGTTATGTTATTGCTCGAGTTTGATTATGTACTAATAAATTGATTATGTGGTTGCATAATTAATAAGAAGGATCCAATCACTACACTTGAACTGTCTGTGATTCTGCAAAGCTTCAGAGCCTGACGATAACCTTTCAATATCTCCTTCAATAAAGAATGAAATTACTTGAGTCAGAAATTTATATATTTTCCCTAGATTTAAGCCAGCAATTTAGATGGAGAGTGTGTTTCAGAAATTATAAAGGGAAAAAAAATACTATGATTTGGATTTTGGACATTTTTATAGAATAGAAGCATGGTTTCTCTCTGCTGTAATTTTTTTTTTTTTAAATCCTCTCTATTAATCTCGCATTGTCAATTTCTTTGCACCAATTCTGTCATACCCCAAGGTGTTTCAAAAGATTAAAAAAAACATATAGAGTCACCAACTTGTAGTATAAGAAGTAATCACATTTTGCCAGGATGAGTTTTTGGACGTGTGGGGTTTTACTAATTCCAAGTTTTTTAAGCCCTCTTGTCTTTTTCTTTCTTTTTTTTTTTGTCCTTTGGCAAGACAGTTTATCAAGCTGACTCATTATTCCCTAAATGAAATATTGAAATATCAATTGCTTCAGGAATGAGGAGCATATAGTTTCTTTTCAAAAGTTTCAATGGCTGTTCGAAGAAACATTATGTGGCAAAAAAATATATCTTCAATTTCCCCAAAAAAATAATAATCAATAAAAACATTTGCAAAGCAAACTTAATGATGCCATTAATCAATTTTAGAAAGGAGAAGTATCTCGATTTGACAGTAGTAATAAACAGCAATAAAGCATTCAAAGTATACCTTCTGGAAATATGCAGAATCCAATTGAAATAGCCACCTTGATCTGCAGAGAAAATACATTAGTAAGTTGTTTCAAATTTTAAAAGTTATACCTTAATTCTCATATCAGCTTAAATAGCATTGAATCAGGTTTCCCGTTTACCCACAACAGAGCCGTCCCCACCAGGCAGGCGGCCACGGGTCATAACACACTCTTCGCATAACAAATCCTGACTTATTTGCTCGGCCAAGCTCTTCCCTATTCAAATAAAATAAGTGGTTAGGAACAAAAAATAGCCAAGCAAGCAAGTCATGCCCCTATCTATCACTCCAGTTTGAGAATCTTGCAGTCTATCCATTCTAGTGGTTCAGGACTCTTGACAATCATCTACTCTAAAAGCTTAAGTTCTTAGAGAGTGTGTAACTTTAATATTTAAATCCTTCAACATGCCCCCTCACGTGCTGCCTTCTTTTTGGTCCAACACGTGTTTCAATTTTAATTATCAGGATGACGGTGAGGTTTGAACACAGGTGCTTGCCTGCTCTGATACTATGTTAACCACCATCTACTCTAAAAGCTTAAGTTATTAGAGAGGATGTAAATTTAATATTTAAATCCTTCAACGCGCCCCTCACTTGTAGCATTCTTTTGGTCCAACACATGTTTTAATTTTATTTATCAAGGTGACGGTGAGATTTGAACTCGAGACCATTGGCCCTAATACCATGTTAACAACCATCTACTCCAAAAGCTTATGCAGCTAGAGAGGGTGTAACTTAAATATATAAATCCTTCAATATACCCCATCACGTGTGGCCTTCTTTTTGGTCCAACACGTGTTTCAATTATCAAGGAGACAACGAGGTTTGAACTCGAGACATTTGACTCTGATAACATGTTGACAACCATCTACTTTAAAAGCTTAAGCTATTAGAGAGGGTGTAATTTTGATATTTCAATCCTTCAACACGCCGCCTCACGTGTGGCCTTCTTTTGATCCAACACATATTTCAATTTTAATTATCAAGGTGACGGTGAGGTTTGAACACGGGTGCTTGCCTGTTCTGATACCATGTTAACCACCATCTACACTAAAAGATTAAGCTATTAGAGAGGATGTAAATTTAAAATTTAAATCCTTCAACACGAACCCTCACATGTGGCCTTTTTTTTAATATTAAATTTACATCCTCTCTATTAGCTTAAGCTTTTATAGTAGATGGTAGTTAACATGGTATCAGAGAAGGTAAGGTTGTGTGTTCAAACCTCACCGTCACCCTAATAATTAAAATTGAAACATGTGTTGAACCAAAAGAAGGCCACACGTAAGGGGGTGTGTTAAAAGATTTATATATTTAAGTTTACACCCTCTAGCAACTTAAGCTTTTAGAGTAGATGGTTGTTAACAAGGACTGCCCCTTCTCGATAGTCAAAAGGCCTATTCAATCTATCTGATGTGGGAGGAGTCCATCTCTTTAATTGATTGATTCCCTTAGAAAGAACCTAGAATGATCCCTACACACACACACACACACCCATGCACAAACACGAAAACAAACAAACCCACCCACCCATCCCCAAGGGAGTTAATTCGGAAAGAACAAAAAAAAAAAAAATATATATATATATATATAACAACTTAACTCCCTTCATATAGTTCACAAATTTATGAAAACAAAAAGACATTTTATAAAAGAGTAAAAATATCTACCAGATGATTGCATAACATGGTTGACCTGATTTTTTAAATTAAATTGGGTATTGATGCTTATGACTATTCCTGCAATTAAAAGACAGAAAATTCAGTTATATAACAAATATTCAAACTAACTTCCACCAAATGGAGAATGAGTCATGTGTCAAGTCAATCTGACCTTCAGCCACCAATTCTAGGTTCCATACAGCACATGGATAATAGATTTTTCATTGCAGAAGATCTTCTTCAGTCAATCAAATGTGGCTGTGTGAAGAAATCATCACCAGTAGTCCCTACAACTACAGGTTCCGTCCTTGAACAAATGAAAGCGATTGGCATCTCTAACCAATAACTCTCGTTGCGTAATCTTCGATATGTACTTAGTCACAGTGTGACAATCCCCACAGACGCGAAGATTCTTCATCACCTGCAAAGGTGTGCCTGGTTTCGTGTTTAACAATCCAAATGCTATAGCAAGCCTTTCGCTGTGCCCACAAAGCATGTCTCTCTTCTCATCCTCCTCAACATCATGAAGAACATATTGCAAATCGGCAACATAACCTTCCTTAGCCATTAAACCAGCAAGTATCTCTAATAACTTATTGACCTCTTCATGTTGTTCAAAGAAACTATCCCCAGTGCCAAACACATAAACCCTGTTTCGAATCTCCATCCAGCTACATCCAGGGTCTTTTTTCAGTCCTCTAGCTTTCAAAGATTTTCGTATTATTCTCACTTGATCCCACTTCCCTAATGCTGCATATACATTTGATACTAAAACATAATACCCAGTATCATCCGAATTTAATTCAATGATACGTTCAGACACACGTTCTGCAATCTTCAGGTCTCCACTTGCTCGACAAGCACTAAGTAAAGCTCCCCATATACTTGCATCTGGCTTCAATGGCATGGAAAGGACAAACTCCTCTGCTTCAGCAAAAAGCCCAGATCGTGATAGAAGATCAACCATACAAGCATAATGTTCAATCTTAGGCACAATGTTGTAGTCTTTCTTCATCCGGTTAAAGCAAGCCCGACCTTCGTCAACCAGACCTGAATGGCTACATGCAAATATGATGGCAACAAAAGCAATATGATCAGGAATAACACCTGCTGCTTCCATCTCCTTGAAAGCTCTCAGAGCTCTCCTTCCTTCACCATACATCCCAAGTGCAAAGATCAATGCAGTCCATGTCACTACATCTTTTGTTTTCATTTGCTCAAATACTAGGAGCGAGTTCTTCAAACTACCACATTTGGAATACATATCAATCAGTGCATTCCCAATTGGAACATGTGACTGAAACCCTAACTTGAAATTGCAGCCATGGATCTCCTTCCCTTGACGTTTGGCAGCAAGTAAGGAACACATGGGCAAGGTAACTAACATGGTAGCCACATCTGGCACCATCCCCTCTGTTCTCATTCTATTGATCATCCTGAATCCTAAATTACTGTCCTCAGAATGAAGACATGCAGCAATAATGGTATTCCATGTCACAATATCACGAGTATTCATGCTCTCAAATATTTTTAGTGCATCCTCCATTTTGCCACATTTAGCATACATATCCACAAGAGCATTTCCCACAACTAAACTTGAATCAAGTCCTATTTTTGTTATCTCACAATGGAGCTCCTTCGCATGATTAATGTTTATTAATTGGGTAGACATAGATAGGAGCATCACATAGGCGACGGAATCGGGTTTAAAAACTGTTTTCATCATCTTAAAAAGCTTCTTTGCTTCCTCATAACGTCCATTTTGAATATAACCATTAATTAAAGAGTTCCATGACACCAAATCCCTGCATTTCATTCTGTCAAAAACTTCCCATGAAGCCAACAAATCACCACACTTTGCATACATACTAATAAGAATATTACTTGCTGTAGTATCACATTCATGCCCGCTTCTCATCATGTACTCGTGAACATATTTTCCCAATTCTAAATCTCCAATGTGACCACAAGCATAGAGAACAGATGTAATTGTTAATAGGTCTGGTTCAAATTTATGAAGCATATCTAGAAACAACTTGATTGACTCTTGATACAAGCCCGCTTGAGAATACCCACAAATTACAGTGTTCCAAGTGACTGTGTCTCTAACTGCCATCTCATAAAAAATTATCCCACAATCTGCTAATCTAGCTAATTTGAAGTACATAGAAAGAAGCAGGTTACTGATGATAATATCAATCTTAACACCAATCTTTTCAACCAAGCCATGAACTATCTGACCCTCTTCAACGGCAAACAGACCTCCACATGCAGGTAAAACACTGGACAAAGTGAAAGAATCTGGAACCACGCCAGCAGATCTTGAACAATGATAAGTTTCCAAAGCTTCCTCCCAATACCCATTTGAACTGTACCCCGAAATCAGACTATTCCAAGAAACAACATCTCTATAAGTCATTTCCTCAAACACACTACGTGCTCTATCCAAATCATTGAATCTTGCGTACATATCGATCAAAGCATTGCCAATATACAAATCCGAGCCAAAACCCATTTCCATCGCATGATCATGAACAAGCCTACCCAAATCAACATCCAAAAAGCCCGCGCATGCATTGATAACTGAAGGGAAGGTGTATGTATCAGGTCGAACCCTTAATTTCCGCATTTGTGAATAAAAATCCAAAGACTCAGAGAACAAACCATTATGGGTCAGTGCTCTTATGATTGAATTCCATTGAAAAACATTGTTAGTAGGTGAAACTCGGCGAAAAACTGATAAAGAAGCAAGTGGGTCTCTAAATTTGGCGTACTTGCTTATGAGTTTGCCAGAGAAGAAGACAGATTGATCGAGTCCCAATGTGATTATCAGTGAATGAACTTTGTGGAGCTCTCTGGAGTTCGTTGCAGAAGATAAAGCTTTTGAGATTGAAATATAAAGTAGCTCTTGGCTTCGTTGGCCTAGACTTCGAAACTTTGCATCTTTCATGAGACGAGACTGAAGTTTGGCTCAGATTTCTTGCAACTCATATTCATACAGTTTACCGTTGGAAGCTTGTTTGGTTACGGAGTTCTCTCAACCGTTTTAAAGGAACAAGGTAGTGAAAAGATTTGAAATTATTCCAGCAATTTAGAATTAACCAAACAAAAATACAGAAAAAGATTTCAAGAGAAAAAATTTAAAAGAAAAGTGAAAACAGATATTGTGAAGCAAGGACATTGAAAAATCCTTTTGAGGCATTATTTACCACTTCATCGCCAAAACTGTAGTAAAAAAAAGGTGAATTTTTTGTTTTTATTTAAGAGCAATGGTGGTGTCAAGGCTCTTAAAGCATTCATATTTCACCACTAATCACATGCCGTGGCAGGCACACTAAATAATTACCGTACTAAATTATTAATAATATTGGGGCATTATTTATATTTTTTATTTATCAAATCAAAGTTTTGATGAGCTTTTCTTTTTCATAATTAAATTTTTATGAGTTTTGCTTGTCAATACTTTAATAAACTTATATCAAAAAGTTATCCTACATTAGCCGACAACCGACTACTCACATGAAACTGTGACCTCCTCGATGTCAAAGGAAAAGAAATTTCTCGCAAAATCTCTTCAGCTACGCTCCCGAACTTAATAAATAGGTCTAAATAGCATTACTCATAACAAGAGCGAAAGATACAACAGTACCTAATGCCCAAATCACTCGTTGTGCAAGTTTTGGGCTTAAAGGACACAGTCTTGTTTTTTAGGTCATAATCTACTAAGAAGTTCATCTGTGCCAGGTTACCAAAGACAGCAATCTCATGAGTTGGTGCAAAAAGCAAGGCATGGGACATTCATTTCAGTTCTTGTGAATGTGTTCTCAAGATTCAACTTCACGTCTGCACCAGCAAAATGCAATGCGACAACAGGAATACTGACACTCCTATCTTTGTCCAAGTAACACAATCTGGGACCTTTCTGGGGTCATTGACAGGTTTTAATCCTATTGCAAGTCTCCCATGGTAATGGAAAGTATAGATTTGTTGGTAGACATGTCAATGTTGCTCCTGTGTCAACCACTATGTTACCCTTCTATTGTCAATTTGTCACAAAGTAGAAAGTTTTCTTTTACAAGATTCGTGGAGTAGTAACCACCCCAGCACCTAACATCATGCCTTTGCTACCAAAGTTCATTTTGCTAGACTTTGTGGATGTCATAGGGTTCACCAAGAAATATGAAAATATGCCACCAATCAAAGAATTCATATGCAAAATGAAGTAAACTCACCAACTAATTAAATGTTGACATGTACGTAGTCGTAGGACTCACTAAAGTAAATACATTTTTACTTATGTGACAAAATATAATTTATTGATGACACCGTGATATGGTATATATCACCGATGCAGAAAAATCTCTCTCACAGGCTGACGAGACCAGATCTAGCTAGCCTCGTCGAATTCAACAATGTTGTTTTCACACCCGAAAACGGTCCTCGAAAGTGGTACCCCTTGGCCTATCCCTGTGGTTGATCCTAAGGTGATGGTTGTTGGTATAGGTAGTCAAATATTTCAGTCAACATTTTGATGCCACATCAGCAAAAATGGTCTTTTTAGCTTGGTCAAACGGTCAACGGCCAAGTTACGTGGCACATGCCACATCATCAGTAAAACGTCAAATTAAGGACCAAAATCTTTGGTCTTTTTAGGATCTCTTCCTCTTCCTCCACCGAGCACCCTCGATCTACCTGTCATGGTGGTCCTCCTCCTCCTCCTCCACCGAGGACCCTCGATCTATCTGTTGAGGTGGTCCTCTTCTTCCTCCTCCACCAAGGACCCTCGATCTATCTATCGAGGTGGTCATCATCTTCCTCCGAGCACTTTCTTCTATCGGTTGAGCTCTTCCTCCTCCTCCACTGAGGACCCTCGATATACCTCTCGATGTGGTCCTCATCTTCCTCCGAGCACTCTTTTCTATCAGTCGAGCTCCTCCTCTTCCACCGAGGACCCTCGATCTACTTATTGAGGTCCTCATCTTCCTCCGGGCACTCTTCTATCAGTCAAGCTCCTCCTCCTCTATATATCGCAGTCCTCCTTCGAGGACCCTCCTCTACGCTGTTGAGGTCCTTCTTCTCTTCCTCTTCTAAGGATCTCCTCTACCTCGAGATCCTCCTCCTCTTCCTCTTCCAAGGACCTCCTCTACCTTGTCGAGGTCCTCCTTCTCTTCCTCTTCTAAGGACCTCCTCTACCTCGAGGTCCTCCTCTTCCTCTTCCAAGGACCTCCTCTACCCTGTTGAGGTCTCTCTTCCTCTTCCAAGGACCTCCTCTACCTGTCGAGGTGGTTCTCATTCTCTTCATCTGAGGACCTTCCTCTATATACCGAGGACCCTCATCTACTTGTCGAGGTCCTACGATTCTATTCTCGAAATAACTCTTTTCATGAAAGATTGACGACTTGAAGACTTGAGTTAAGAGCAGGACTCAGGATTATTTGGGATCCGAGGAGGTACTTGGTTTGGTGGCTGAAATTCAGGGTCCGTCGAGCCTATCCTCAACCTGACTTATAGAGAGAAATATCATTTGACTCCCATATATCATATCCTCACCTTACCTGACCATATTAATTTTATATTATAAATATTTACCTTTGTTACATCTGCCAATATACACCTTGTTATTGTTTACCATCACTTAATATTCTTTTCTTTTTTAATTATTGTTATATATATCCATATTTATTACCTCACCATGATATCACCTCATCTTCATTTCTTGGCTTATAAAAGAACATCGTCAGGGGAACAAAAAGGGGGGATCAGAATAAGGAGATATTTTTAGACTTTTCAACTTTTAGTTCTCTCGGACCCACAAACATTCAAAACTTCACCAAAGGAGTCAATGGTGTATTGTGCCGACTACCATATTTTTCTCTCTCTCTAGTTTGCCTAAATTTTCACCTCTCTCTATCCACTCTGGATCTCTATTATATTGCAAGTAACACCTCATCAATTTTCAGAACCCCACTACAAACAATAGTTTATGTGGAAAGAATTCCACTAATGAATGATTTATCTGCATGAAATATTCTCCAGCATGAGAGATTATTTCGACTTGAGAGAGTGAAGATGACAAGAAATGACTCAAACGGTTAGATGAGCGTCTTAATGCATTGGTTGCACGATCCCATGGTGTTAAGTATTTTGGCAAATCGTGGTGGATGAGATCTATGCATAAACTGCCAATTGCATGATCCTTAGCTTCTATGAGAGACATATTAGAGAAATGAACCAAATGTAACCTTCGCTTTCATAGTTCTTTACAAAAGTAGTAGTGAAGAAGAAGGGTGTATGATGTTTGTGTGTATATATATATATATATATATTAATGGTCCCTTGCTTATCGTCACAGTGAGCAAAAAAATTTGTACACACTAAACATAATAATGATCCAAGTCTAAAAAATGATAATTATAAAAAAAACATAACAATTATGTTTATTATACATGCTGAGCAAGAGATTAATTCTGTATACACAAAAACATATATCACATAGAGGGAGAGTATTAGATGGTGAACAAGACAATGATAAAAATAAATAAATAAATAAAAACTAAAAAAACAAGACATCATTTATGTGTGTATATATATATATATAATATACACACACAAACGTGTATCATATAGAGGGAGAGTAGTAGATAGTATTTATACAAAGATCTTTGTATTATGGTTTGCTAAAATTGACTTGTCTCATAATTTCATGGACTTTTGGTGGCCGTGAATTTTAATGGTGAAATATTTGAGGATAATTGTATTAATTGTGTGGGTTAATTAATGCAATTACCCTTTTATTTAAACAATGCATGAATCAGTCACATAGTGAAGTATTTGGGTATAAACCATATTTTGAGTTTACTACCATGACATTTTTGTTACTAAAAATTCTAGTAGCTTGCAATCAATGTGTGTGTGTATTTTAAAGAGAATTACTAATTTACCCTTTCACTAACTCCTTATTTCCTTTTCAATGCCACTCCCAAGTTTGAAACCCACTTCAATCTCTGGAAAAAACTCTACATCCTAAAACTAGATCAAACCTTCCTACCGTGGTGGTATCTTTTCAAGCGATATACTTGAACGTTCAAATCTAATACAAAAAGACAATTAAACCATTCTCCTTACAGGACATATTCATCCAAACACGCCCTTAACAATCCAACACTAACCAAGCTGTTAATACAATTGATCAATTAGAGCCATTCTCTGGGATAATTTTAAGCTCTGTTTGTCCCGCCAAAATATCACCACTCAGTAACCGCTAAACAACGAACACTTCGAACGTTACATTGCAAAACTCTATAACCCTCTCATTTATCTGATCTCTCAGAACAGACGTGTTTTTGTCCTCCAAGAACACCAAGAAACACACGCACTGAGCTCAACTCAACAAACAATGCCAATCTTTCATCAAAGCTTCGTCAACCTCTTCACCTTCTCTCTCCCCATTTTCTGCCTCCTCCTCTCCTGGGCTTCCTCCACCGCCACTCCATCGCCACCACCACCCTCCGCCATGGCTGCCTCCGAAACCCTCCGAGACCGCGGCTACTCCCTCTTCGCCGGCATCATTGCCGCCACCGACACCGCTCTCTGGAATGGCACCGGTACCATCCTCGCCCCACCAGACTTCGCCTTCTCCTTCGCCACAGCCAAGTTCACCACCCACGGCCGCGCGCCGCCACGTCCCTCCACCTCTCTCCTTCTCTACCACACCTTGAAACAACCCCTCACATACCACAACCTCACCGCGCTTGCCAATTCCGTCGAATTGCTCACGTTTTATCAAAGCTACTGCGTCTTTGTCTCCAAGAACGCTAATGGAGAGCTCTCATTCGCCGAGACCAAGAAGCCGATCGCCACCGTTAAAATCCGGCAGCCTGATCTTTACGTGGACGATTATCTCACCGTTCACGGCGTCGATGGCGTGATGGACCCCACCTCTGCGTCCAAGTGCTCGTCTTTTGATTCTGCCGTTCAGATCAAATCTCAGGTCGACCGATCGTTTCTTGATCATGCGGTGAAAGTCTTGAGGAGAAGAGGGTTTGGTGTGGTCGCGACGGCGATGGAGATGAGACGGTCTGATCTGATGAGTTTGACGGCGATAACGGTTTTTGCGCCCTCAGACGCGCGTCTCTTTTCGGCATCTAACGGCATCCGTTTCGATTTCCGTCACCACGTCATCCTGAAACGACTGGGTTTTGCGGATCTTGCGAGACTTCCCGTCGGAACAGAGATGGAGACCGTAGATCCGAACAGGACGGTGGTTATCGGTTCTGTGAACGGCGCCGTTACTGTCAACGGTGTTGCGATTGACGGTTCAGAGGTTTATCACAACCGGTGGGTGTCTGCGATATCTATTTCACGGACGTTAGACGACGACAGCGATTTCGCCGGAGTTCTTTCTCCCGCGCCGACATACTCCGGCGATGCTCAAGTGAAAGGTCTATTTCCCGGCGGACATTCAGATTTCGAGCACACTGAGGTTCGATCTCCGGCGCCGAGCTTCTCCGGTGGATTTTCAGATTTTGGGCCTTTTGGCCGTGTCAGAACACCATCTCCGGCTCCGAATCACTACGGCGACGCCAAAAGCGATGTTGGAGAAGATGCACGCCGACCGCCGTCTACGGTGCCGGCGGAATCTGCTTCCACAGACTTGAACTCTTTGGCGCCGAGCTTCTCCGGTGGAAATCCGGCGAGTAAGTTTTCCGTTGGGATTTCAGATTTCCGCCGTGTCGGAACACCATCTCCGGTTCCGAATCACTACGGCGAAGCCAAAAGCAATGTTGGAGAGGAAACTGTGACCCAAGTTAGACGCCGGCCGCCATCTCCGTCGTCGGCGAAATCTGCTTCCACAGGATTGAACTCTTTCGAGCCCAGCATCTCCGGCGGATATCCGGTGAGTAGGAAGTTTTCCGGTGGAATTTTAGATTTCCGCCGTGTAGGAACACCATCTCCGGTTCCGAATCACTACGGCAAAGCCAAAAGCAATGTTGGAGAGGAAATTGTGACCGAAGTTACACGCCGACCGCCGTCTCCTTCGCCGGCAGAATCTGCTTCCACCGACTTGAACTCTTCGGCGCCGAGATTCTCCGGTGGAAATCCGATGAGTAGTCAGTTTTCCGGTGCAATTTCAGATTTTGGTCGTGTTGGAACACCATCTCCGGTTCCGAATCACCACGGCGAAGCCGAAAGCAATGTTAGAGAGCATACTGTGACAGAAGTTACACGCCGACCGCTGTCTCCATCGCCGGCAGAATCTGCTTCCACCGACTTGAACTCTTCGGCGCCGGGCTTCTCCAGTTGGAATCCAGCGAGTAGTCAGTTTTCCGATGGAATTTCAGATTTCGGCCTTATCGGAACACCATCTCCTACTCCGAATCATCACGGCGAAGCCAATTGGGATGTTGCAGAGGGTGCTGTGACCAAAGATACAGGCCGACCGCCATCTCCGCCGCCGGTGGAATCTGCTTCTACCGATTTGAACTCATCGCGGGCCGATCTACCGGGTTGCTCGGACGGCGTCGTTTCGTCTCTCTCGCTCAACGTTGAGGGTCAAGATCTGTTCTGTCCCTTAACCGTAGAGAGAAAAGTCGCGAGTGGAAGTTGAAACCGCTAATCTTCACCGTTGGTTGTGAATGGTCAACTTTCTGAGCTGATGACTCATTCTCCACCCTTGGATATGTAAACAACGACTGATGAGCTCTCAGAAATCATCTGATAATGATATCTGAGCACCAACAGTGTTAAATCTGATGCACAAAATGGTGCTGATCCACGTGATCATGCCCACCTACGTCTGATTGCAGCCACGTGGCAGATCAAGGTAAACCCTGTAATTTGAAAAAATTGTAGCCAAAACAATTTGTATTTTCCACATTTTTTTGTAAATATGAACCCGCACGTGCAATTTCTTCTAATAAATGGATATACTTTTCATTACTGTCTATTGTCACACATTTGATACAAAGAGTTACCTTGGAATGGATTTGAAACTTTAAATGAATCCTAATTAGGAGAGAAACTAATGTAATTTGTTATAAAAATGGATTTGGTGCCCTAGGATTCCTACCAAAACAAAGCCGATATTATGCTCACATAGATATCATCGGTCAGCTTATGTGAATATTGAAAAACAAATCTTTGTAAATTTGATGCTGCCAATGGCCATTGGAGTTGGGTGAAATCAGGAGAATGTAAAAGATAAAAATAAATAAATAACCCTAATGTTTGCTTTGAAAAGTTACGGTAAAAAAGGTATTTACCTTAAAAAAAAAAAACATATATTAAAGATATCAAAACGCTGGTGTATTGTTTGGAATATTAAACATATATTAGTGAATTTCTTGGCCACACTCCTTATTGCTGGTGTATTGTTTGGAATATCAAAATGGTGCTGTCTCTCCTTTCCAGTTAGCATATGCCTATGGCCCTATACTAACACCATCTTTACAATTGCACAGCAGTACACTAATGGCCATTTTAATTGATTCATTGTTTGATACTATTAAAGTTGTATTTGATCATCCAGTAGCAAGAATCCTCGTGCCATATGTACACACAAATTTTGAGTATGAAAATAAGATCAAAATACGTAGATAAATATATTAATTTCAAGAAATATGAATTACAAATCTCTGTAAATCTTTATAAAAGAAACATAAATTCTTCTGATTTGATCTCCTTGATGATCCGGAGTTAAGGGCTGCTGAAACTTAATCTTGAATTGGATTGAAACTTTGATGAAGAACGGCACGTGGGTGGATGATGTGCTTGTTGTTCTTCTCTTTCAAGGTTTAAATGCTTTAGAGTTTTGCATTTTGAGTGAAGAATTCTGCGGAGTTTCAGCTTTCTCTGAGAGTCTTCTCCTGATTGTTTCATCACCCTCTACCTCTATTTATAGACTTCTTGAAGGGGCACACTAGTAACTTCTTGCACCCTTGATAGTTATCTTTTGTGATAATTATCCAATTAATATATATATATATCATTATCTTTGATGATAAATATTTATACATATATATCACTTATGATTTGACTCATTTTCTAGTAGGCTTGGATTTCTTAAACAATTTGGGTCACCCATGACTCATTTATTTGTGGTGGGTTTGAACTTTGATTCATGTGAGTCATTAGGCCACATTCTAAAGTGAGCTAAACTGAAGATAAATCCAAATTATATTTTTGATTTATCTGACTCATTAAGCCATATTCTAAAGTGAGCTAAACTGAAGATAAATCCAAATTATATTTTTGATCTATCATATAATTTATTAATGTCTACACCATACATAGACATAATGTGGTCTGATCCACCTATATCAGTAATTAAACCTTACAATGGGAAAAAGAAAACATGAGGTTTTTGTTTTGAAGTGGAAATGGTCCTTTGTCAAGGACTATTGTCTAGTTGATATTTTAATTCCTATGTTTTTTTGGTATGTAGGTTTTGTACTAAATAAATTAGTAATGTTAGTTTAGGAAACATTAAATAGAAAAAAAGTGGTTTTGTTGTATTACGAAAGGATAAAAGTGAATTTGCAATATGACCATCGGATTATATCCAACGGTCACCATACTTGGTGCAAAGAAAGTTTCTTGCTTAGCAGTGAGCAAAGATCAATTATGATTGTTTATATTTACTTTTATAAAATAAAAAAAACATATCTCATGCTTTTCTTGAATTTCTTTTTCAAAATCATACATAATGGGTAAAGCTAAACTTATAATGCACTAATGTGGTATGGGACGAGGAGCAAAACGTGTTTGGATTGAAGTTTCGCTTCTCAAGACAAGATTGAGGTAGAAGTATTCATCCCAAACTTGTCTTTTTCCATCCCATGCACAACCACAGGTATCTTCAAACACTAGAATTAGCTTACAAGTTAATTTATGATCATCGCTAGAACCTAGCCATTAACTAAAATGGATTGATGGAATTGAAAGGAGAAAAAAAGAAATTAGGGATGCACAAAAAAAAACCGTTGGAACATATAAACCACTACGAACAGAATCAAATTGTTTGTTATGATTATGGTAAGTTCTATAAAGTACAAAGACAAATAAGAACAAATCTATGAAATGACTAAAGTACCCTTACTTTATAAATAAAAATTAATCAAAATGTGAAATAACAAAAAAGGCACTTTTGAGTTTTAAAAGAAGTCTAACATCATTAATTTGCAATAGGGGTCAAGTTACTCTGAATTTTGAATTATAGGGATTTATATGCACATACCAAATATCAGAGGGTACGTACAAACCCTAAGGAGCAAAAATCCCCAGTCTCTCACACCTCCCAGCCCCATGTCACAACCTCCCTCACGCCACTCAGAAACTTATCCCTGAGCCACCGTCGTTTACCATCAACCCTCACCCAGATTTTCTATTATTTTGGTTTGGTATTTCTCTCTCTCTCAACCATACAACAACCATAAGGCATCTCCAGTGCAACACCACTTAGGTGAGCTTTCAAACTCCAATCATGGCTTCACTGACTTCGTCATTTTCCTCAATTATAGTAAGTTGCAGTGCTTTTCAAACTTAATCTTTTTTTTTTCAAATCTCTTGAATTTGTTAAGGTATATACATTAATAATTTTTTATTTATTTCTAAATCTTCCAAATAGAGTAATTAATGTTAAGATTCAATGGATTTGGAGATATATAGATCTGCTCATGTACACAGATTTTGCCACATTCTTGGTGATTCTCCTAATGCACATTTTTTTTTATTTTTTTTGTCTATTATATATATGTGGGTATATATTGAGATTAATTACACTTGGGAAACCAAGAACCGAATTTCAGAGGGTGCAATGGATCTTTGATCTATAAACAAAGATATCAATTCTTAAAATAATATATATATATACACACACAAAATAGGGTTTGTGTCACGTCCCGAATTCCACTACCCATAACGATACAAGAACTCAAGGGTGAGAATACGGAACATTAACACACCGTGTCCTTTATCATGCTCTGATACCATGTTGTTACGCCTCGAATTTTCGTACCTATAATGATACAAAAATTCAAGGGTGAGAATACGGAACATCAACACACCATCTCCTTTATTATGCTTTGATACCATGTTGTTACGCCCCAAATTCCCGTACCCATAACGATACAAGAACTTAAGGGTGAAAATGTGAAACATCAACACACCATTTTCTTTATCATGCTCTGATACCATCTTGTCACAACCCGATTTCCAACTCCCTGTGAAGAGCGAGGAAAATGGAGGTGAACAGTTAATGTTAAACCGGTTCACACAGGTGAATCCCTCAAATTCTGACACTCAACTCCTTGTGTAATTAAAATATTGAATTGAAACTTATTCTAATCGAAAAATGATTCAAAAATACTCAATTTTAAAAAAAGAATCACCTCAATCGAAGTTCTAATGAAAATGTTATGGCCCGTCAAAGTTGTGACATCGAGCAGTAATACACAGAAATTTTCAGGCATTTGAAAATTGTTTGAGGAGTCTGAAACTTTTTTTGAGGTATCTGAAACTAGTTTCAAACGTCTAGTTTCATGCCAAATTAACATTTTGAAACCTCTAGAACTTCCAGATGGTTGGGGGTCATAATTTTAGACGTCTAAAACTTCTCCACTTGTTACAAAACCATCTAACTCAATTTTCATCCATAGCCATGCAACATGAGGGAATTTTAGACATAATCTAACACATCCAAATGCATCCTAAGTACTTAGAATTATTTACACAACATTTCCACACAAATTGAAACACTCTAAACCATTTATTTACACCTTGTAATGCTAAATCCAAGCATTTCGTACATATGTTGTGTAATCCATACAAGCCTAACATTTCATGATAATACATGACACATTTTAACATGCATAGCCTAGCTACGTGTCATGCTTCCTATCATTCTAGTTCAAAAGCCGAAACTTTCACCTAACATGGCATAGACATCAAAACGCTTGACAACCATGCAAATTCAATTCAAACATACAACAATGCACAATTTCTATCATTTACGTGACATACGCATCACAATGCATGACAATTCATAAATGCTCAATTTACACATAAGTTATTTCACATCTAGTCATACATGTATAAATATGACAAAAATCACAATAACCAAATCGAACATAAACTCAACACAAAATCATATTGCTTTCGGAATTGTCCTCACACCCACACATGCAAACAAGATATGCGTCAAAGTCTTATACCTCAGGTCTTAGTTATTTTAGGGTTACTAACCCACTGGTAACCAACCCATCTTGTGCAACTTTGAAGTTTTTCAACTTTCGGGGATATGTTTTCCAACTATTTTTCTATGAGACACTCCCGAGAATTCACCACACTCACACCAATCATATCAAGTTGTAACATAACATACACAAGTCCTCAATGCAATAACACTCATTTCATGTCTTATGTGCGTCTCTAGCATGTCATGCAAGGAACCATATCCAACCTAAACAAATAACCAATTTACATTGAACTTAGGATTCAAAACCAAACATTTTCTAAATAAAAACATCACCTAAATCTCATATATGCAAACATGTATCACATATACCATATAAACATAACTTTTGCATTCTAAATCACAATTTTATCATTTCTATTCATAGAAAATACAAAGGAACCATCATTTAAATTATAAACTTCATAACAAAATATCAAATATACATATATTACATGTAAATATCACATTTTATGCATTAAGATGAAATAAAGTTTGTATTGAAAGACACAACACACACCCTACCTCAAAAGATCAAATCTCTAGCAAAACTCCAAATCCAACAAACAAAAAAATCTCCAACTCTCACTTTGTTCGGTTCAAAACAACGGTTTTACCATGTAGAACATACTTTCCTTCTTCGACGCCTTCCGAATCCAGTCCTAATACCTTCTAAATCTAGAGAGAAGAAGAATAACATAAAGAGGAGAGAGAAGAGAGATTCAAGGCTGTTTAGAGAGAGGAAATAGTGGCTGAAATATCTATCTCCTAATATTTATAAACCCCACACCGTAAAAAGACTAAAATGCCCTTATTCACTTAATGTACATTCCCGACCTCCATTTTCAAATCTGAAAAAAGTTGTGAACTCAAAATCACTTCTATAGCTCTCTAAATATTTTAATTGGTTTATAACCAAAAATAAAAAAATTTAAAAAAATATCCGAATTTTCAGGCCTACCTGATCTCTGTCCCAGGTCCCGACAACCCAAAATTTCAAAATGAATCAAATAATTCATAAAACTCTCCAGACCTCTAAACTAGTCCCCACATATGTAAATCACACTTATAACATATGCAAAATATTTAAATTCCCATTTCGAAAAATAAATAAAATAAAATAAAATATTGCATCTTTACAGTTTGTGATGGTGGTATTACCTTGTCGTTGAAAATAATGGTCCATTGAGGGCATGTACTTTCCATGCTCACTTTCCACACTGTCTTTAATATGAAAATAATTTATTGAAAAGTTGTACGGATTTATAGTTTATTATATATCAATGCATATACATTTGTATAGATTTACTCTCATATAAATACTCATTTAAAATGCTACAATATTTATATACACTTGTACATATTTATACTCTTATGTATACTCATTTAACAAGTCATACATACAATAAAACAAATGTCTATATACCTTTTAAATATACAAAATAAAAAAAAATGATTTTTTATAAAGAATTTCATATGTAAAATACTTTATATGGCATCAAAAGTAAATATTTAGAATTTGTTTGGTTTAATTTTTTAAAAACAGTTTTATATTTCAGATAAATGAAAACCTAGAAAGTTGTACCAAAAAAAAATTGTTTTGTTGTAAGTTTTATGAAAATTGTTTTCTAAAAATTCAGTTATAAAAAAACTATTTGTAGAGAATTATCTTTTATAATTTTTTTAAAATAATTTTTTCAAACACAAGAACAACAACAAGATAATGCTAATGAATAGAGAGTTAGTATAGCTTTGAATATGTGGAGAGATGCTGGGCACTATGATAACAATGAGAACTAAGGATATTGAGTAATGAATGTTCAATATTTTCTTTTAAATTTTATTTTCAAACTTGTTATAAACTTGTCACTATACTTTTGTGAATGTCCATTGTTTTACATTTGTTATAACTTTTGTTTTTCGTGAAAATTATGGTGCGCGCTGCAGTAGTGTAATTTTAATTTTATTTTTATAAAAAAACATGTCTTTATATTCTATATATCTAATATAGTGAGACAAAAATTAGAAAATATAAAAATATTCCATTTACCATGAACATAATTTTTTTGTCATTAACTTAACATATAATATGAATAAAATAATAAAAGAAGAAACATGGTTTAGCCCAATCCAAATCAAACGTTCAACTTTCATTTTGACATATATTACTTAATCATTTTTCGCACTGTTATGAGGAGAGATATATGTAACTTTGTATAAGTTCTTAATAATTCTATTGAATAATTCCAAGCAGAAACCATAAATGATAGCTTATCCATTTTACATTATACATGCCCCTTGAACCATTGGTTTTAGTTGTACGCAAAAATATAATTCAAGGATACAAATAAATAAAATATATTGAAGAAATCATTATAAGTCTATAAAAATTCATCAAAGTCTCTAATAGAAATCTATACAAATCCATGAAAGTCTCTAATAGAAGTCTATACAAATCCATGAAAGTCTGTAATAAAAGTCTATAGAATTCTACTTAAATTTATAAAAATTCATGAAAGTTTGTCATTTAAAAAATTTCTTTCAATATTCTTTAAAATCCTAATTGAATACACTATTATTATAGTATTTCAACTAAAAATATTATGAATAAATATTAACTTAACAATGATCTTTACTATAATCAAATTATTAAATAAAAATTACTAATATCTCCACATATAATATGCACTATGGTGTTTGTATCACTATGTATATTCTTAATAATTTATGCAAGATTACATGACGAGTCTTCGGTTTATTTTCTCTCTTAGGTCATGACTAGTCTTTTTTCAATAGAAAAAAAAAAAATCTTCTTCAATGTAAACAAGGATTCATATTTCTTTAAATTGATAATTTTTAAAAGAGTAAAGTAAAAAAAAATTGCTATGTAAAAAATGTGCAAAAAAACACTTCTGTTCTTTAGTAAGTGTATATAAATTTTTATAATTTTAAAATTTGGAATAAATTGCCCCTATTGTATATATCCATTAGAAATTTGTCATTGATGATGTGGGTCTCTTTTTGTCATGTTTTAATTTAATTTTATTTTATTTATAAAGTAAAAGTACTTTATTCATTTCATTATTTAAATTTTTTGAAATTAAAGATTTATTCTTATTTGCATAAATTAAAAAATACATAAATTTTGCCAACAACTATAGTGTTAAAAAAATTATATATTGAAAACTGAATTTAAAATGATTTAGTTTTATTCTGAAATTATTTAAATTCATAGAAAATTGAACCAAAAACGCCCCCTTGATGCAATCTAAAGCTTTTGAGACTTGAGAGGCGTCTAATTGGGTTTAGGGTTTAACAGCCCTGGTCTCTCTCTCTCTCTCTCTCACACACACACACACACGAACACATCCTTGAGACTGTCCTCTCAGTCCTTCTCAGTCTCCATCAGTTTGCAAGACCACCTATTGGGCAGCCTTACCAGCAACAGCAAGGTTCGTCTACGTTCCAATATCTCTCTCTCTCCCTGTCTCTCTCTCCATCTCTATCTCTATAACGTGAAACGCTGTGGATTCTCGTAATTTGGTGTTATATATAGGTGTGTTCAGTATTGATTATGTGAATGATTAATTATTGTTTCTTTTCCTGTAATTGTTCTTTTATACTATAAGAGTAAGTCTATCACAAGCCACTCTCATTAAGCTCGAGCCCCGAGAGTTGCACGTCTTAGATGCAATGAATGAGTGCGTGAGCTCATGTGAGAACTCCCCCAATAGCTTTTATCTTATATACTATAATTGAAGCTTTACTATTCAATCTGAATTCCTTTTCTGGTTATCTCATCAATTTAGTTAATTTGTCAAACAGGATCGCAATTCCAAATTTTATAAATACAAATATTATATTAATATAAGTTATTGTTTTAAATTAGATACCAACTATTTTTAACACTCGGTAGGATGGCGGGGGATATTCATAGATTCATGTTCACAATGGTTTACGCCGGCTGTCAAGTTACGTAGCGCAACCCTCCTCTTTTATCCAGGCTTGGGAATGGAAACAATAGTTGTTGTTGTTGTAGGATGGAGGGGTCACTATGCAATATTGGATGAAATCATAGGGGTCTATATGCACGTGACACGCTTTAGATATCAAGAAAGTCCACTACTTGATCATCTAATGTACAATTTTTCCCGTATACCAAAAAAAATAAAAGAGTTAAAATATTGTATTTGAGAGACCAAATAGAAGACTCCACATCCTCGAAGCGCCTCCTATTCCTCTCTTGCCACAAACCCCACCATAAACAAAGGGGAGTGGCCATCCAAGCATCCCTGGCTCGGCTATCCACTAAACACCCTCTCCAAGCCTCGATCATATCCTTTGTGGATCTGGGAAACACCCAGGCCATACCAAACACAGCCAAGAACAGAGACCAAACGTCGCTCGCCACTGGACAATGCAAGAGAAGATGGTTCACCGTTTCTTCTGACCTCTTGCACATGCAACACCAATTCATCATAATTCGACCCCTTCTCCAGAGTTTATCAATGGTAAGAATCTTTCCTAAGGTGATTCTGTAGAAGGAATGGACCTCAAAGGTTTCCCTCTTGGAACTCGTCCAAATCATCTCATCCATCCCCTCCCCCTCGATCACCTGAATACAAAACGGTCAGAAACTTCGCTACCTCTGTAAGCTCCCAGTCATGAAAAGCCCTATGAAAACTCACATCCCAAGTCAATCTTCCGCTATCAAGCTGATAACAGTCGGCTACTAAGACTTGTCTATTCGATGCAATCCTGAATAGTCGAGGAAACCTACAGGCCAAAGATAGATCCCCACACCAAACATCCTCCCCAAAACTAATATGTCTCCCATTTCTTACCCTAAATCGAATGAGTTTAGAAAACTCATCCCATCCTTTCTGAATACATTTCCAACCCCCACCCCCACAGGAAGGTTCAACTCCATAGACTGCCAACAACCAACTCCTTCCCCACTCAGGCAAATAACAACCCTCCTCCACAATCTAGACCTCTCGACTCTGAAACGCCAGAGCCATTTGTCCAATAACGCCTTATTGAATAGTTCTAACCTCCTTATTCCTAGACCCCCTTTCTGAATCGGGGTACACACCTTCTCCCATCTCACCAGGTGGTATTTGAACTCATCTCCTAAACCGCCACAAAAACTTGCTTTGAATCATCTCAAGCCTCCTCACAACTGACATCGGCAACAAAAATAAGGACAGGAAATATGTTGGAAGATTCGAAAGAGTGCTCTTCATTAGAGTAAGGCGCCCTCCTTTTGTTAGATGCTGTTTTTTCCAACTTGCAAGCCTCCTCTCAAACTGCTCTACAACTGGGTCCCAAGTGGAAACCATTCTCAACGACGCTCCCAACAACATCCCCAAATAAGAAGTTGGAAGTGAACCAACTCCGCAACCCAGAATGTCAGCAAACTCGTGTATTTCCTCCACTACCCCAACTGGCACCAACTCGCTCTTTCCAATATTGATTTTCAGGTCAGACATTGTCTGAAAGCATATCAAAATATACTTCAAATGTCTCAGTTGATCATCCCTCGCATCATAAAAAGCAATGGTGGTCTGCATAAAGAATATGTGACACCACTAAATGGTTAGGCTCTCTTCCTACAAGAAAGCCTCTAATGATCCCTAACTCCTCTGCCCTTTTCATCATCCTACTAAAGGCTTCCATGACGATGAAAGAAGATAATGGATCTCCCTGCCTCAGGCCTCGAGAGCTAAGGAAAAAAACCAGCTGGGGTTTCATTCACCAAAATAGAGAATTGGACTGTCGAAATACATTGGTGGATCCATCTCCTCCATCTAGTCTAATAAATACAGCAAGAAATCCTAGCTTACATGGTCATATGCCTTTTCAATATCCAACTTGCATACGATTTCCGGTAGGCCGCTTCTGATCCTTGCCTCCACACACTCACTAGCAATCAGCACTGAATCCAGAATCTGTCTGCCTCCCACAAAAGAATTCTGTGTGTCTGAAATCACCACATCTAAGACCCTCCTCAACCGATTAGCTAGAATTTTAGCATAGACCTTATAGATCACGCCCACCAAGCTAATTGGCCTAAAATCTTTCGCATCAATAGCTCCACCCTTCTTTGGGATAAGGGCGATAAAGGATGCATTCAAGCTCCTTTCAAAATACCCTGTTGAGTGGAACTCGCTGAGGGCCTCCATCACTTCCACCTTAACCACTTCCCAATTCTGATGCATTAAAGCCATTATGAAGCCATCAGGCCGGGAGCTTTATCCCCGGCACAACTCCTCAAAGCCTCCATCGCCTCGTCTTCCTCAAAGGGTCTCTCCACCAAATCCTTATCCTCCTCTGATATACTTGCAAACTCAAGACCACCCAACAAAGGCCTGAATCTAGAGGTTTCTGTATAAAGCTACTGATAGAAGGTCACAATCCCTCTCTGGATGTCTCCCGCTCTAGATAATAGGTTCCCATCAATTCGGATCTTGCCTATGTGATTTCCCTTCTAAGCATTCGTAAGTCTATGGAAGAAATTGGTGTTCCGATCCCCTTCTTTCAACCACAGTGCTCTGGACTTCTGTCTCCAAGAAATTTCCTCCATCATTGCAATCTCCCCAAACTCAGCCTTTCATTCCTCCCTTCTGCAAACCTCCATTTCACTAAGGCCCCCTTCCCCCTCCTTACAATCAAGCTCTAATATTTCAGATAGAGCTCTGTTCTTATGCCAATTAAGATTGCCGAAGTCTTCCTAGTTCCACTTTTTAATATCTTCCTTCAACCGCGTTAGTTTATTATGTGTCAATCGGTAGCTGGCGTTGCCCCTACAATCATAGCTTGCCCACCAATTTTGAACTTTATCTTTGAAACCCTCTGCTTTTAACAACATGTTTTCAAACCGGAAAGGAGATCTCCCTCTGCTCAAACCTCCACAATCCAAAATAATGGGAATATGATCCGAGACCGCTCTAGCTAAAGCTACTTGAGCCACATCTAGAAACTTCTCCTCCAAATCACCAGAAATTAGAAATCTATCGAGTCGAGAAAGTGTAGGATTCTCTTTACCGCTCGACCAAGTATATCGAGCACCTTCCATTGGGAGGTCAATCAGCTGATGAGCGTCGATGAATTCGGAAAACTCCCACATCGCTAGCGTTCTTCTCCCCCCTGAAGATCTCTCACTGGGATCCCTTATCTCATTAAAGTCTCCTCCCCCACACCACGGGCCTGACCACCTCAATCTAACAGACTTTAAATCCTCCCACAACCCTCTCCTCTCCACACCCCCAACCGATCCATACACCCCGGAGAAAATTAAGTGGGATCCATCCTCCAAAGAATAGAAAAGAGATAAAGAAGCCTTCCTTTCCACGAATTGACTTTTGAGACCCACCTCTTATCCCAAAGAACCACGATGCCCCCTGCCGACCCTACTGCTTCAAGAGCCTCCCATTCAATGAATCTACCTCCCCACAAGCTCCTCATCAGTCCATCCGTCACATCAGCTATCTTGGATTCTTGCAGGCATACAATGTGCGCCTCCTACCTACGGATTAGGGACTTCACCACTCTCCTATTGTTTGGATCATTTAGCCCCTGGAAGTTCCACGTCACTATTTTAAGCTTCATAACACACTAGTTCTTTCCCTCTCCCCTCCCCCAACCTACCTCCACTACTCCTCTCTCTCCTCCCACCATTCCTCCCTAGAAAGCACGGACACTTCGTATAGGAGTGTCGTGCCCGTGTCGGACACTCGGACACTTCTCGGACACGTGTCGGACACTCCATAGAAGTGTCCTGGAATTTTTTTTTTTAGGACACGCGGGGGACACGGCGGGGACACGGCAAGGACACGTGGGGGACACGGCAAGGACACGCAGGGGACACGGCAGGGTACATTTTGTAATTTTTAAAAGTGCAAATAAACCCCTGAACTTTTCCAAAGTTACAAAAAGACCCCTTTGAACTATTTTTTTAATCATTTCAGCCCCTCATCTTCTAAAAGTTGACATCTTGACCCCTTGAAATAACTATAATGACATATATACCATTTAGTATGACTATTATGCCCTTTTCTATATAAATATAGTATTTTCTAAAATAAAAAATTTTAAAAATAAAAAATAGTTAGATAAAATTCCTAAATAATAAATTTAGAAACAAAAAAATAAAAAAGCCAATAGAACTTTATTTAACATAAATTCATAATGATTTAATTGGTAGTTTGTATTTAAACTTATTTGTTTGATATTAGAAAAATGAGTAATATGCAAGATTCTAGTAGTGGATGAATATAATGAACATCCTTTTTGAAAATACATTAATTGTTTGATAATAAATTGAAGTATTTGTGTGATTTATTATTTTTTATTGTTAGATTTACGGTATTGTAGATATTGGTTAACTTGTTGAATATATATTAATATATTATTTCATAACCGTATTCCTGCCGTGTCGTGTCCTGTTTTTTTGAAATTTGCCGTGTCGCCATGTCCGTGTCGTGTCGTACCCGTGTCTCGTGTCCGTGTCCATGCTTCTTAGATTCCTCCCATCATAATTCACATAGGAAATCAGATTTCTAAGTTCTCTTTCCCCCTTTCTAGACGAATTCTTCTTGCAGTTTATTTGATCCCATACTTGCACGAGTGAGTGAAATGTTTCAAGGTCTAGCCCATCCTCTCTAGCAAACGTGAGACCCATCAACTCTCCCATTTCCTCAGCACTTCTCACAATACTGTCTCCATGATCTTCTGCCACAAACGGACTAATGTTTTTATCCTCCATCCTTGCTTCTCTAGCTACTGCCAAAGGGATGTCAACCCCTGGCTCCTCATTGCATTCCCAAGCTGGTGGGGAAAGGAATAGAGATTCGAGAGCATGCCCTGTTTCGACCTCTTCTTCGCTGTAATTGAATGGAAAGTCCCTCCTTGTCTCTTCTGAAAATCTGCCGTAACTACTGCAGTCACACACAACTCTCTCCCCCACCTGCTTGGACCTGCCTGTGTTTGTGTCAAAAGCACCAGCCACCTCTGCAGCTACTAGTGAGTCCTTATCCACATGATACGCCTATGGTTTTATGAAAATTATGAAAATATCCCATTAAAATTACACTTTGCCCTCAATGAAATTACGAAAGAATCCCACCATATACAACTTTGCCCCCACATATATATATTTTTTTTATCTAAACTAAACCCACAGTTATAAATGTACTCAACTTTGCCCTCACTCACATATTTTTCTAGATCCATCACTGACTTTACCCAATTTTAAAATATACAAGGAAAGGCCTTTTAAACTTATTCTAAGTTGGTTGATTCACTTTTTAGGCTTCTCTCATCAGTTTAATTGATTGGTCAGACACGATCTCAAGTACGGGATTCAATTGAAATATTAAATATATAATAACTCTTTTTTAGACTTAATCTAGTTTGGTTAAATCACTTAGACTGCTCTGTCAAAGTGAATTTTTGATAATTGAACATTGCAGTGGTAGATAATGTAGAAGAATATGGAGACTTCAGTTGATCAATAGTCAACGATATGACAAACTGTTGGGACAGTGGAGAAACACACAGAGAGCTAGACTCAAATAATAAAGTAATCGTACAAAAATAGAAGATTTAACATTGTTCGACACAACCCGAACTACGGTCATGGATGAGAAGAGATATTCCACTATATTTTTTTCAGAGAAATTCATAATTTAACACTCTACAAGACTCACTTCTTGCCATCAATGTTGTATTCACTTTACCAACCATGTTGCACATCTCTAATGGTCTTGTGTGGTAGAGGATTTGAAGCCCTCATACACCTAACTGCTCCCTCATGAAGCACATCTCTCTTATTTCACAAGTTTTAACAAAACTTAAGTATCTATTTCTAAAGTACTTATCTCAATTCTTTGTTAACCAAGGATTACAATTCATTGGAGCCCGAGTATACCCCAACAAGAATTTTCCTAAATAAAATACAACTCTAAAATAGAAACATAATTAAATTGGAATATGAGACATAATTCACAGCAGAAAGGTTCTTGGATGCGTTCTTGCAGCATTTCATGTGATTTTCTACTTGTTAATAGTTACTGAGCATGTTTTTTGTTTTCAATTTTAAAATTTGCATTACAATAAAGGAAAAGAAAGAAATAAAATAGGGGAATGTAAAAACAACAATAGTTTCACATAAAGGTTCTTATATGGGATGTCAAAAGATCAGTAAAGGCAAGAAGCAAAGGGAGGCCAAATATTCTATAAGAGCACAAGAGGAGGATCTGATTAGCCTGGTGCAAACCTGATGTTTTTTAATCAGAAAACACTTGGTAATGACAAAGCTAGTTTTTATTTATATTTCTTCACCTTTTTAGTTTTTTTTGGAGGGACAAAAGTTAAGATTTGCTGGAGAGACACTGCAATCAACGACTTTTCCTTTTGCCGTTGATGCTTGTTTCTGGTTAGTGTATCTATTAAACATATTTGATATCTGCATTCTTTTTGTTTCTATTTTCTCCCCTTCACTGCATCACACACTTGCATGGGGAGAGAGGAGGAGACATTTTTTTTGTTGGGGGGGTGGGGGTCCGCTATCATGTTGATGGTTGAATTAGTTACTATAGTGTTAGGTTAATGTGGTCACTGTTATGATACTTTGTATGAGATTGCATAGAAGAATATATATATAGAAGGCATGCAAGATAGTTATGGAAGAAGAATTACAAAGAGGAAGTAAATTTAAATGATGATGATTGAAAAAATGCTTAGGAATATTGTTCATTCATAATAAATTGAATTTCATTTTATATCGGGTTGTTGTTGAGATCTTTATGAAAGGGATTTATCTGGGTTTTTATTTGTCTTCTTTCTATGTTATTTTATTGGTATTGACTATGCATATGAATAATTACCCAGAACGGTGGCTAGATTCACATACATCATTTTTTGCTCTCATGTCACTGGACCATAATGAAAAATGTAGGATTTAGAAATTACTTGGGCGATAATAAATTTGGAATCGAGGACTTTGTATGGAAACGGGTTTTGATAATATGGAGAAAATCTAAGAATAGCTTATTGTGAGAAAAGCAATACATGTTGTGGACACACGGATTTGTTGTCATTCAACTCATTCCATTATTATCCAGAATAATTAGGGAACTCTGGAAATAGATTAGGAATTATATGTTGTAATAATGGTATTTGGAAGTATTTGGGATTGTTGTAATGTTTTCTTGATAAATTATTGTAATATTTTTTTTTAGGTGGAATTATTGTACCTGTAAATAAAATTAGGTTTTGTTCTTTTACCTTAAGAAGTTGGTAAGTTAGAAATTGTTATTGTTAATGTGGTCAACGTTACAGAAGTGCTTGAGTAGGTTTTCATATAGGGATGCATATGATGCATTTAGAATAGCTTCTCCCCAAAATTGGAGATAGGATGCACAATATCTCACAATAAGGACATTATTTTTGTACAACGTGGTTTAATTTTCTATTTTTTTTTATTTTGGAAGTGGGGACTGATCCACAAAATGATCTCTTCGGAAGAAACATTGGTATGGGATGAAAATACATATTCATTATGTAATCGCTGTTGCTGCTATCAGTACCACAATGCATATACCTAAAATTCTAGTTGTGCATGTTTCATGTCTTAGTGGCCATCTTGGGCGTCCAATTAGATAATGAGTTGTGGGTGGAACCACCTAAATTTTCGTGTTGGTGGAATACTTAATCTATGCATATTTTCATGTAAGCCAAACAGAGTAACTTTGGGAATATTCTAATTTATTTTATTTTCAGATGGATCCATTGGCAAGTGCTCCAGAATCAGATGAATTTTGGCAACTTTCAGGGAGTCCATACTTTCATATGATTGTAACAAAAACACAGCTCAAACCCTTGTATCAAATGGTGATCACTCTACTCTAGGACTTGTATGATTCTTTTTTCCTGGGTAATTAAGGAATTGTATGATTTCAATCAGGTGAAGTTTACAACTCATGCAAATGAGCAATGGGATAATCATTTGAATATCAATGAATAGTGAGATCATCTTAGGTGTTCAACATGGTACATGAAGTGACTATCCAAGCCTTTTGATTTGGTGCATCAAAAAACCAATGGTTAAATTGATGGTTCAAAAATTTGAAACAGTTTTATGATATCCATATCACTTGTGTCATGTGTGTGTTTTCTAGTAGAAATATGTTTAAGAGCACATTGTGTCCACTTAATTGGACAAACACAATTTTAAAAAATGCACACATTGAGAAGATCTGCTTTAGTATCACCTGGGGTCATATAATATGATAAATAAGCTTAGGCTAATTTATCAAAGTTCTCGATTCTATCAGTTCCTTCCAGCCAAAATGCATCCAGTGCTTCCTCGTGCTACAATTCCTGTGGTTCTCTCCTATCGTGGCAAGAACTGGGAGACGACCTATTCTGGAGATCGCAGCAGCAAAAGGTTTGACAACAATTGGAAGACATTTGCCATTGACAATGATCTGAAGTTTGGCGATGCATGTGTCTTTGAACTTGTGGAATGCAACAGTAAGCATCTCAAGTTCAGAGTTCAAATTCTCCGCGGTGACCTTCCAACTGAATTGCTAGCAAGGGTAAATGGTGAGACTTTGAATACTCCTATTGTCATTGAGTAGGATCTCCCATCTTTTTCTGGGACTTGTCTAGTTCTAGTAACAGATTCTGGCAAGGACTTGTTGGAATTTAACTCCTTGTTTTCTTTTTTGACATGTATATATGCACCTGGGTTCGAATTTTTTCTACCTTGCTTTCATGTTCGGTGCACAGTTTGCATGGCTATACTATTACTGTTTTTGTATCACGGTGTGCGCGGGTACGCATTGTACATCTGTATTGTCACTATTGACATCCATAGCGTGGAGGAGCTCAAGTGACGTTGCATACATCTTGTATTATATAGGTGAGAAAGATTACCATAATCTTTCATGATCGTATATTATTGGTAGATACTATCTTAAAACTTAAATATTTATATTATTCATTTATTGGTAGTCACAATTATTGAGCCAAACACTTGCATATCATTCATAGTGGTAAAATTTTAGTGAAGAGTTTTCAATTGAGTATTTAATTTCTAACTTTATGTATGTGAGCTTTAATTTGTGTATTTATCCATTGAGGATATTCTTCATTGTATTCAAATTCTTATCTACCTTTGAGAGGAAGACCAAGTGGTGCATTTGGCAAGGAAGACCAAGTGGTTGGTTTGGCAAAGAAGTTTTGGTGAGCTGTTCACTGTAGCAAAGAAGCCTAAGTGGTTTACTTGGCAATTATAACGGTTTGCTTTTCACCCTTAAAGGAAGCTGGAATCTTCAGGAGATGCTCTTGAGGCATGAACGTAAGCGGAAGATGTTGAACCATGTAAAAATCACGATGTTGCTTGGTTTGCATTTCTCTATGTTTAATATCATTATACTTTATTTATGAATGTTATGAGTCTATGTGCTTTAATTCATACAAGAAGGATGTGATGAATGTTTGGAATATGCTGATTGATTGAGTATTTATTTGATTGTCTACTTGCCAATCAAGTTGCATACTATGTATTTGATAGAATGTGCAATTATCATTTTCATACACTACAAGTATGTGTATAAATATTATGAGACTTATTTATTGACAAATATACATTCAAAGAAGTGTGAGATAAGTGAATTGAATAAATTGTTATTGCATAATAAAGAGGCATTGAAAATATAAATCTTCCTTAATCATGAATACATGCTTGAGTGTTTAATATACTCATATAAGATTTAAATTTTATAATAATATGTTCAATTGCTAAATCAATCTGCACACCAATTGTTTAACAAAAGTTCAAACAAACTTAGTTTTGTTAAATCACTCCAATTCGCAATTCAAAAAAAAATATATATATATATATATATGACATGGTAACATGATCAACTCTTATAAACTTAATATAATTAAAAGACAAGTCTTAGTTATATACAAATATATAAAATAAATCGATTTGTCTGATATTACTATTCTGTTCTTTATGCTATTACTCAATTACCGTCTCTCTCTACGCAACTCCTCAATTACCGTCTCTCCTTCTGTCTACTGCAGAGGTTTAATGAATATAGATAATCTATTTATTTCAAAAAATATTATATATATATATAAAAATAAAATATTATATCAAACTTTTATAGAGAAACATATATGGGATAGTTGAGGAATATAAGGATCCTTTTTTAATTTAAAGGTCTCCTATTTTATCTCCATCACCTATTATTTCAAATTAAAATAATATAGCTATACACGTGCACTATATAATTTTTTTTTATATGGATATTACATAACACCACCAATCATGCAAGAAAAATTGTTGCCTTCAAAAAATTTCTTTGAACATATAAAATGAAATAACATATAGGCAAACTGATAAAAAGTAAACAACAACCAAAATCAGAGCAATAGTCATCGAATTTTCACAATTTTTAATTTAATAAAAAAAATATAATGTTGCACAACCATAGTATCAATTTTAAGGAGACCTCTCCCACAAGAGAAAAAAGAAAAACAAAAGTGTTTATATATACATATATAATTTTAAGAAAAATCATTTACAAAATCTGACCTTTGCTTGCCCAAAAAGATTTACCATTTAACAATAACCTTTACGGCTAGTTTGGATTGATGGAATTGGAAGGAAAGGAAAAGAAAATAAAGGGGATGATAGTGTTTATTATGTTTGGTTTGTTAAAAATGAGAGAAAAGAAAGGATTAGGAGTGATCCCTCCGAATCTCTCATATGCTATTCTCTCAAACTCTCAAAAATGAAAAGATTTGGAGAGAAAGGATAAGGTTTAACTAAAATTTTCTTAAGACCAAAACTAACCATAACATTTTAAAAGACAGGAGCATGATAGCTAATAAAAAGAGATATGATAGTAAATTGTTTAAAATGTTATCTTTTCTTTTCTCTCGTTTAGCTTTTCCAAATAAGAATATTATCATTTCCTTTCTTTTTTTTCATAATTTATCCAAACATGAATACAAGTTTTTGCTATCCTTTCTTTTCTTTTCTTTTATCTCATAATTAATGTTATCATTTCTTTTCTTATTTCTTCTGTTTATCCAAACAAAGCCTTAACAAACCAGTAACAACTCACTACATACATACCTTATCATGTATATAGAATCAATATAATGAATTTGTAATAACAAAAAGAAATTGGTTCAGGATCTTACAATTTTGACAGAAACTGTCTCAAAACCATTGAGTTAGCTAAAAGAGAGAAAACAAAGAAAAAATATCACAGAATTAGCAAGGCACAAAGAGAACTTGACTAAATAAGAATCAAAGAAAAATAAACAGAGATGCAGATAGATTTCACCAAAGAGAAAGAACCAAGTAAAGTGTATATAAAATTTGAAGTGTTCACATGTTACATATAGCACAATATGTATAATCAGATGTGTAAAAATCTGAATTGAGTAAGATACACTAAGAAAGAAAAAAAAAAGAAGAAATGATACAACATATAAACAAACCAATAAAAAGTAAACAGTAGCCAAAATCAAACCAATAGTCGTCAAATTTTCACAATTCATAATTTAATGGAAAAAAAAACATAATGTTGCAATCAACCTTCAATTAACCAGTAACAACTCACTGCATGCATATTTTATATATATGTATACGTGTATAGAATCAATATAATGATTTTGTAATAACAAAAAGGAATTGGTTCAAGATCTTACAATTTTGACAGCAACGATCTCAAAACTATTGAGTAATTGAAAGAGAGAAAATAAAGAGAAGAGATCACAAAATTAGCAAGGCACAAAGAGGACATGAAGAAATAAGAAAATAAATAAATAAACACACACATAAAGTTCACCTAAGAGAGAACCAATTAAAAGTGTGTATAAAATTTTAAGTATTCACATATTGCATATAGCACAATTATCGATCTATAACCAAATGTGTAAAAATCCAAAACCAATTGCTGATTTCATTTAATGAACATGTTAATGGATGGATTCAAAAAATGGTGAAATAAATAGAAAAAATGAAATAAATTAGCCTAAGAAAAAAATAAGAAGGGAAGATTAGATTAAAATTTGATCAAATATGTTCTAAAATTTAAAATAAAACATACATTTTCAAAAATAGGGGTTTTTGTTGCAATTTGATTCACATGAACTAGATACGAATTGTGAGATATTTTATTGTAACTGGCAAATTCAGTGTCAAAACTAAGTTGATCGAGTTATAATTGTTGACCTCAAGGTTTCAACTTAAGGTTATTTGAGTGATTTTGATGATAAAAATCTATTGTGGTATAGATCTAATAAGTTTACTTAAGTATTCATTTTACAAGGTATCAAATTATCTCACGTATCTTAAAGACTTTGGACTTCAAAGAGCCTTCCAAGAAGATATATTAAGTCACATGATCATAGAACTCAAATATCAAAAATCAATATCAATGGCAAAGTTGAAGTATTTCCAAGCTTGATAGAACCCAAAAGATTAAAGATTTGAAGATAAAAAAAACTTAGACGAAAATTATAAAAGGGGCCTTTTAATATTTAATATATTTATATCAAATAATAATTAATAATATTTATTTAAAAATTATTTTTCTTGCTTTTTGAGATGCAAAGTTACTAATTAGATTTTTGTATTCAAGTTTTGTTAAAATATCTTTTTTCAATAGATAATATAGCGAGTCCATTTAATCTTTCTTGTGACATAGTTGATCTTAGATGTGATTTTATCAACTTTAACTTCGAAAAACTCCTTTTTGCTGCAGCAACAATTATAGGTATTGTAAATAATATTCTGTAAGCAATGCATGCATTTGGAAAAGAATCTAGTCTTTTTATATAATTTAACATTTCAATTGGAGTATTTGTTTCTATTTGTAAAATTTCTTTTAAATTATTTAATTATGAAAATAAATCTATATCATCAATATCAGAAGACTCATCATGTTTTCATCTTTAGGAAAATTGAATTCATTATATCTAATTGGACCATTTTCTACTAATAAATCCCTTACTTTTGTATAAATATTTTTCCATTGTCCACGATCATAGATATTTGTGGGAATTGAATATGATTTTTAATTAAAATCTTCATTTTTTTTACTTGTTTCACTTTTTTTCAATTTTTTTTTATGTTCTTCATAAAGAATTTTCTTATCACACATTTGATTATAATTATGAATAAAGTCACAAATATCTTTTTCTTTCATTATTGTACAGTCTTCTAATTCTTTTAGATGACTTTGTTGTTCTTTTGTAGAATTTTCACCTATTTTTTTTGTTATTTGATTATTAGGGTTAACAAATTTATCACGAGTTTCTTTTTGAGATTAAATTAGTTTATCTATTCTTTTTTTCTTTTTAATTTTTTCATATCCCAATTCATACTTTCTAGTATACATATTCTGATATCCAAATTCTAATATTATAAATAACAATAATTACAAAAACAATATACAATTTTATGATAACAAAAAATAATAAGACTAAAAAATAATTTAAATTAAAGAACAATATAACCTGATATTAGAAAAATTCACTATAATGCTCCTTAATTATTTTGTAGCTAGTAGCTTGAAATCTTCCAATAATTTTATAGCTATGATGAGTGAGAAGAAAAATATGTTGCAATGAGAGACTGAGAGAAGAGAAAGATGGAGATTGGAGAGTCTGTGAAAGAATAGAAAAGATAAACATTGCAGAGAAAGAAAAAAGTCAAAAACGTGTAAAGGGAAAAAAAATTAATAGGAGATGACAAGTTTTTCAATTTCCTAAAATTCTTGGTTAGTGTATCGGTTAGTGTAAAAGTCAAGTGTTAGTATATATTAAATATAGTATTTTGGCAGGTGTAATGAGAGGAGAGAGGGAAATTGCCATATTAGTTGGGGTTTAATAATAAGAGAATTTATTTTAAAATAAGTCTAATAATAATAGATTATTTTAGAAAGTTTTATAATATAAGGATTTTTTTTGGGGGGGGGGGGGGGGGCTTCTATTGGCTGGTGCCTTAGGCGAACGCCTAAGGCACCAGCCGGCCCTAAGCTTACACTTGCAAATCATTCTATTGTAATTTATCTTTATCTTGTAAACCTAGAGTTGAGCTTTCTCTTGAATACTTTATTTATAACTCTAAGATATTGAGCTATCATTTGTATGTCTATCTATCGAGAGATATTCTCCAATATTGTACTTAAACTCTTATTCATTTTATTTAAGAGGAAATCCAAGAGGTGCTTTTAGAAAAAGGTGTAGCTTCGTGGAAGCTTGTAAAGGTTCATTCTCTATCTTATAAAGAGAATGATTAGGTAGCGTTCTCCACTCATTAGAGTGAGCAATTGTTATATCTTCGATGTTAAAAGAGAAAGAAAACTCAAGTCGTGCGTTTGACAATGAAGTCTTGGTGAGATCTTCACCGGAGAAAAGAAGCCCAAGTGTTGCACCTGGCAATTGTAAATTTTTGCTTTTCATCTTTAAGGGAAGCTCGATAATGGAAACCTCAAAAGGTGCTCTTGAGGCATGGACTTAGACGACCAATGGAGGTGTCTTGAGTTTGTATTTCTCTAACCCTTAAATCCTTTACTTAATAGCATTTCATTTGTTTAAATTTCATATGTTTTATATGTATATGTATTAATGCTATGAGCTTACATGTTTTAATTTATATGAGGAGGATGAGATAAATGCTTGGAGTATGTTGATTGATTGAGTATTTATTTGATTATTCATTTGTCAATCATGTTGCACACCAAGTGTTTGATAAAATGTACAATCAATATAATCTTTATCTTATAAGCATTATATAGTGCACTTAGATGACCACTTTCACTTATTGAATACATAAGCTCACCAAGTATTTGACAAAAGTCCAAACAAGCCTAATTTTGTCAAAACAAGGTTAACCGAAAAAGTTTCATTGTTTGCTTAGAGTTCCTATTCAATCCCTCCCCCCCCCCGAGGTTTAAATCTTCATAATTGATCATGAAGCTCAATATCAAGTGAGAACGTCATATAGTCAAGGCAAGTGTGTGAGGACACTTTGCACTTAATATTTTGAAGTTCCATTTCGAAAACTAGGATTTTTGAGTTAAAATTTCAATTTTTTCAAAGTTGGACCAGTCCAACTCAAGTGCAACTGGTCCAATATGTCTCAATTGTTTAAAAATTTAATTTATGCAAAGTGGAATCGGTCCAACTCATGTGTAATCAGTTCAACTTTGCTGAAGTTGTTGATTCAATAAAGAAACTTCTGTTTTGGTTCAAATTGGTTTATAAAAAACCTTGAAACTTTGGAAAACGTACCAAAGGGTTTTTAACTTGTTTTCCAAGTATAATTAGGACTTTATTATATATAAATACTCTCTTAAGCTTTCTCTTTAATTAGATTTTATCAAAAATATTATTTTTAGAGAGAGAAATCTTTTGAAGTATCTTTTAGGGTAGCAAATTCCTCATTGATTTTCTTTTTATCTTTCTTTAAAAGCACACACATATTCACTGAGTGATTTAAGATGATACTCTCTACTTGATCAATTGTTCAAAGACTGCTTCAAAGATTTTTTATTGATTAAGTCATTGGATTGTTTGGTTTATTATCAATTGTTCGTTCATGAGGAGGGAGAAGGCAACTACGAAGGGGACATAATATTTGCGGAGTTTTTGTGTTCTTCGAGTTATCCTTTTGCAAGAATTATGACGTTAGCCTAAAGTTTGCAGCAATTGGACGTAGAGTCGCAAGAATAAGCTTGAGGCATTCAACATCAAATTCTTGGCATAGTGGAATGGGTGTGAGTTTGGAACATAGTTTGTAGTACTTTGCTTCAAGGATAATGGATTTGGTTCTCTGAGCTACAGCCACACCCGTGATTTTTTTTCGTCTTGGATTTTTCACTTATATTGGTGTTATCTTTACATCTTACTTTATTTACTTGTTTTGTGTGGTTGATTAATTTTTAATTTGACTAAAATTGGATTAATTTGAAAAATTGGACAAACGAGAAAATAAACATATTCACCCCCTTTAGATTTTAATCAAGATTTTGCAACCACTTCCGCACCATGCTACTCACATGACTCTCAAGGGTTCAAAGTTGTTGTTGGAAGACAAAAGAGAACCTCTAATAATTTTTGCATAGAGAGATAAAATGATCGGGAGAGATATTATAAGAGAGACTAATATAGGCAAAATTTGAATGTCAGATGAGATTATATAAGTTCAAACTAACATATTTCAAACAAGTTTAAGACACCACCAACCAACTTAAAACGATCACTGTTTTTTTTTTAAAAAAATAAAAATAATCTATTTAACTATGTTGATGAAAAAATCTGCACGGTTAGTTCGGCTCAAGTTTCCTACAAGATAGAGGAGATGTACCCGGTCGGCACTCACCATGACCGGTACTAGTGAGTGTCGGGTACCCTCCAATGATTAAGTCTCTGTTTGATAGATTAAAATAAAAAAGAAATTATGTAATTAATTTTTTTTGTATCTTTTTGGTTGAATGACTTCTCTTTTACAAGAGTCCTTACCTTCTTCAGCACGTAACATTTACTTCTTTGTTTTGGGGTTATTTTCCTTGTTGGGTTTCTCGTGTCGTTCAATCGTCGATGAAATTTAGAATACTATATCAGTTGCGCCCCCAATACCAAGGGATTGCTTGTTGAACTTCAAAAATGTCAATTTTTCCTTCAAGTATCATGTAGCTTGTAACAGTAAGTACTCCCATCATATACGTAGAGACGTCAACAATTTTTTGCTTGGTAGTATGTATATGCTTTTCGCGTACATTGATTTCAAACTCTGACTTTGACTAGTGGAGGTCTGAACAAACCTTTTGCATGGTAATTATATATATAATTTCTGAACAAATTTATTTAAGAAACATGTATATATAATTGTGCACTCAAATCAAGATTGCAATTTCACCCATACCTTGGTGCCAAAAAAAAAATCACACAACCTTGTGCATATAAAATAATAGCACATACAATTCAAAAGAAATCTAAATTTTTGAATCAATAAATATCATACAGTTTTTTTTTCAACTATTGTAGAAGGACATATATATAAATACACACACACATCACAGTATGAGGCGAGTAGAATTCGCTCTCCATGTGGGGCGAGCAGACCCCACAGGCTCGTCTGGGGTGAGAGAGCTAGCCCTTTATCTGGGGCGAGCAACTTGCTCCCCTAAACACAATCTCTGTGTCGCTAGAAAGCACGGACACTTCATCGAGGGTGTCGTACCCGTGTCAGACACTCAGACACTCCTCAAACATGTGTTGAACACTTCGTAGAAGTGTCCTGACATTTTTCTTTTTAAGACACTTCTCGGACACTCTTTGGACACTTCTTGGACACTCCTCGAACACATGTCATACACTTCGTAGCAGTGATGTATATTAAATTATTTCAAAAGGAAATTATATGCTACTAAGTTGTGATTAAAAATATAAGCTAAATATATATAGAGTACTAAATAAGTATGGTTCTTTAATCTATTTGTCTATTTTTGTTTATAAGTTTGTTTGATTTTTAATTACTTGATGATAAATTGAAGTATTTCTATAATGTAGTCTTTTTTTTGCTAAATGATTAATATATATTATATTATTATATTATTATTTTATAGACCTATACTTGTCGTGTCCATGTCCGTGTCCTATTTTTTTAGAATTTTTCGTATCGCCGTGTCCATGTCGTGTCGTGCCCGTGTCCGTGTCTGTACTTCCTAACTGTGTCGCTTAGGCAAATCATTATAACGAAACAATGCCCATCTAAATAGACCAAAATTGATAATTCGTTTAACTAATTGCAAATGCAATACTAGAGCCATAATCTACTATTGAAAATTCATGTAAGAGGTTGAGAGGTCATGTATAAATTAAGAACTAATATATCAAAAGCAAAACAAAACTATAAGTTGCACGGTATGGAAGTGGTTGCGAAAGTAAATTTAAAACTTAGAGGGGGTGAATAGGTTCACTTGCCCATTTGCTTAATTTTTCAAATTAATTCGATTTTAAGTCCAATTAAAAATTAATCAAACATATAAACTAAGTAAATAAAATAAAGTGCAAGAAGATAAAGATGGTAACAGATATACATGGAAAACCAAAATGGGGAAAAAATCACAGGGGAGACAAAAGTCTCAGGAAACCAATCCACTATGATGAAGCAAAGTACAGCAAATTCTGTCTCAGACTCAAAACCCTATTCACTCTGTCAAGAATCTGATGCGGAACACCTCAGGCTTACAATTGCGACTTTAGGTCCAACTACTACAGACTTTCGGTTAACGTCACAATCCTCATAGAAAGGTTGCTGGAAGAACAAAAATACTCAGCAAGTATTTTGTTCCCTTTGTAGTGCGATATGGTTCACCTTTCTTCTTCAGCAAGTAATAGAAGAACTACAAATCCAATGCTCTAATTAATAGATACATTTGATGCAGTCTCTGAACAGTCAATCAGTAGAAGAACATCATTCTAAATATATCTCGTGAATTATAGGTCTGTACTCTCAAAATATAAAAAATATTTTGCCCTTAAAATATTGTATAAGCTTTCTTTCTCTAAAAATATTAATTCTCAAGGCATACATGTAGAGAAAACTTTGATAAGTATATATAGGCAAGGGAGTCCTAATCTTACTTGAAAAAAGTTAAAAACCAATATAGAACTCTCCTAGAAGTTTCAAACCAAATAGGAATAAGAATTTTTGTCAAAAATAATTTCTTATTTGGAATAGGATAAGTGGGACCGGTGCTCAAAATGTAGGACCAGTTGGACTTTTAAAATTTTCTGCAGAATCCAAACTACCGAGCAAAGTTGGACCGGTCTTGAAAATTGGGGACCGGTCCTATTTTAAAAGACCCTAATTTTTCCTAGAAACCCTAATTTTTAAAAATAGGCTCAAAAACATAAAGTGCAATGTGTCGTCACCATACCTACCTGTACTATATGATTTTCTCCTTAGATTAACTGTTTTCATGCACTTGTGTATCAGTTCAAAGATATTGATGATCGATATAAAAAATAAAGGGAAAATCACAACTCAATCTATCAAGTTTTGAACACCGAAATTCGCCAATTACAAATATCTATCTCACAAAACCAATTCTCATGGATCAAAAACCAATGCTAAGTTTTGATTTTGATATTCTGTTTTGTTTTTGAACTTATGTTTGGATCATAAAGATTAAATACCATTCAAACATAAGTTAAAAAACAAAATAGAATATCAAAATCAAGACATAAAATCCAAAAAGATGACCTAGACATCCATATCTATCAAAACAGATCAAGTCTATAACAAAAATATCAAGGCCTAAAGCCTAATCCTAATCATCATCTCCATCATCATCACCATCATAAGTAACAACAAGGTCAATTTTGTTAATCCTAGCATGTAGTCGATCAAATCCTTACTGCATGAACCTCATAACTTGGTTCGGCTGATTTGCTATCACCAAAGTGCCAGTCGCAAAAAGCTGAAAGACTCCACAACCTCGACCAGCTCCTTATCCAAACTCATAAGCCTTCCTATCATTTTCCTTCTTGTTTACCGAACGGGTAATGGAGGTACAATCAATCACTTGTTTCGATTTCTCACTATTTGCTCCTTCAGGAATAGAACCCTAACACTCTTCAAAATAGTCATCACAATCTATGGGAATGTTAGGGCAGATGAAGACCTAGAGTATCTAGTAACTAAGATCATGGTCCTCATGATTGTAGCGAAAAGGTTGATAGGAGCCTCCCGAATAATATAATATAACATCTCAGCCCGACTCTTAATCAAATTTCCTTTGTGGTCATGAGGATCAAGATTATATGAGACCACCAAGTTCAATGCTAACACATTATGAGTGAGATAAAGTGAGGGCAACCTGTCCATTAACCTTAGGTCAGTGGGTATACACAATAAACTAATCAAGTCATCCATAGACGAATGGTTTGGATCCTCAACTTGGTAGGGCAAGATTATGCCATCCTCAACCTCCTCTACACCCAAAATATGAGCAATGGTGTCTTTGGTAACCTCAATCCAAACGTCATAACACTTTGTCACAAATGTTAAGTCATCCAAGTTCGATATGATCACATTACTATAGAAATACCTAACCATGTCCGACTTGACTATTTCACGTAATTCACACAATGACTCACAACCATTGTCTTCAAAGTACTTCACAAACTCCAATTGTCATTCCCTTTTGATCTCCTAAAGATTGACCTTCAATTCAATTCTCACTGCTCGACAACCAACCACATTGAAAAGGTTGTTAAAATTGAAGTCATCCTCAAACATGTTTCGAGTGAATACAATGCAGTTTTCCACACTTATTAACGCCTCGGTGCATCCCCGTTTGCGTGTCATCAACACGACAATGAAACGAACCAAGAATAATGTCAAAAGCTTTATTGGAAAAATTTATAAAACACCTAGAGTGCAACACTAAAAACCTCAAGTTTCAATGAGTCTTGTTTGATCAATTAGCCACCAATCAACAAACAACCAATAAAAACTCCAAATAATCCAATCCCAACCTCCAAAATCAACAATCCATATGAAAAATAGAGAAGAAGAGAATGAGTGAGAGTTGAGAGTGTTTGAGAGTTTGAGAGATGAGATGAGAGTATGTGAGTGTTTGTGAGTGAGTGCTGAGTGTTTAAAACTAAAACGCACGTTCGGATGTGCTCAATATTGGGCATCCGCTAAGTGCAACCGATGCTCGTTTATCAGGATTGGTCTAACTTATCTCAGTATCTCTGGACATGTAAAAGTGCGACCGGTCCTGGCATTTGGGGACCGGTCTAACTTTGTGAATTATAAAAAAAATTCAATTTGGACCTCAATTCACCAAAACTCACTTCAACCTATCTCAACTAAAAGCACTAAATTTTCAAACATAAACAAAACGAAATTTTTTTTTTTTATATATAAAAAATATGAGGATAATCAAAATAGATTTTTCATATAATAAAATGAGTCCTAAATTTTCTAAAAAATTTCAAAATATTTATAAACGCAAAATTTTAAAATCTATAATTTTTCAATAAAATTCATCCTCAAATTCATGATCATGGCACAACTTCCAATACACAAATATTTATAAAAATTTAGAAATTTATCTAAAAAATTCATGTGTGTGTGCGCAATCCAACATCATCAAAAATTAATCAAATTTCTTTAATTCATCTTCTAAAACACATTGGATAATAAACAAATAAAACTACACATGATCAAATATTTTTTCATTGAATTTTATTTTTTTATATTTCTAAGACGGTGACTTTCACGCTTACAAGCAACCAACTATTTTATTAAAATAACTTCTTTTTAAAGATATCCAATTGGAGATTTATGTCGTAATAGTAGCTTCGAACAAATCCGAAAGGTAGCCTTTTCCTTTTGTCTTAGATCTCCAACAATTTTTTTTTTATTTTTTTTCTTTTCTTTTTCTACTGAATAAAAATAGAATATTTTTTTTTCATTTTTTTTTCATTGATTATTTAAGCCTTCAATGATAATCATACAATATACTCTAGTCAACTTCACAATAGTTTTTAATCAATTCTCTCATAATTGGACTAGTGCACAAATTGTATGGACTCAAAAGATTCACCACTAAAAATATATAAATACAACACATTAGTTATCAATGCTTAGATCATAAAATCAAGTACTTCATCCATTGATAAACTAAGTGTCACATGCATTCACAAATCGAAGTGTAATTAAAAAGAAATATAAAGAATTCTCATTATTTCTTAGAAAAATAGGATTATAATAATCTCATATGATTATTACCAAAAATAAACAAAAGTTCAACTTATTCTAAAATATATAGTCTAATGAAAAACAAATGTTGAACATAAGCATAGTTCATGACTATAAAAGTCCTAATAACCTAGTTAGGAGGTTTTGCACCCAGAGACCTATTAGGAATAAATTCCATAGTATCAACAGGTACAAACTTATCCAAATCTTCCTTTCTCATCCAAATTGTTTTAACATGCAAACTATCAGGAAAGTATTGTAGAGAAACAAAAACATTCTTCTTTTTATTTGAATTCTTTTTAGCTTGAAATTTTTGAGTTTGTTCCAATTATTTTACTTTCTAGCATAAACCATATTCTTAGCAAAAGAATTATGCACATGAAAATCAGAATTAGATTATTTTCTTTTCTTATAGCAATAGTGTTGACTATGTTCATTCTTACCACAAAAAGTACAATGGAGCACATTGGACACAACATTAGCATGCAAAGACTCAACGTGAACCTTAGGTTTGGGTGTAGGTAAATTCAAGTTCTTGGGTTTGACAAAGACAGTTTTGTGATATATAAATTTGTAATTGACATATTTCGGTGATCAAAACCTGATTGATCGAGTTGTAATTTTTGAATTATTTTTTGTATCGATCATCAACATCTTCGAGCTGACACTCAAGTGCATGGAAGCCGACAAAATCAGTAAAAATACCATATAGTACAGGTAAGTATGGTGAAGACACTCTGCACTTTTTAGTTCTGAGCCTATTTTGAAAAACCAGGGTTTAAATGCAAAATTTAGGGTTTTTCAAAGTAGGACCGGTCCTCAATATTTAGGATCGGTCCAACTTTTCTCGATAAAGTTGGTTTCTGCAGTTTTTCAAAAGTCCCACCGGTCCTAGTTATTTGGCACCGGTCCCACTTAACCTGTTCCAAATAGGAAATAAATTTTGACGGAAATCCTGATTCCTATTGGGTTTGAAACTTCTAGGAAAGTTCTATTTTGGTAATTAACTCATTTTCCAAGTAGAATTAGAACTTCCTTACCTATATATATGTATTCATATTTTCTCTACAAATACGCCCTAGAATATTATTTTTAGAGAAAGAAAGTATATACATTATAATTAGGGTTATATATTTTTAAGAACACACATCCATACTTCACGAGTGATATTTAGGATGGTGTTCTACTTCTGATTAGCTACTCAGAGATTGTATCAAATTTATTTGCTGATCAGAACATTAGATCGATGGTTCTTCGCTTGCTTGTCTGCTGAGGAAGAAAGGTGACCAGATTGCACTATGAAGGGAACAAAATACCTGCTGAGTATTTTGGTTCTTCCAGCAACCTTTCTGTAAGGGTGGTGACGTTAGCCAGAAGTCTGCAGCAGTTGGACGTGTTGTCACAATCATAAGCCTGAGGTGTTCCGCATCAGATCCTTGACAGAGTGAAGAGGGGTGTGAGACTGAGACAGAGTCTGTTGTACTTTGCTTCATCATAGTGAAGTGGTTCCCTGAGGCGTGCTGCCTCCCTCCGTGGTTTTTCCTGCCTTAGGTTTCCACGTATATCTGGTGCATTCTTTTCTTTACTTGCACTTTATTTATTTGCTTGCTTTAATTGTATGATTAATTTGACTTAAAATTGAATTAATTAAAAATTAAGCAAACGAGCAAGTGATCCTATTCACCCCCCTCTAGGTTCTAAAATACTTTTCGCAATCGCTTCCACACCGCGCAACTCACAAGTTTTACCCTCAGATGATGACCTAATAAAATCTAATCCAGTTTTATCTCCTACAGGCTTACCAACACTAATCATGCAATCAAGCTTAATCTACCCAAAAATAAATGCAATCAATTTCTCTTGTGACTTTTTCAATTCAAACTCAATAACATTAATTCTAACAAAAAGAGCATCTTTGGCATAGATAGCTTAACTTACCTCACTTTTGAAAAATTTGAATTTACTTTGAAGATTCAGAATTTCTGATTTATTTTCTTCAATCTTTTTCTGGATCTTCTCACTTTATTCTTTTTCACTTTTCACCATTTCTAATTGTTTTGTTTACTTTTTGTAGGCTCTCTTAACTTTAATAGTTTCTGTAAATAACTCCTTAAAAGCTTTGGACAATTCTTCCTTGATTAGTTCTTCTTTTTCTTCATCTTCAGAATCATCAGACCCAACTTGGCTTAAAGTTGTAAACTTCTCTGTTTTACCTACATCAGAAGAAGAATCCTTAGCAGTATCATCATTCGGTAAAAGAACAAAAGCAAGAGCATCATTCTCAATAGAAGAATCACTACCAGAGTTAAAAGACTCAGACTCATAAATAATAACTTTCATGACTTTATTTTTAACTTTTGAAGTTTTATTTGCATTAAATCTTTTTTCTTAGGACTTTGATATTGAGTAGATGCGTGAACTTTACAACCATATGTCTAACAAGTGATTTTAGAATCCTTAGAGTCATCAACTTCTTTTCCTTTCCTCTCCTTACCTTTGGATAATGAGCCTTAATTTCAGAATTTAGAATAATTTCCTTACCTAAGATTTTTCATATTTTTCATATTTAAGGATCTTCTTAAATTTCCTAGCAAGGAGTGCAACATCATTATCTAAATCATATTCAAAACTTTCAACCTTTTTAACTTCAGTTTTTAAAGAATTTAAAACATTTGATAAACTTGAAATCTTAGAAGTCTTTGAGGTTTTTAAAGTCAAATTTTTTTATTTATGAAGTTTTTGATATTTCATCTCAAAAGTTTGAATAGATCCAACTAATTCTACCACCTCTATAGAATCAACATCTTTGCTCTCATCTAAGGCTTTTAACTTAGCTTGAAACCTATCAAGTAGTGACCTCATGATTTTTTTAACAACCTGAAAAGATGAAATTTTCTCACCAAGTTTAGCACAACTTTGAACAATATCATTAAGCTTATAATAAAAATCAGAGAACTTCTTATGTTCATCCATTGTAATTGTTTCAAACTTAGTTGCTAGCATTTGTAACTTTGACTTCCTTACCTTGGTGGTACCCTCATGAGTTACCTGTAAAATATCTCACGCTTTTTTCGAAGTGGAACATGCAGATATTCTTGCAAATTCAGAAAGAACAACATAATTAAGTGCCTGTTTGGGGGAGCTTTCTTAGGCCTCAAAAAGTCCTTCTAGGCATCAAAAGTCCTTTTTAAAAAAGATGACATTTGATTACACATATGTAAAGGCCTTTCCAAAGAAGCCGGTGGTCAAGAAGCCCATTTCAGATAAGTAAAAAAATGTTGCTTTTAGAACTTCCTTTTAGGAAGCTAAATTTTCTTTTCAAATAAATTTGTTATTTTACTAATTTGTCCATATACTTCTTATATATTAATAAGATTGTGTTATATTATCTTTTGATTTCTAGTTCCTCCACTGCCACTACTACTTCCACCACCACCAGTACTGCCACCTCCACCACCATCGCCACCATTACCTCCACTGCCACCGCCACACCTCCCCCATTACCATCACCATTGTTGCTTTCTACCACCACCACAATCACTGTCGCCACCACCACCACTACTACCACCACCATTGCTGTCACCGCCTTCCACCACCGCCACTATTATCATTACCTCCACCATTGCCACCACCAACAACGCCACCTCCACCGCTACCACCACAACTTCCTTCCATTGTCAACTTCATGTTTTCTAAGGGTTATAATCGTTGTTAAAGATAAGGGATAATATTGTTAAGAAAAAAAATAATTTAAAAGTTGAAGTATATTTAAAAAATGCACTAGCCAGACGTCCTTTATCTCCTAAATTCCTTCTAACAAAATTTCTTTTACGAAGCCCTTATCAATAAAGTCCTTTTGATATTAGGAAGTTCCCCCCAAACGGGATCTAAATATAACATATAAACTCCTATTGTTATTGTTAGCTTCTTCATGCTTAGCATTTGACCATGTTGTTTTATCTTTAATTATAATTATAAGGGCATCACCAGTTTCAGTGGTAGTAGTAGAAATTATATATCCATTCTCAACAGACATCCAAACTCTTTTGATGTTGTTTTAAAAGTGTTAAATAACTCGCAAGTGTATGAATTTATTGAAGTATAGATCGGCAAGAACGAGGTCGAACCCAAGGGAATGCTTTGAGAAGAAAAACTAATACAAATTCAAATTAATTTAAAACTAATCTAGTTTAAACAAAAGTTGGTTGATTTGAGAAAAATTAACTAACATGCAAACAAAATAACACTATTGAAATCAAATAGAGAAAATAACTAAGATTTCGGATTCCACCACCATTAAATCCATGAAGCTCCTAATATTCATTTATTAATCCCCAAATTTAGAGTAGCAATCAAGAAATTAATCTATTGCTTACTCAAGATTTAACAAAAAAGTACTATGAAAAATATATTAAAAAGGTAGATTTTCCTTCGCTTCACTGGTGTAAAACTCTAAGCATCTTATAAATCCAATTTAATAAAAAACATAAGATCAAAGATTATCACTTTTAAGAAATATAAACCCAAACTTAGATTAATTATAATACTTTCTAACTACCACATATATATGATATAGATGGTGAAAGAACTAAAAAATAATTAATCACAAGAAGCAAAAATCATAAGCATTTAAATCATACACATGAGAATCAATTAATGAAAAAAATAAATTCACTTCATTAATGGAGGTTTCCTCCTCAACCCTAGTTGAAAAGTTTAGTTACACATGGTAGAAGAAGATAACAAATAAATAAATAAAACCTAGATGGTCTATGTCTTCTCTGCCTTTGCCTCCACTTGTTTTCTCTTCCCCAATCATATTCATCTCTTTCTCTTATATAGAGGTCCTCTAGGGTGTTCTCCAAGTAAAAGAAAATAGGAAAGTGTTTAGGAGAAAATTTGCCAGAATATTTTCTCTGAATTGAAATCCAATTTTGACATTGAATTAGTGCGATTCACGAAATTTTTGTGAAATATAAATATCTCAAGGATCTAATTTCGTTCAATTCAAGCGCAAATCAAGTCGAATTGATGCTCGGAAATAAGACTTTCGGGCTATTTTCCAAAACGGGATTAGAACTGGATTACGCGCAGAATTGGGCTTCAGGCCCGTAATCTCCTTAAACAGTTATAATTCTCTTAGACCTTTTCCTTGGGCTGATTTGAGTTAAAATATTGAGTTGAATAGATTCATTTAATGTAGGCTTCATATAACCCTCTTGAATGTTTTCTTTAAAAGCCCAAAAATTATGGTTTTAACTGAAATAATCATTAAGGCCTGAAAAGATAGAAAACACAAAAATAAAGTAAAATCACAAATAAACTATTACTAATAGAATAAATATGAAAATTAAGAGGCTAGAATGTGTAACATTCAACGCCGATCATCTCTCACCTTGAGATTTAAGAAAAGCTTTAATGCGAGGCTTCCGAAAAGTAAAATTTGAACCATCAAACAAAGGAGTTTGCCGAATTGATCCACCCTATTTCATACTAGATTCCATGATGATTTTTGAAAACAAAAATAATTTTTGATTTAAAAAAATACTTTGCAAGGAACTACTCATAAATTAGAGAATACTGCTCTGATACCAATTATGAGTTACACGGTCTGGAAGTGGTTGCGAAAGTAAATTTAAAACCTATGGGGGTGAATATGTTTACTTGCTCGTTTGCTTAAATTTCTAAATTAATTCGATTTAAAGTTCAATTAAAAATTAATCAAACATATAAAACAAGTAAATAAAACAAAGTACGAGAAAGATAAAGATGACACTAGATATACGTGAAAAAACCAGATCGGGAAAAACCACAGAGAAGGCAAAAGCCTCAGGAAACCAATCCACTATGATGAAACAAAGTACAATAGACTTTGTCTCAGGCTCACACCCCTCTTCAATTTGTCAAGAATCTGATGTGGAACACCTCGGACTTACAATTGTGACTTCAGGTCCAACTGCTACAGATTTTTGGCTAATGTCACGATCCTCACATAAAGGTTGCTGGAAGAACAAAAATACTCAGCAAGTATTTTGCTCCTTTTGTAGTGCGATATTGTTCACATTTATTCTTCAGCAAGTAATAGAAGAACCACAAATCTAATACTCTAATCAGTAGATAAATTTGATGCAGTCTCTGAATAGTCAATCAGTAAAAAAACATCATCCTAAATATCTTTCGTGAATTATAAATTCTCAAAATATAGAAAAATATTTTGCCCTTAAAATACTGTATAAGTTTTCTCTCTCTAAAAATATTAATTCTCAAGGCATACATTTAGAGAAAACCTAGATAAATATATATAGGCAAGGGAGTCCTAATCCTACTTGAAAAAAAAGTTGAAAATCAAAATAGAACTCTCCTGGAAGTTTCACTCAAAAATAATTTTCTATTTGGAACAAGATAAGTCGGACAGGTGCTCAAAATGTAGGATTGATGGAACTTTTAAAAATTTCAGCAAAAATCAAACTGTCGAGCAAAGTTGAACCGGTCTCGAAAATTGGGGACTGGTCTTATTTTGAAAAACCCTAATTTTTTCCAAAAATCCTAATTTTTCAAAATAGGCTCGAAAACATAAAGTGTAACGTGTCGTCACCATACTTACTTGAACTATATGATGTTTTCCTTAGATTAACTGTTTCCATGCACTTGTATATCATCTCAAAGATGTTGATGATCGATATAGAAAATAAAGAGAAAATTATAACTCGATCTATTAAGTTTTGAACACCAAAATTTGCCAATTACAAATGTCTATCTCACAAAACCAATTATCATGATGTTGTTGCCATGCATATTATGGCTAGCTATAAGACTGACCCTAACTATTTTGCTCAAAATATTATGTGTGTGTGTGTAGTCACGTGGCCTTGGTTTCCTTTTAAAATCAATGTAGTTACATGAACGCAAAACACCTTGGCACAAATGTCGATGCAATTATATGTAGTTTTTTTTACAGCTTCTTCCACTTGGGAAACCAAAGCACAACATATATATGTACAACAGTTTGGGCAAAGCCCTGCTTGCGAACATGTTTTGAGAAAGAGAGGAGAGAGAGAGATAAAAAAAGAACTTTTATGACTTTTTTTAGCAAAAGACCTTTTTTGGCAAAGGACATTTTAGAGCGAAATACCTTTTTTGGCAAAACATGTTTTTTTGGAAAAACATCTTTCTATGGCAAAACACTTTCTTTGGCAAAGCACATTTTCTAACAAAGCACCTTTTCTAACAAAGGACCTTTTAGTAATGGAATTTTTGACAATGGTCCTTTTGGTAATGAGATTTTTGGCAATGGTCCTTTTTGGTAATGGACCTTTTGGCAATGAATGGAAATAGTCCTTTTTTTTTGGCAAGTGAACTTTTTCTTAACATTTTAATAAAGGAAGTAGTCATCCCAAGTAGCTTACCCTTTTAATAAGGGGGTTCGTAGTCTCGAACTTCACACAGATTTTTTCTATAATAGGAGGGTTCGTAGTCTCGAACTTCACAGAGATTTTTCCTTTAATAAGGAGGCTCTTTTAATACAGGGTAGCGATAACGAGTTTCACTCAACCCACCTATTTAATAAGGGGACCCTTTTAGTATAAGGTAGCGATAACGAGCTTCACTCAGCTCACCTCTTTAATAAGGGACCCTTTCATTACATGGTATAATAATAGTCCCAAGCTTCACTCTACCCGCCCTTTTAATAAGGGGAACTCCTTTAATAAGGGGAGTAGTAAGTTACGTTGCCTTTTTAATAAGGGGGTTGTTAATCGACATTGTTGAAGGCCCTTTAATAAGGGGCGGATTGTTGCTCAGACCTTTAATAAGGAATGTAGTTAGCTCGACCCTTTAATAAGGTGAGTTAGCCCTTTTGTATACTGTTCGACATTTCCTCATTGAAGAAGTTGTTTCTATTATAATATCCTGAGCCAATATGCCCCAAATATTTGGTTGTTGATGACTTTGTAATGCTCCCAATTGGGGCCAAATTTTCCATTGTTGGGTCCTTATCAATCTAAACTATAGCTTGATCGCTTCTTAACTCGTTGATACCATGGTCAATTGACAAATACTATGTGAAGGTGATGGCCTTTATGGGATGAAATTTGTTCTCCCCAGTATCACGTTGCAGGTGGATGTGCAGTCTACCACAAGAAGTCCATTATCATTATCCTTGAAGATGAGGAACCTGAAATACAAGCACACTCCTAGTTTGTCTATGTTGAACTGCCTTTCGACTAATTTTATATCATTAAACTATACTCGACAGCTCGATCAATTGGTGGCAAGTTAGTTCGGCAAGGAGGCCAGTTCAATGGGGAAGTTGGTTCGTTTGGCATGTTAGTCAATCCCTCTGTTATGCTTTTGGTCTCTTCAATTAGTTGATGATGATTGTCTTGATATGTTTTGAGTGAGGTTTGCACCACCCCATTTGATTCCCAGTTATAGATTTACGGTGTGCCTGATCAAACTCCTAGTATATTGGATCACACTTTGATCAATCTTGACATGGGTTGTGAGACCCCGATACATGATAATTCTCATTAGCATAATTTAATTTTTGAGTAAACATGAATTATATATGAATATTTTATATGTACAATAAATTGGGAGGAGGTAGCATGTAGCATGCCTAGAGTGGGTTGTATTGTGAAGTTTATTTTATGCATCCTAGTAGGTTTAACTATTGTAGGATGTTAATTAGAAGTTATATTTTAGTATATCTAAATATTAATTTAGAGTTAGTGAGGTGCTTGTGGGAAATGAAGTGGTTTAGAAGGGTTAGAGGGCAAATAACTTGAGGGGGTGATGTACAAATTTAAAGTGTTGAAGGAGGTGAAGTGCAAATGATCTAAAATGGGGCTAGGTGTCAAAAATTGGTGTCAAAGACATGAGTAAGCAATATAGATCAGATTGGGAGAGGAGCTTATCTCTACAACTCTTGTGCCTTGTTTGGCAAAAACAAGTTTTAGAGTCTTAGAGTGGTAGAGAAGTTAGGAGAGAGGAGACTAAGCAAAGAGGAGGAAGGAAAAGAAGGAAAATTCAAGTTAAATACTTGTGAGTTCTATGATTCATTAGCTTTCATGTTTTATGTTGATTGTAATATATATATATATGATTTTGTATAGCAAATCATTGAAGGAAGGCATGAAATTATCATGTATGCTTGAATATGTGTGTGTAGAGAAAAAGTGTAATACTATGTGAATGGTAGAGTTGATTTTTATGGTTTTGATTGCATTTTGTTGGTATAAAATGAAAGAAATCATGTTATAAATATGTTCTATGATGATTAATAGGAGCTGGAAGTACTATATATGAAGTTTGCATGAAAAAGAAGTGAAAAAGATGAAAAACGTGATCTGCAGACAGCCTGTAGTCACCTTACAAGAATGGCTATAAAACACTGTAGAAAATTCGAAATTGAGTTCTGTTTGTTGGGTTGGAAAGTAGACTGGTAGAGCTTTCCAGAAATGTATGGTAGAGCACGTAGTTATTTCTGAATCGAAACAGTTTAATTGTTAAAGTTTGGTGAAAAACAGGGACTGTGGGAGAGATAGAATTAAAAACAGTCCATTGTTTGGCTTATTTATGAAAAACTAACCATTGAATCATGCTCTAATTTAGTATGATGTTCTTGCATATGTTTCCTATCTACTATAAAATTTGTAGGCCAACTGGAGGTCGGGAAGTCCTTCATTTGGAGTGAAAATGTGGACAGCATGTAGGGAAGAAAATATATTCTTGAAATTTCAATTGTGAAGGTGTTAGATTGAATACTTGGAGTGTGGTGTAATTAGTGTACTTAATCATATTAGTATTGATTTGGAAGGTGGTGCAACAATGTATACTTGTAAGATAAGGTAAATGATGAGCTTGATATTCTTGCTTACAATGTGTTTGACAAAATGTTCCAATAAGCTTATAGTTTATGATTATCATGATTGATCCTTGAAATTTATATGAATGAAGTTTGTGATGATTGTTGTTTTCTTATATTTAGAAATCTATATGATGTGAGTATAATGTCCTATAGGCAAGGAGGAAGAACTACACCCTCAACAACAACGGGATAAGTAACAAGTTGGAAGATACCCAAGGTGAGTGCTTCCACTAGAAGTGTATTATTTGAATGTATACATTGAAGTATGGAAAATGTCTATATGATGTGAAGATACCTATATAGTATGAAGATGCTTATAAAGCATGAAGATGCCTATAAGGCATGAAGTTATATAAGGTTCATACTCTGGCCAAGAAGGAGAGTAGAAAGTTATAATATCTATATAGCTTGAAGTTATCAAAAGATATCCATGATTATTATTCTGATGTAGTAGTGTTACATTCACTGGGCTTTAGGCTCACTTTTGTTATATACATGTTTTTCAGGTTCAAGGTTTTGTAGCCACTACCGAGTCTAGAGTCTTGGGGATTTGATTGGGAAATGAGGAGGATAAAGTGTTTTGTTTAACATGTAAATATTGTAGAGGAGTTTTATGGTAAACTCATAATGAGATGTGTTGTGATGGTGATTACTTGTAATATAAGCTTGTGGTTTGTTTGGATTTGTAGATTATTAAATATGCATTCTAATGTGGATTAATGTCAATTTTGTTTGATATTAATGAAGATGGTTAGATACACTTAATTGTTCACTAATTTATATTATGATATAAATTGGGTTGGGGTGTGTCATGGGTTGACGTGGATTTCCCCCGCTGAATATGGTGGATGGAGGATCTTGACATGGAGATTCTTGATTCTATAGTGGTGGGGGACCTATGGGAACATAGATCCCCCCTGGCCAGGAGCTTGCAGCCACCAGATCACATCGAAGAGACAAAATTTTCAAGAAACTAATCATTTTTCACAAATGGAGTCAGTTGTCGATGCAAAAATCTGCATGATTCGGTTTGACGCAAATTTCTTACAAGATAGAGGAGAATTGACCAGGACTGGCACTGGCGTGTGCCGACCGGGTATACTCTAACGATCAAGTCAGTACTTGATGGATTATAACAGAAAAGAAATTTTGTAATTTTTTGCATACCTTATTGGATTGAATGATTTCTCCTTTTATAGGAGTTCTTACCTTCTCCACACGTAACATTGACCTCTTCTAACACGTAACCTTTGCCTTCTCCAACAAGTAATTACCTCTTTGGGTTTATCTTGCCTTTTGGGTTTCTCGTGTCATTCAATCTTCTATGAGATTCAGAATATCATATCAAATATTATTAGAGAGTTGATTTTCAGTTGGAAGATAATAAATTTTAAAAATTAATTGGTTTAGAGTTTATTAAGAAGAGTACCTATTGGAGTGGAGAGAAAAGTTCCATGATAAGTGTAACAAGTTGGACGCTTGTTCTCTACCCAAAAGCCTAAATTATTAGGTATTACTGCATACCTACCTATTTATATCCAATTACTTTTCCATCTGGATCGGATGCGAGACAAGACCCTCTAACAATAAGCCACTCTTGAGATTCTACATTTCAATTTGGAGACAACTATTTGAAAAATGAACTCAAGAAAAGTTATGTAAGCATTTTTTTAAGATTAATGATTAGTCCGATTTCAACTATGCATCATTACTTTTTTTTTTTTTTTACAACTATAACAAGTCTTTTAAAATAGAAAAAGTCAAGTAAATATATTTTTAATTAAAACAAATGTTTAAAAATGCATATAAATATTAGAAATTCTATACATTTTTACAAGGAGCATAGTCTGTATAAATATAGACATAGATATATTGAATGACTTACTATATTCGCCTCTTTTTAACATTTTACTTACTAAATTTAAATATATATTAATGACTATTTTTTACTTTTTTATTTTATTTTGCAGGGCAGGTGATAATTGGTAAGTGTACCCTATTTTTAAATTCATTTCATTTTTAATTTAAAATGATATTGTTGTTCTTAATTAGAAACATTTAGCTCGAAAAAAAAAAAAAAGAAAAAAAAAACATTTATAAAAACAGAGTGCTAAACTGCTAACGTGACATTTCTCGTTCTGTGTCGGATTTTCGGGACTACTCATTTAACCAGTACCACCTTCGAGTTAAACATCGGGGGTTTGGCATAGCAGTAGAGAGATAATCGATCTTATATATATATATATATAAAGCGAGAGAGAGAGAGAGATAGAGAATATACAGAGATGGAGATAGAGTTGGAGCCGAGAGTGAAACCCCTGCCCTACAAAATCAAGGGCATGTCTCGAGAGTCGCCGTCTCAGAAGGCCACGCATGTCCTCGACACCGACCTTCGCAATCACTGGTCTACTGGTACCAATACCAAAGAATGGATCTTGCTAGAACTCGACGTATGCTCCTCCCTCTCTCTCTCTCTCTACACTTGAATTGTTTCGCTTAAAATTGATTAATTCAGCTTCTCGTGGTTGATTCAATTTGATCTTAATTTCAGTTTAAGTGAATTGTTTTTGTTTCTTTTTTAAAGTGTTTCATTTTTTGGTATTGGATTGATTGTCATTTGGATAATTTTGGAGAATTTGGTCGAGAGAGTGAAAGTAGGGTTTTTCATTGTATTTTTTTTTCTCAGTAGAAAGTTTATACATTACTTTGTGTCTTACTAAGTACAATGGATAGAGAAGTATGCGGAGAATTAGAATCTTTGTAGAGAAATTGAGTGTCGCGATAAAGGCTTGAGCAAACAAATGCGACTTGATTGTGATCATAAATCCCTTCGGAATGCTAATTATGCTCAATGTTACACCATCTAAATAAAATTTACGAGCAATGCTATTATTGGTATCTCCTTGCCATTCTTGTATTTTCTTTGCAAAGAAAGTGTTGTTTTATTTCAGAAAGAGGTTTAAGAGATACTCTTTTGTAGATTTAATTACTGGGTTATGACTGAGGTGGTGATTTGAGTTATATTCATTGAACCACATGTGCTTAACTCTATGGAAATTGTGTCGGAAAATTTGTATTGGAAGTAATCTCCTTGAAGTACAAAAGTAGTCTAAATACACACTATAACAGACTTGGAAATTAAATACCTTTCTAGAACGTGGTGATAACATGCGTACTTTTAGATTCAATTAGAAAGAATCTAAGGTTGCATTTTGTAATGCTGCCAGTTTTCAGAGTCTTTTATGGTAATGAAAATATAGTCGAACAATAGTTATCAGAAAATAGTTTTCAGTTTTCACAAAGTTAAGAAATAGAATAGTTAAACAATAGGTAATTATTTTTCATATCCTCTCTGTATGTTGATTATAGTTGTTGGTAACTAAAAATTATTCAAAAAATAATTTTCCAAAATTAGTTTTATGTTGATTATAGTTGTCGGTAACTAAAAATTAGTCAAACAATAGTTTTTAGGAATTAGTTTTCAGTTTTCAAAAAATTGAGGAATAGAAGAGTTAAACAATAGGTGTATTTTTCATCTCTTCTTTGCACATTGAACTATATTTGCTTAATTTGTAGAATAAATTTAAATAAAATGTACTTCACAATATATATATGTGCGTGTGTGGAGGGTTCTAGAATATAAGATAAACCTTAGAAATAGTAAGCTTTACCCAAACTTTATCTTTTATGAAATAATCGCATAAATATGTACAAACTTTACCCTAATTTTAGCATTCTTGGTGAGAATAGTTATGTGAAAACGAATGGTATTAGATATTGTTTTTTATACACAAGTTGCAGAGGAGGAATTGTGGAAGAAGTTGAATATGCCAGGATATCTCAAGACGGTAGGCGATTGAGTCATATATACGGGGACAAATATGTTAACAAAAAATAGTTTTAAAATTACAATCGCTGAGTGTGTTTTGCATTTAGCATTAAGCAACCTACGATTGCTTAAAATTTTCACACATTTTAAGGCGACACTTATTTGTTTAAGCAGTACCGTAAAAATGTTATCAAATGCACTTATTTAAAAAATTATTGAATCTTTTCTGTTTTAAGTGAATTGGGTTATCAAACACGCCCTTAAATTAGGCTAAAAAGGGAAAGTTCACTGCTGTTCTGGATATTGTGAACAGTTCTTGTGAAAAATAAATTGGCTGTTGCAAATTCTTGGTTGCTACAATTTAACAGTTAAAATATGAATGAGTTAACTTACACAATAGGGCTTAAAGGGCCACGGGCCACCAGAGCATATAAAAGAATAGTAATAATAAGTATCGATTGTTGGATTTAAATTGAATTCAGCAGCTTCCTTGAAGACTCAATCATATTGTATCTATACTGACTTGTTCAATACAGTTTAAGGTTAAAAAAAGGTTCATCTGATCTGGTTGGGGTTCTGAAGGTTTAAACTTATAGAAAAATTAAAGGTAAAGAAGAAGAAATGAGAATAAGAGTTGGGAATCACGCCTAGTTTCCCTTGGGCATCACACTCTGGGTTTGATGCTATATACAAAGAGCATAACTGTTATTTAATTTCGCTTGAACTTGTTCCATATTGATTCATAGATATAGACTTCTAAATAATCCTAACTCTAGTTAAACATAAGAGACTTTGGCTAGTTAAAAACTGTTGTAAAAAACTGACACGAACCAAGCACAATCATGAAAAACGACACAAAAACGAAACAAGCACAACACAGGAATTTACGTGGTTCGGCGATGTGCCTACGTCCACGGCGAAGATCTGGTGAAAGATTTCACTATGCGAAAATCAGGATATTACAAGTTCCAACCCCAAACCCTAGCTCTCGCTCTCTCACTTTTTTTTTGCATTTTCAATGTTTTCTCTCGTTCACTCCAAACCCTTAGATGCCCTTATATATTGGGCTACAAAAGAGTCTTAATTCGGGTCCAAAAGCCGCAAGCGAAAAACGGGTCATAAAATTTTTCCCAACGCTCCTAGACGTGTTGCTGCCTCTGTCATAAACTAATCCAACATCTACAGTACCTCGCAAATACCGCAATATCCATTTCACAGCCTACCAATGAACCTTCCCAGGTTTATCCATGTATCTGCTAAGTACATTACCTGCATGTGAAATGTCTGACCTAATGCACACCATAGCATACATGATGCTACCAACTGCACTAGCACAATGAACATAAGACATGTGCTCCACCTCCTCCTCGATCTGTGGTGACAATTCTGCCAAAAGTCTGAAGTGGGCTGCCAATGGAGTACTCACAGGCTTTGATGGCTTGCATACTGAAGCGTTCTAGCACCTTCTCGATGTATTTCTTTTGTGGCAAATACAATCTGCCCGCTCCTCTGTCTCTGTAAATCTCTATACCCAAAATCCTCTTCGCACCTAGATCCTTCATCTCAAATTCAGCACTAAGCTGAGCCTTCAACATGTTGATTTCTGATATGTTTACGCAAGTTATCAACATGTCATCAACATAGAGCAACAAGTACAAATACGAACCATCTGAGAGCCTCCTATGATACACATAACTGTCGAACTCACTCCTACAATAGTCATTCCCTACCATAAAGGTGTCGAATCGCTTGTACCACTGTCTAGGAGAATGCTTCAGTCCATACAAGGATTTCTTCACTAGGCAAACATGGTCTTCCTTTTCCAGAATCTTAAACCCCTCAGGTTGATGTATATAAATCTGCTCTTCCAACTCTCCACGCAAGAACGTAGTCTTGACATCAAGCTACTCAAGTGCCAAGTCATTCAGAGCAACCATAGCAAGTAACACTCAGATTGAGCTATGTTTCACAGCAGGAGAGAAAACTTCATTGAAGTCCATCCCTTCCCTCTGTGTATAGCCTCTCGCCACCAAGCGTGACTTGAACCTTGAATCTTCCACTCCTAGAGTTCCTTTCTTCTTATTGAAGACCCATTTACAACCTACAATCTTTTAACCCTTAAGCTTCTTGACTAGCTCCCAACTCTGGCTCTTATGAAGAGACTCAATCTCCTCACTTATGGCAACAGACCACTGTACTAACTCTCCACCCATTATGGCCTCATGATAAGTACACGGTACCTGCTCATTAATACTCTCTGCCACATGAAGTGCATAAGCAACCGAATCAGCATGTGAATAGCCATACTTTTGAGGTGGCTTAATTGCCCTCCTCGGTCTATTGCTGCAGCTGTGCATCTTCCTCAACTTGAAACTACACCTGCTCATCATTCGACTGATCAGGAACACTCTCTAATTGAACCTTTGATAGCTCCACCTGCTCACTGACACCCTGAGTTCTAGCTAAATCAACTACCTTCCTCTGCGGAGTAAGCATCATAGACTCATGAAAGGTCACATCTCTGCTAACAAGTAATTTCTTTCCTGAAGCATTTGGGCACCACAATATGTATCCCTTGACCCCGGGCTCATAACCAAGAAATATGCACTTCTTAGCCCTCGGTTCAACTTTTCCTCATTGACATGAGTATATGCAGGACACCCAAATATTCTCATATTACTATAACTAGCAGGAGAACTAGACCATACCTCCTCCGGAGTCTTATAGTTGATGGAGACCGGTTCACCAAGAAACAAGCTATGGAAACAGCTTCAGCCCAGAACACTTTGTCTAACCCAACATTGGACAACATACACCGTGCTCTCTCCAATAGTGTTATGTTCATCCGTTCTGCAACTCCATTCTGCTGTGGAGTTTTCCTCACTGTGCGGTGTCTCACAATCCAGTGAGTCTTGCAAAACTCATTAAATTCTCCATCACAGAACTCCAAACCATTGTTTGTCTTCAAGCGTTTAACCTGTTTCTTAGTTTGCTTTTCAATTGAGGTCTTTCACTGCATGAACGTGACAAAGGCCTCATTCTTGTGTTTCAGAATATAAACCCAAACTTTTCAAGAAAAATCATCGATCAACGTCATCATATATCTACCACCACCATATGAATTAACCTGAGAAGGACCCCAAAGATCAGAATGGGTATAATCCAATGTGCCCTTGGTCCTGTGAATTCCCGCACTAAACTTCACTCTACACTGTCTTCTGAAGACACAATGCTCACAGAAATTCAACTTTCCGATTTTCTGACCACCAAGTAGGCCCTGCTTACTCAGAACATCCATCCCTCTCTCACTCATATGCCCCAGCCGCATATGCCATAACCTGGTAGTATCTAAATCCGGATCTGAGAACGATACTGCAGCAGAACTTGTAACTGTGGTACCTTGCACAACATACAAACCATGTTGCTTCAGTCCTTTCATCACCACAAGAGCAGCCTTTGAAACCTAATGACTCCACCTTCAGCCTTGTAACTGCAGCCGATGGACGGACCCAGGGAAATCAAATTCTTCTTCAGTTCTGGAACATGCCTGACATTAGTCAGTGTTCTTACAATACTGTCAAACATCTTGATTCGAACTGTACCGATACCTACTACCTTGCACGATACATTATTCCCCTGTAGAACTTTCCCTCCATCAATGGAACGATAAGAGGTAAACCAGTCCCTGTTAGGACAAATGTGATACGAGCAACCCAAATCAAGTATCCACTCATCGCTAGAGCCACAAGCAGAAATTGTGAAAACGCTACCACCATCTGAATCATTGCCCTCTGCAACAGCCACCCCAGCGGCTTCGAAGGATTTTCCCTTTCCCTTCCTACGCTCTGGACAATCTTTCCAGAAGTGCCCTTCCTTGTGACAAGTGAAGCATTTCAGTACCTTTGATTTGTTCTTAGACTGAGAACGACCTCTGTTGCTAGACCCTCCCTTCTGATCTGTTCTCCCTCTAACAACCAAACCCTCTGCCAAACGTTCTTCTCTGCAACTCCTTAGAATTCAAGATGCCTTTATGTCTTCCATGGACAAATTAGTTTTGCCAAACATCATTGTATCGACAAAGTTCTCGTACGAGGGTGGAGAGAATACAACAAAATAATAGTCTGATCCTCATTCTCTATTTTAATATCAATATTATTTAAATCCATGATGACAGCATTAACCTTGTCAGGGTGGTCTTTTAGAGACGAACCTTCTGCCATTTGAAGAGTGCACAATCGCTTCTTTAGGTACAAGCGATTCGCAAGAGACTTCGTCATTTAACGGGATTCCAACTTGCTCCATAGCCCATCCGCCGTAGTTTCTCCGGAAACTTCTCGCAAATCCTAGTTACTCAAGCACAATAGAATTACACTGTGTGCTTTCTCAGTGGCCTCATCTTTCTGATAGTCCTTCCACTTTTCTGGCAATGCATCCTTTCCCTTCAGCGCCTTGGATATCCCATATTGAAACAACAGGGCCTGCATCTTAACCCGCCACAGGTTGAAGTCATTCATGTTGTTAAACTTCTCGATTTTCATAAACTTGGTCGACATCCCAGCTTAGAACCGAAAGCTTTGATACAAATTTGTTGTGAAAACTGTCGTGAACCAAGCACAATCACGTAATACGACACAAACGAAACAAGCACAACACACAGAACACAGAAATTTACGAGGTTCGGCGATGTGCTTACGTCCACGGCGAAGATCCGACGAAAGATTTCACTATGCGTAAATCAGGAGATTACAAGTTCCAACCTGAAACCCTAGCTCTCGCTCTCTCACTCTCTTTCTGCGTATATATTGAGCTACAAGAGAGTCCTAATCTGGGTCCAAAACCCACAAGTGAAAAACGGGTTATAAAATTTTTTTCGGGGACGTTGCCCTCGGACTCCTGTGGCTTTGGTGGCTTAAGGCCACACAAAGCCCATTTTCAGGTCAAAATTGGGTCGCAACGCGACCCGGACCCAGACAAAATTCGGGCCACAACATAACAAAAACATATAAACTTGCAAATGTTTACAAGCAACGGCGAAATCACAAGCCATAGCTTGACCAAAAAAGATGACTCATGGGCCACTACTGTAGATTAGTGTAGACAATCTCAAAAACATCCTTGCGTTTTCTTCATTGTCCAGCGGCGAGGGATGTTTGGGCTATGTTTTAGCCTTGTTAGGTATGCATTGGGTGTCTTCTAGTTCCACGGTAGACATAATCAAGGCTTGGAGAGGGTGTAAAGTGGATAGCCGAGCCAGAGATGCTTGGAGGACCACTCTCCTTTGTTTATGGTGGGGGTTGTGCGTGAGAAATAGGAGATCCTTTAATGGAGAGGAGACTCCTATTTGGTCTCTCAAGTACATCATTCTTGGTTCTTTATTCTTTTGGGTGAATGGGCGGAATTGTAAATCTGTGGGAGATTTTGTTGATAGCTTGAAATTATAGTTGGCCGTTGTCGGCTTTTTTGTGTATTTCTTTGGGCGCACTCCCCTCTTGGGCATTTTTTAATGAAATCTTACTTATAAAAAATAAAAATAAATCTATAGTAACAACATACTAACTTAAATATAAGGGCTTGACTAGAACTAAAACTTGATTTCGAGATTTTTGAGGTGGATCCTGCCTTGAAATCAAACAAATTTATTATGAACTGCTGACTGCACCATGACGACTTAGTGACATGCCCGGGTAAGACACTGTTGTTGCAAAAGTCACCATGATCACATATGCTTTGATGTTTTATGATTATACATAACTAAGTTCATTTTGGATTTGATTTATTGTTGTAGAAATCTTGATTCTCTCACCATTGGCTGGTTTCTATGGGTGTTCTACCTTGCATTTGATTATTACTTATTATTATTACTGTTGTTGTTATTTTATATAAATGCTCCATGTGTCCATGGAGGGGATCCTACCTGCTTATTATTAGATAAAACAAGAAAGGTAACCATGGGATAGAAAGGCTTTATTCAACAAAAAAGAAGACCTAAATGGGATACGATTGCCAGAAGAGAGATAAAGTAGCTATTGGGATGCAAATAAGGCATACCCAATCTGTCCAGTTCAACAAAACCATTAACAAGAATAGGGAGACTCTGCTTGCTAACAGATAGTCGAACCCCGAGGAGGCTTTTTAATCCATACCCATAATAGTTAGTTGATCTTCACATGATTTCTTTCGCTGTACACTTGTGAACTGGTGGATGGAGGAAGGAATTCTAATATCTTTCTGATTAAATACCTCAAGGACCATGGGACCACTTCATCTGAAGATGAAGACGGCCAACTTTGAATCAGATTCAGGAATGATGCTGGTGAACCCAATGTAGAGAAAAGTTTCAGCCTTTCTAACACTGCAGAGAATTCTACCTAAACAGTTGTCAAAATAATCTCCGTCCCATAATAAGTGTCACTGTTTTCTTATTAAATGTCCAAAAATAAGTGTCTACTTTCCTTTCTGAGATGTCCCAAAATTCAACTTCTCCAGAGGCCTAAATTTTGAATATATTTTCAAATCAATTGAGCAAATGTTTAAATTTTGTTGGATTAGTTTTGTAAAATTCAATGCTGCGGCACTTGTTCTGGGACGGAGATAGTATAATAAGAAAAGGCAAAGATTAGTCTTCCTGCAGTATCTCTTAGATACCTCCAACACCACCATTGCATTATCTCTTAGATACCTCCAACTCCACCATCGACAAGGTTTCCTCTACAAATACCATCAGTGTTAACTTGATAGTGACTGGGCGAGGGTTAGATCAAACACAGGAAAGTTTGTTTCTTTTAATATATATATATTTTTAAATTTGTATTTATTTATTTATTCATTTTTTTTTTGTTTTGTTGCCTAAAATTGGCTTTAAAAAGATATGAAAATATCAAGTGTGGCACAATCAAAATAATTAACCTCAAATTTGGGGATGAAAGATAATAGAAACTAAAATAGCCACCTCCTTATTTAAAATTTTTAGTTACTATTTATTATTTTCTAACATTGAATTGATTTTCTTGCAAATAGGGATGGAAACAGGTCGAGTTCAGGGTTGGCCACTTTATCCAACCCTGTCCCATGACAAAAACTCTTTCCTACCCAACTAGGGCAGGGTGGGTTCTGGTCCTACTATGCACAATTCTGAAAGATGGATTCTATTTCTAAAAATTTGAGATAATTCTTATTAAAAGTCTGTATAAACAAATACTTAACATTATCTCTATATATTTCTTATCTTCTTAATAGAAAATCTTAAAGATTATGGGAATGTCTAATAATAGAAAAATTGTTAATATATATTTTATAACTAATCAGGTGGGTTCAGTGTCTTATTTCCTTTGCATTTTCTTTCCATTGCAGGAACCTTGCCTTCTATCACATGTAACAATTTATAACAAGTCCGTTTTGGAATGGGAAATTTCAGTTGGCTTGCGTTACAAGGTTAGTTAGAGAATTGCCATATTGATCCTCGATGTATCAAGTTGTTGAAGTTCCTTTCTCCTATTGATCCTCCATGTATAATAAGTCCGTTTTTCTTTTTTAATTTAGATCATGTACATCAATTTCACCTCTTTAGTTTATGTTATTAGCTTCATTACATATTAAATATTTGTGACCATGTTTCTAGAGTACTTTACATCTAGGTGCCAAAAGTGGGGAAAGGAGGGAGAATGATGATGGAGAGAGCGGGGGAGAAGTGAGATTACTGAACTAATCTTTGAGAAAATTGAAATGTCTTTGTTGGAAATGAGAAAACATACCTCTAGATTTTCTGTGGATGTGGAATTGTTCTTGTATTAATGAGGGGTACATAATAACTTAATCATCTATGTGGCACATTGCACTTGTTTGGGGTAATTGATGTCTGGGCTGATTAATGAGATGAGGTTTTGTGTTCAATGGATCAACTCTTTTTAAGAGATTCATATGTATAGATGTGTTATATAATTCTCTCTCTCTCTGACGAAGGAAGCTATGAAAACATTTGCGCACGAACAAGGATAACTTTGAATCCACAAAGTTAAAAGAAAATTGCAAAGCAATTGATATATTATTGATAAATTGATTGATTGATTCCTGCCCTAGGGCAATACATATATTTATAATAGAATAAGCAACTTAACCACCAAGAAACCTAACTGCTTAAGAAACTTAAAAACAATAGGAAAACTAGCAGCACAATGAAACTACTAAAAATAAATCTTTCTCCAAATATTTTAAAAAAATTAAATAAGAAACCTAATAATTAAAAACTACTAAATATGAAAAGTCATCCAAATCCGAGTTTGTTTGGTCCACGAACAAAATTTCTGAAATATTCTTCAAAAATGTGATTTTGGAGACCTAGACGAAGGTTTTCAGCCGAAAAACGACATGGGCCAGTAGCTAAAACTACTGAGTTTTGTTTATTGGGTCGTTTCCGATAGAGAATGGGTCTCTTCAATTTAAAATATGGTTGTCGAAAATTCTGTCCTACATCAGTCCCCTCCTCTTCAAAAAAAACCCATCCTCGAGTTTCGCTGCAGATTAAGTGGATCATCATAAATGAGTATGAACAGAATTTCATGAATTTCATACCACTGAAGACTTGATCTTCAATTCTTCATAAACTTGCTTCAGATTTTTTGCTCACTTATTTTCTCTTTCCTTCAACTTCTTTCGAGAATCTTCTTCAATCATATTTTTTGATTTGCTTTTCTTTTCATTGGCTTCATCATAACCAACTCTCAATATATCCATTGTTACTTCACATTCTAATTTCACTATTGGAACTTGCATGTCTCGTAGTTCTTCTTCTAATCCATCTTTTTTCACTTTGAAGTGTCGCACAAGCTTCTTTACATAATTGAAATCCTCCTTGGCAGAAAAAACATCTTCCTTTTGGGACTTCTCAATGCTACAATCTCTTTCATTATAAGTTTCGAATGGATTAGATAATTCAACCATTAGATCACCATCATCTTCTATTGCCGTGTTATATGCCTTTTCTTTTTCTACCGGCTTGTGTAAAGGAATTGATATTTCCAAATTCTCAACTTCATCTTCACTTTACCATAAAGTTCTCATAGCATACCTGCTTAGTCTTGGCCCCAGCTAGCTTCCTATTTATGCCAACAAACCTATGGCCTTTTCGTATCTTGGGGTGTTAATGACTCTTTACAGGACATGGCATGAGAGGTTTGTTCACATGTTATGGTTGGTGCTTTGATCCATCATCTACTTTAAGCCCCAAGCTTTATTATTGTTCATATGAGATGCTTATGTTATTTTGTAATGTAAATTGTATTGTCAAATTATCTCTTTTATGGATATGGCATTTGAACCCCATGTCCACTTGATACTCGTTCCAAGTCATCACTTGGCCAAGGCACTAGTTTGTGATGGTGACATATTGTTGAGCATCAAAATAGTGAGACTATGTTACTGAGACTGCCTGCTTACCCCAAGGTACTCATGTTGACCCAACATGACACAACACTGGCATGGGTGCGGGATATGAATCCAACACAAATATCCGCTTGAGGATGAAAGTAAAAGAAGAAGAAGAAAAAGATCGCACCAGCTTGAGTTCTTAAAAATTAGGGGTGAAAATAGGATGGGACCAGCCCAACCCAACCCGACCTGATATTTTGCGGGTTTGGGCTAGCTATTTCAGCAATCGGGTTGGGCTCGGGTTGAGTTTTCCCAACCCTAGCCCATTTTGTGATGGGTTTGGGTTAAAAATATTCTAACCCGAACACGATTTATTTATTATAAAATATTTTATTCTTGAATATTAAATTAAATCCTAACCCTATAAATATTTCATCCAACGGTTATGCTTGTGTATGTATATATTTCTTAACCCTTCAGAAGGAACCCTAGATCGTTGTGTTATTCTCTTCATCCCACTGCTGAGAATCCTTCGCTGCCTGCGCCATCACCATCGCCGCCTCGCCATCAATCATCTGGGTCTTGTCTTTTAGTTACAAATAGTTAATTAACAAAGTGAAATGAAAACTCGTATGAATAACATACACATATATATATATATATATAGAGAGAGAGAGAGAGAGAGAGAGACACGAGCTGCTCCATTGTGACTTGGAGGTCATGGGTTTGAAACACAGAAACAACCTCTGTATGCATGGAAAGCTTTGTCAGTAGGAATGTGAATTGATCAAAAGAGGATACCTATAGGTTTTGGTTTAACGATTTCCAATCTCCCTATGCACTGAAGCTCTTGCGAGCTGTTCGAGCTCGACGATGGTTTCTCCATGGATTATTTGTCGGTTAGGGTTTTGATTTCTTCTTGGTATATCTCTAATTATAGTGGAATTTTTTCCTAGAATTGTTGTGCTTTGTTGTGTTCTCTTTCAATTTCTCGGGAATTTTTTTTTTCTCTTTTAAGATTTCCAATCAGGCAAACAGGGCACTGTGCGCCAGCCCACAAATTTTCAAATCCGGTTTAGACAACCCTAAACCGAAGTCGGGTTGGCCCACAATGCCCATAATCTGTGTTGGGTTCGGGTTGGCCCATCAACCCGCTCGACTTGCACCACCCATATTAAAAATTAAAGGTTTCAATTGTTGAAGTATTCTAGCTTGTTGTAGGGGGAACAATCACTAAAATTGTAGCAAAATTTGAAGGAAGTAGAATTTGAAAAGAAGAAGAAGAAGATGATTGTGAATGGGGATGAAACTTGCTGGGGCTTTTTCTCTCAACTTCTCATGTAGAGAAAAGGAAAGCAATATAATATGAGAAGTCTTCTTAAATTTTGATATTCCTCCCCTAACTTATTTTTATTTTCAGACTAACCATGAATGCTATTATACATTATCTTTTTTCTTTATAAAACCGTTTAATATTCTATATTCCTCCCCAACCTTTTTTTCTTTTGATTGTAAGCTACCTCGAATAATAATAAATTCCCCGAGGTTTGGCTAAATTACCCATGACTGAAATCTTTTGAAAAAGTGTGGTCAAGCTCCCCCAGGTTTTACATAATCACTATGACCCTTGACGTCAATTAGGGGTTAAGTCCATCAATGAGATAATGTCTAAATACCAAAAATACTCTTACATGTAACTAAATGAATTAAATGTCCCTATAAACTCTAATTAATTTTTTTAATTTGCAACACTAATATATTTTATTTAATCTAACTAATATTTCTTTTTATTTATTTGGGAATGTTGCCCTGCAAAGCTACACAGGACCAAATGGGGTCCCTATACTCTCAAGATATAAAAAAAAAATCAACTCTCTCCCCCATAGATTTACAATTTCTCCCCATAACCCAACAAAAAAGAGAACTAAGAATAGAGAATTTCAATGCCCCAATAGGATTCTCCACCCCTTACGTTCCCTCTACAAGCACCACCAAGCACACAAGGGCGTCACCCTCCAAAAGACACAAGCTTGGGACCCTCCACTCTCTCCAAGCCTCTATCATACCTCTCAAAGATCGAGGCATAATCCACTGTACCTCGAACAACCCCAAAAGCAAATCACAAGACAATGAAGTAACAGGTAGCCAACCGACTCCTCGTCTCTCCTACACGTACAACAACAATTAACAATAATATGACTCCTCCTCAAGTTATTGAGCTTTAGAATCCATCCTAGGACAGCGTCCATCCAAAGAAAGGGCCCTTAGTGTGCCACACAACTTTCCATGGAACATCCGACCCCTCACTAGACGAAAGACGAAAGGCTCTTGTAAAAGGAAAGAACATCAAAACTCCCTTGAGAAGAAGCCGTCCACATCAAAGAGTCGAGTCTATCTCCATCCACCCCTGCTGATAAATCAACTTCAAAAAACCCAACACGTCCTCCAGCTCCCAATCCTGGAAGTGCCTCAAGAAGCGAACATCCCAACTCATCCTACTGCTATCAAGCTGATAACAATCAACAACAAAGGTGTGTTTATTCGAGGCAATCCGATAAAGGGAAGGGAAAGAGCGAGTCAACGAACGATCACCGCACCAAACATCCTCCCAAAACCAAATGTTTCTGCCATTTCCGACGAAAAATCTGATGTGTTCAGAGAATTCATCCCATCCCTTGTGAATGAATTTTCAAACACCCACACCCCCCTGAATCCTCACTCTGAGGAACACCAACCTCCCCTCTCCTCCCCAAATTTGCTAGAAATGACCCTCCTCCAAAGCTTGCCTCTCCCTCCCAAACCTCTATAACCACTTTCTCAAAAGAGCCTTATTAAAAGGCACCATTCTCCTAATCCCCAAACCTACTCTTAATTGACAAGATGGTATTTGAACTCCTCTCCCATACCCCCCCACAAAAAGTTCCTCTGAAGCCTCTCAATCCTCTCAGCCACAGAGATCGGAATTTGGAAAAGAGAAAGGAAATAGGTAGGAAGGCTAGATAGAGTGCTCTTCAAAAGAGTAACCCTACCGCCCTTCGAAAGATACTGCTTCTTCCACCCCACTAGCCTCCTTTCAAATCTCTTAACCATTGGATTCCAACCACCCACTCTCCTCGAAGGAGCTCCCAACAACAACCCTAGACACGAAATAGGGAAAGAGCTAACGCCACACCCAAGATTCTCCGCAAGGTCAGAAATGCCCAGAACCTCCCCCACTGGCACAAGCAAACTCTTCCCTATATTGATTTTCAGCCAAGAAACTGGCTGAAAGCAAATCAATACACACCTTAAATATCTCATCCGCTTCACAAAAAACTAGGGTATCATTTGCGAAAAGTAGGTGGGACACACCTATCTGGCTGGCAGCGTCCCTACCCACCCTGAAACCTCTTATAAACCCTAGCTCAACTGCCCTCCCCATCAATCTGCTAAGAGCCTCTACCACAATAATGAATAAAAAAAGGGGAAAGCGGATCCCCCTTCCTAAGCCCCCGGGAGATGCTGAAGAAACCAGTCGGAGACCCCGTTCACAAGGACCGAGAACCGAACTGAGGAAATGCAAAACTCAATCTACCGCCTCCACCTCTCCCCAAATCCCATCCTCTCCAACAAATAGATCAAAAACTTCCAGCTCACATGATTGTAAGCTTTCTCGATGTCAAGCTTACAAAGCACCCTCGGGACATCGTTGCTCAATTTGGATTCAACGCACTTGCTGGTAATAATAGTTGAGTCCAATATCTGACGCCCCCTAACAGAAGCATTTTGGAATTCCAAGATAATCCAACACTTCCTTCAACCTTGAGGCTATGACTTTAGTTATTAGTTTATAGATACATCCCACCAAACTAATAGGTCTAAAATCCCTAATGTCAGACGCGCTCCCCTTCTTGGGGATAAGAGCAATAAAGGAAGCATTCAAACTTTTTTCGAACTGGCCCGAGAACAAAAGGCATGAAAGGAACCCATCACCCCCCCCCCCCCCCCACACACACACACACCCCATCTTCCAAAAGGAATCTCGAGGTAAAGCCATCTGGGCTTGGGGCTTTATCCCCCTCGCAACTCTTTAGCGCCAGCAAAACTTCCTCTTCACTGAAAGGCCTCTCCAACCCGTCTCTATCTGCCTCTGAGATTAAATCAAAATGCACCCCCCCAAAAGGGGTCTCCAACTAAACTCCTCTATGTACAACCTCTGACAAAAGAAAGAGATCCCCCTACACACCTCCTCTCTACAAAGCACCTCCCCATCCTGCTAATATGATTTCCCCTCCGATGAGCATTGGCGAGCATATGGAAATACCTCGTGTTCTTGTCACCCTCCTTGAGCCAAAGAGCCCTAGACTTCTGACACCACAAAATTTCCTCCAAGGTAGCAATCTCTGCCTGGCACTCCTCCTTCCTTTGCCTCCCTTCCTCCTCGATGCCTCCCAACCCCTCCAAGCAATCGAGGTCAGCAATTTTAAACATCGCCCTATTCTTTCTCCACTCCATGTTTCCAAACACCTCCTTATTCCATCTTTTCACATTCTCCTTCAAAGAGTGAAGCTTGCCCGCAAGAATGAAGCTCGAGGTACCCCTCACCCTAGAATGCTCCCACCAACCCCTCACTCTCTCTTTGAAGTCCTTAGCCTGAAGCCACATATAAAGGAGGTGATTTCTTTCAGGGACGACCTCATGTTGAGGTCCTTAAGAACGAAAAGGACATCAACGATTTGACTCAGTGTTTGGGAAAACCCAAGGCTCTTCGATTGCGATGCAACACTGATTACAATTAAGTCTAGAGTTTGATTCAAGGTCCCTTTTGAATTTTAATTCATCAATCGTTATCCCAAACCCAAATCTTCGTTCTTGGGTTTTGTACATCATCGCAAGGAGGCTTTGATTAGGTTCAAGGAGCTCAAAAATGGCAGAAGGGGGCTTTCGGGATGGAGCCAACTGGATTATCCTTCACATCAATTTTGTGGGCTTTCTTTTGGGATTACACTAGTTCTTCGTGTCAGCCAGAAAATTGCCTCTGGTGCTTAATAGCATTGAAGAAAGAGCAGATTTGGTCTCTGAATATGTTTTAATCAGCCAATTGTTGGAATGGTTGCCTTCGATTACACTTTGATCATAAAGGTTGTTTTTGAAGAAAGAACATATTTGGGGAAAAAGATGAACAATGGTTAATGGTGTCTTCAGTAGTTTGACTAGTTAGTTCTTGAGGAGAGAGGGAGTGAGTGAATAAGTGATATATATATATATATATATATATATATAGAGAGAGAGAGAGAGAGAGAGAGAGAGAGTGAGAGTGAGAGAGAGAGAGAGAGAGAGAATTAATGGGCATGATTAGTCTTTTTAGGGTTATAAGGGTAAAAAAGTAATTTTGTAGTTCTTTGATGACATCAGTCGTGATGTAGGCAATTTTATTTATTAAAACTGAGGGCAAAATAGTACTTTCACAAAGAACGTTAAAGTTGGTAATGGCCTTAACTCTGATAGGGTGTCAGAGAGATTTCTCAAATAGATTCAGCCGCGGGTAATTTAGTCATATCTCAGGGGAGGTCAGGGTAATTTACCCTAATAAATATCATATGAGGTGTGTCGTGTAGGTGGGTATGTTCATCGTGTCCACATTTCATGTATTTTTTGAGCTTACTTTAGCTGAGTTCCTGTATGCTAAGGTTTAATAATTTGGTATGTCCAACACTTTGACACATACCTATACCCGATGTTAATACATGAGTTCGGGTAATGTAGGTGAAAAAGGATTTACATTATAATGTTAAATTACACTATAACAATTGTCTATTATTGATGTAGTTTGGTGGTATTGGACCACAATTCAATGTGGAAGTAAATGTACTCTAGTCTAATGTCATGGTCTCATGGATGTGTACTGAGTTCCACATTGTGCGTATATAGGGAGGGTGGTGGGCTTATAAGTAGGTACGTGGAACGTGGAACCCCACTTGTGCCTGGTTCCATGACAAGTGGTATTTAAGCCAGCTTGGGCGTATAGTCATGTAACTTGGGTGTACTGTTGTGAAAGGGGTTCCACACAAAGGTGTGGGCCCTTGGGAAAACAGGAAGCCAAGTGGGGTAGCTTGTCACGGTCTTGTAGACGTATGTCGAGTCCCACATTGTGTGAAAAGAAATACAAGAGAAGAGAAATATGTATAGGCTTGTATGAGAGTGATCACTCATTCACAGCTCAGGTATTTAGACTAAAATAACATGTTAATATTACAAGAAAGCAAACAAAATAAAATAACAACAAATTCTATGCCTAAATATATGCGTAAATAAAGTCAAATCCCATGATTCTAGGCTATCATATCTCGGCTAATATGGTAAGTCACATCCTATGATTCTAGGCTATCATATCTCAGCTAACACTCCCCCTCAAGTTGGTGCGTGGATATCTGAGACGCCCAACTTCGACAATGCATCCTCAAACACGGTCTTGCTGACGCCCTTCGTAAGAATGTCTGCAAGCTTTTGAGAGGTAGTGACAAACAAAGTACAAATATGTCTGGAGATGATCTTCTCTCGAATGAAGTGTCGATCAACCTCTATATGTTTAGTCCAGTCATGCTGAACAGGATTTGCTGCAATGGTAGTGGCAGACTTGTTGTCACAGTAAAGAGAAAAAAGAAGTGACACTGGCAGGCACAAGTCTGTCATCAATGTTTTTCAGCCATAGCAACTCATACGCTCCAAGAGCCATAGCCCTATACTCTGCCTCCGCACTTGATCGAGAGACAACATCTTGCTTTTTACTACGCTAGTAACCAAGTTGCCACCAACAGTAGTACAGTGGCCAGCCTCTTGTTTGAAATTGATCTTGCATAATTAGCATCTATCTAGGCCTCAACCTGTAAGTGACCATGATTGGCAAGCAAAATACCGTGGTGCGAACACCCCTTCAGGTAGCAGGTCGAGTCATCGATAAATAGATGAGCTTTCCAACAACTCCCCCTCAGAATCAGCCAACCGATGATTCTGCTCAATCGGAGTATCAGCAAGACGAGCGCCAAGCTGGCTCGAAGTTGAAAGCAAGTCAAGAATATACTTGCGCTGAGAGATGAAAATGACAGTCTTGCACCTCAATGCCGAAGAAGTACCGAAGGACCAAGATCCTTAATCTCAAACTGGCGGCCAAGATAACTCTTAACCTCATCTCCGGTAAGAACAATATCATCTAAATACATAATGAGAGCAACTCTGCCTGAATGGCGTAAGAACTATGATCAGCTGCACTCTGATGGAAACCAAACTGGAGCATCTCAATGCCAAAGCGATCAGACCAAGCTCGAGGGGATTGCTTGAGGCCATACAGGGAGTGACAACGACAACATACGATCCCAAAATGAGTAGGAGAATGAAAGCCTAGAGGGGGAACCATATACACCTCCTTTTGCAAGTCACCATTGGGAAATGCATTCTTGACATCTAACTGAAATAGAGTCCAAGAACGAATCATAGTAATGGAAAATAAAATGTGGATGGTGTTTATCTTGGCAATAGGGGCAAAAGTCTACTAATAATCTATGCCATGCGTCTGAGCATAACCCTTGGCAACCAATCAGGCCTTATAGCGAGCAATTGAGTCGTCTGGATTATGCTTACCTACAAACACCCAATGACGACAACCCACAACCTTTTATCCAATAGGAAGCGGAACCATGTCCCAAGTCTGATTTTTCTTTAAGTGCTTGTAGTTCTTCAGTCATACTGTCACGCCTCTGAGGTTGTGCTAGTGCATCTGCAGCACTAGAAGGAAGAGGAACCGAGGGAACAGAAGCACGAAAACTCTGATAGGAGGGTGAGAGAGCACAATTAGAAACAAAATTCGAAATAGGATAAGTACAAGAACGTTTATCCTTCCGAAGAGCGTTACGCTACAATTTAATTGTTTAGTAACGCTATTAACAAAAATAAGATTGGTAGTAAGCTGTGTGGAACTTATAAAGTTAAAGGAGCAACAAATATGTTACCTTTCCTAGCAATAGAAGATGGAGAGCCATCTGCAAGGAGTACCTTGCAATGGCTAGAGCAGATACTATAAGACTGGAAGGAGGACATACTAGTTATATTGCCTAAAGCACCAGAATCAATGATCCATGGTGTCAAAGATGTAGATACGCCATGTGCAGATGCAATAGTACTTGAGTGGGCATAAGTGGAGGTTGCTTGGGATGATGCCTCCATTTGACTAAAGAACAGTTTAAACTTGTTCAAATCAACCTGGGTCAACGCAACTGTGGCAAAGTTGTCACGAGTCTACAACGAGTTTGACTGTGTAACGTAATGTGTAGAGGATCAAGGCTGTTGTTGTTTTTGTTGTGGTAGACGTCCTTGTAGTGCATAACAATGGGATTTGATATGACCAAACTTCCAGCAATGGTCACATCGTCTATGCTGTTGTCTAGGAGGAGGGCCGGTGCTAGCACTCTGAATTGACTGGGATGGTGTAGTTCCTGAAGTATTAGGAACATGAACTGCCAGAGTGGAGCGATCAGTAGAAACAACACCTAGTGGATGAGTCTGACGACTCTCATCTGACAACACATAAGAGTATGCATCCTGCAGAGTAGGCAATGAAGACAAGCACCGCAGATGAACACGAGCATACTCAAACTCGTCGGTTAACTCGGCAAGAAACTGAAACACTCAATTCTTCTCCACAATCCTTGCATATAAAATTGCATCTTCTGGATCCTTCCAAGAATGGAAGGAATCATAATATGACATCTCCCAAATATCACGAAGCCTAGCAATGTAACTAGAAACTGTCGAGTCACTCTGAGTAATCTTGGTGATCTCTCGCCCCAATTGGTAGAACCTTGTGTTATTCTGCCTCTGAGAATGAGTGTACTGTACCAAATCCCAAATCTGCGTAGGGGTTTTCATGAACATATAACCAACGGCTATGTTTGGTTGCATTGAATTGACTAGCCAAGACATAACCATGGCGTTATCTGTAAACCAGTGTGGATATGTCTTATCCAACTCAGCTGGCTCTTTCTCAGAACCAGTAATATAGCTAATCTTGCCTTTGCCTCCAATCCCATATCAAATAGTTGGAACCATCCAACTTCACTATGGTGATCTAAAGTCCTAGATTCTCTGATGAGTTGGTGGGAAAAATGGCATCACCACGCACAAAACTCGAGCCATGAGAATTAACAGTCGAGAACCTTGAATCTACCATACTCTGTCACATGACAATAAACAACTCCAAAAAACACCACAAATCTTGTCAACTAATCAAAGTGTTTCCTCAAATCATAAGAAATCAACAACGTCTCCTTAGATCATTCCCAGAAGTCCAAATACAGACTTTTTTTTGGAGCGCTGTCTGCTTTCATATAGCCGAATAGCCTCCTCAATATCCGAAACCTCTCTGTAGATTCACAAGAATTTACCCAAGCCCTTCTAGGTGTTGGAGACCAACTATACCTACTTACCTAACCCTAGAAGAGTAAAAAAGAACTTTTAAAACTTAGAAATACCTGCTTTCGATCACAAAACAACAACTCATAGGACCATATGCACGCAGTGTCACTGGGTGTTACAAATAGCCTAAGGTTGCTGTCGCACAAGCCGCAAGGCTGCTGGAGGTTGTGGAAAGGTGTTGGCTCTGATACCAAGAAAAAATGCAAGAGAAATATGTAAAGTCATGAATTAGAGTGATCACTCATTTACAGCTCTGGTATTTATAGATTAAAAGAGCACATGTTAATATTACAAGAAAGGAAACCAAATAAAATAATTGCAGATTCTATGCCTAAATATATGCGTAAATAAAGTCAAAGCCCCTGATTCTAAGCTATCATATCTCAGCTAACAGGGTGTATACTAGGAAGGTCTTGATCTTACAAGCTGGTACATGGAACCTTGCTTGTGACTCGGCCTGTGACAAGAAGCTCGAGACTTGCAACTGTTACTAGCAAAAAGGTTTGAAGTTCATGAGATATAGACTTTAACATGGAGATTGAATTCTTTACTAAATAAGAAAAGGGAAAAATAATATATAATATGGAAGTTTATTCCAAGTGACTTGGGCTTGAAGTCACACTATCTATATGAAACTGACTTTTTATGTTGAACTCAGATAGTCAGATTTGAACCCATAGACAAACCAGGTGTAATCTATTACTAAGACATAAAACCCATAATATTTGACCTATATTAGGCTTGATTTAAGTCAAGGTAACTATCACAAGGCAAAATTTTCAGCCAAATTTTCACCACTAATAGCAGCAAGCAAACTTGCTTTTGCCTCTAACAAACATGCCTAGAAACCCACATATACAAAGTGAAAGGCACACACAAACAGGTATGAGAAACCAATCCCAATCTTCATTACACTCGATAAAGGAGCAAAATCGGCTAGAGGCTTGCATGCCAAGTCTTAAATGACTTGGAGCCTTGGATGCCTGGTCATGTCCTGGCAAACCCTGAAAAACACTGCTACATAATCTGTGCAACTGGTGTATATTTTCTTGTTTAATCAGCAAGGGCCACAGGGCCTGGCAGTTGACGCCCCCCAACTATCACAGGGTTTGCTCACATTAACTATTGTGTGCTACACTAGAGGCTTCTTGTTGACAAACCCCAACTACTAGGTGTATGCTATCACCAATGAGCACATGCCACAAGGTTTAGCAATTTGTCTCCAACTGCCTTGCATACCTGTCATGTTTTGAAGCTTGCCACATGTATGGGACAGATATTGTGGTCTGGCCTAATGCGGGCAAATGCATTTTAGCCTTGTCCAGAACCACAACTGCCAACAACTTGCCACAACCGTTGGATACTGTCTCGTGTCTGGTATATCCACAGGGTCAGCCAATCAAAATAATACCTTCAAACTTCATGCCACCTAAGCCATGGTAGTTGCATGATTACCATACCACATGTGAGACATCTCATAGTAGTCCCAAAATCTTGGGTCTTCAGACAATGACGACAAGCCACTTTTTTGTTATCTTTGTCAATGCAATCAATTGTTGTCAACTGCCTTTGGCTCAGCCCTTGGCCAATGCCACATTTCCCTGTCCATCACACTCACTACCTTTGCATACCCGCAACTGCACCATCCCTTGGAGACATGACCTGCTGCCTGCAATGAGCACAAATCACCATGTGCCACAACCAAGCCATGCCAAACCCATGACTTGGTCACCATCTTCTGTTGGGTTCTCATGCTTGGTGCAGCCAAGCCAATGCCACCGCTATGCCATTTTCTCTATCCACCAAATCTGAACCAGCCCGTGAGTACATTTGACACCATCAAGGACCAATGCTTGCTTATGCCACCCCATGTTGCTGATGTACAGCATCAGCTATGCCATGCCACCCTTCACGGTCATGCATCACCAAGTGTATCCCCACCATGTGCTGCCACCCTTAATGAAGGTTCGATCTTCTTCTATATAGCATGGTCTCATTTAAACCCACAACTGACACCATGTGGTAGATAACCATTGCCCATGCCTTCACCCACACACCTCACTTGTTCCTGCTGTCTACAACAACACTGCCTATGAGTGCTGTGTGGTTGCTGCCACTAACTCTAGCTAGTGGTAGTCGGTTAAACCACCATGTAGAAGCATCTTGGAATCCAAACGAGGTCCCTTGTGTGATAACGTACACATGGCTTAGGACAGTCACCCACACATGCTGCCTACCCTTGGGGCCAGGGGAAAGGGACCCACCCACCCACCCTAGATATAGTCTGAGACTGGCTTCAATAGGAGGAGACATAATCCCTGCTTGAGTAGTCATAATAGCTCTAACTCAATGTGGACATGTTCAACTTACTATCCTCTTTTATATTGGTTTTTTATGACTTCTCCTTGCTATCTTATTAATCTCATTATTATGGCATGTCCCCAAATGCACTTTCGCATTGTTTTGGAGAGGCGCAACAAGTAACATAGGCCATGGCATGTCTCTCCATGCCCATGGCTCATTGCTACTAACTTCGGAGGGTCCTAAAATCTCCTCCACCGGAAGAATCCAACGTCCTCATTGGAGTATCATAGGCATTGTAGGAAACTCCACTGCCCACAACTTCAGCATGTTGGCGCTGACCAACTTGAATGATGCATGAGCACCTCTACAACCCGTGACACCAACTCATTTGTGCTGCAGACAACCCCTCCATTGTCTGCAATTATCAAAAACCTCTGCTATAAGGCTACAAATAACTTCATTACTTGTATTGTTCATTTTTTCGTCATAGACTGTGGTCGATAACCTAAATTGACAAAATTATTCTCACATTCCAGCCACTGCTATTGCATGATCATAAGCAACTCCACTTTTCATGATATCCATCATGTAGAAATTCGCCACACACCTGAGCCCGTTAGTAATTATACTTGGCCTGTCTAGAGCCTTTCCCTAAGCTAGCACTCTTTTGGCTCCATCACTTATCCAAGTGCAGGCTGTCGGCCTGATGCTATCCACAAGCATCAATGGTTCAGATGAACAACCCCTGTTTCTGAATCCTCTTCATAAGACACTTCACAAGGTTAAGTTTCTCTCATTGGAATATCCTTTACCTGATGTGGATCCTTGTAGATGGAAAGAGCCTATGCCATCCCTTTGCTATTTCTGACTTACTGTTTCGGGGTTGGTTTTGTCCTACTTCCACCTTTCTACTTTTTCTATGAAGACTTCATGTGCTTCTTTGACTTATTGCTTTCTGATGTAGGACAGTTTTAGTAGGTTTCATATTATATATTCTATATATATATTTGATATTTTTTTTATAGAAAGTTTAATTTTAGGTACTAATTTTATTTTATTTTAGTTTCCTTCTGGAAATAGATTTCCTTTTCTTGTTAGGATTAGGATTTCTACAAGTTTTCTTTTGTTTTTAGGTTTCCTAGTGCTGTTAGGATTAGGATTTCTCTATTATAAATATATGTACTGCCATAGGGCAGAAATCAATCAATTTATCAATAATATACCAATTGCTTTGCAATTTTCTCTTAACTTTGTGGATTCGAAGTTGTTCTCTTGTTCGTGCGCGAACTCATGGATGTGTTTGTAATTATTATTTTTTGTTATTTTGAACTCTTAACCAACACATCGTGCTCCGTGTCGTATCATGTCTGTGTCTCTGCTACTTAGATTCCACATAAAGTTTTCAAGATCCTTCAAACTCCTCATGTCACCATATGGCTTAGGCTTTGGAATCTTGATTTTTGCAGGAACATCCCCTTTGTTGGGATGGCCTTGAAGTGCCCTCTCAACCAGGATCACTTCTTGTTCAAGGCTCTTCAGTTTTCTTTGAAGGCATCCACCGGCAATGCCAAGTCCTCCATGGCTGTAGTCATTTTGGCATTTATCTTTGTAACAGAATCATTGAAGCATTCCCATAGATTGGCTAACTCCTCTGCATGTTGGTTTGGCTGGATCAACAGTTAGATACCACAAGGCTTGGCAACTGACACCCCAACTGCCGTAATGTCAGCTGGCATCAACCAGCGTGCATTACATGAGAGATTTGCAATTGGCAAACCCCAACTTCTAGTTGTGTGCCATCACCAATTAGTACGTACCATAGGTTATGGCAGTTTATCCCAATTGCTGTAATTGTTCCATACCTGGAAGCTTGCCACATGTGTAAGGCGGTTGCTGTTGTCTGGACTGAGACAGCCATGAAAAGCGTCAATATCATTGTTTGATCTATTTATGGGGCCAATCAGAATGCTACACCTGCAAACTTCGTGCCACCTAAGCAGCTAAGCGATGACAGTTGTCCAGCTGCCATGGCCCATGTCAGACATCTCACAACATCCCCAAACTCTTGGGTTGTTGGCCTATACCATAAATGTCACCCTTTTAGTTGTCTTGATCAAGGCAATCAATCACTGTTTACTGCCTTTTTGACTTAGCTCTTTGCCAACGATTCATTGTCATATTTGTTTCTTTCACAACCTATTGCAATGTATGCCCACAACCTCATCATTCGCTAGAGACATGGCCGGCTACCATGCTCTGCTGTGTGCACAAATTACGCACTGTGGTCCTATGTTCAAGGCTTGCCCAACCCATGACTTGGTCACATCATCTGTTGCAGTGTTATTAAAGGTGTTCCTGGGCGCGCACCAGGCGCAAGGTTTGTGCCTGTTGTATGCCCAGGTGCAACGACATTCGATAGTCGTTTGCCTGAGCGTCACCTCATCGTAAGCGTCACGCGCGCCTGATTGCTTTTTTTTTTTCAACCGTTAGATTAGTGTTGTACATGATTGAAAAAGTGGTCCTTCATACATGTTATAAAAGCAAGACCAAAAAAAAAAAATTCAAAAGCAGTTCGTTTATAAAAAGTAATAAAATTGCCAAAATCCCTAATGGTGAGAGGAAATCACAGAGTGCTTGTCGTCAGAATCACAGAGGGAAATCACACGGGTTAGTTGTTTCTCTGTTTTCTCTATAGTGCTGTTTTTTTTTTTCCTTCTTTGGTTTTATGAGTGAAAACTGATATTTAATGCTTTGGTTTCATGCACTATCTGTTTTTGGAATTGGATGTATGGATTTGTTTTTATCGTTCTTGAATGCTTGGATGATATGGTTTTGAATGCTTGGATGATATGGTTTATGGATTTATTTTTGCATGTTTGATATTAGTTTTTAGAATATTGACTATGGGATATGAGATTTTTTGTATTAATTTTATTTTTCAATTGTGCGCCTTGCCTTGCGCCTAGGCTCCAAGGGACCTTTAGCGCCTTAGTGTGCCTCGGACCTTTGATAACTATGATCTGTTGGGTTCTTGTGGAGGGCTTAGTCAAGCTAATGCCACATCCATGTCATTGTCTTTGTTCAATTCCAAAACTGCTCATGAGTGTATATATCACTATCGAGCACCAATACTTTTTTCTGCCACCAAGAAGCACCAAAGTCATCCTGCAATTGTTGTTGTGGGGCAAGAATGTGGGCCACACCAACCATGCTCCCCAACATTGCCAAGCACTGTTTGCCACCATTTGCTGCCACCCTTAATCATGGTTGGGTCTTCTTGTATATGCCATGGTCTCATTTGAATCCACAACGGCCACCTATGGCAAGCTAACCACTGCTTATGCTTCTCGCTTACGCAGCTCCTCATTTTTGCTTGTTGTCTCCCATGAGACTTGTTACAAATGTTGTGTGGCTGCCTTCACTAACAATTTCAGTAGCTGCTGCTCGTTGAGTTGCCATGCACGTGTTGTGTAGTGCTGATGGCACATTAGGATCCCCACAAAAAGCCCTTGGGTGCTACATGTGCCATGCCTAGCGCCTGGCTTAGGGCAACCACCTATAGGTGCCGCCGGCTCTTGGGGGCCAGGGGAAGGACCCCACCCTCTCTTTGCTGTGTGAGACTCCATGGTTTTGGCAGGAAGAGATTTTATCCCCATTTTAGGAGTTGGGATAGGTCTAACTAGATGTAGATATGTCTAAATTGCGATCAGTCGTGTTGGTCTTCTTATGGCTATCCCTTGCTATCATATTAATTTCCAGTCATGTTGGTATTCTTATGGGTATGCCTTGATATCATATTAATCTCATCATTGTAGTATGTCTCGGGCACACACTTCTGCATTTTTACAAAAATGCCACTGCCCAACAAGTACCCACACGTAGGCTATAGCATGCCTGTCCGTGCATATGGTTCATTGTAGCCAACCTGGGAGGTACTTATAGTGACCCATTAAAATCTGGTCGGTTTTTTTTTTTTTTTTTTCAATTTGTTTTCCACATTTATCAAGAGAAATTTTGGTCCTCACTTGAACAGAGAGAAAATTTTGCCTTGTTTTCTTTCCTAGTTATTGGCTCTCTATTACTTGTTGTAGTCACCTTTTACATATATATTTAGAAGTTAAAACTTTGAAGGTTATGCTTCATCACCTCGCTTAAGCCTTGTTCGAAGTGGGGTAAATGCTTTATTTACGCTTTTGCTTCTAGAAACTAAACCTGTCAAAACAAGAAAATGTGGGAAGTTGTAAGTTTGTAACAGATTTGTTCATTCCTTGCTCCAAATGCGTATCTTTTAGTTGTTGGGAACTGTGGCTGAATCTTATTCAGCATCTACTTTATTTATTTAACATCTCTCTCTCTAAATTCAGCATCCACTTAAATGAGAAATCACCATTTTTTTAGTTGGCGTATTAGTTAATGATTTGTACATGTAGAAAATGCCGTATCACATGCCTGGTCATGGAAATTACTGTGTTGCATATTTAGTTTGAAAAATTTTCTGTTGCATAATCTATATGGAGATTACCATATTGTATATTTGTATGTGTTAGTGATTTATTTTCTTTTCACCAGCCAGAGACATTTGTAAAAGTTCGTCCACGCTGTGAAGCACCTCGACGTGACATGACATACCCTATGAACTATACTCCATGCCGCTATGTGCGAATATCGTGTTTGCGGGGAAATCCAATAGCTATCTTTTTCATTCAGGTGATATGAATGAATTATCTTGCACCTTTTGCTTTAGATTTGACTGTAGAATTTCACTATTGGTTTTGATAGCATGCTTTATTTAATTAAAAAAAGGGTATTCAAAGTTGCAAAAATTTCACAATATTAAATGAATATTTCATGCTAAACTTCCAAAAAGAGTGATTAAGCAAAGTTTGAAATATGAAACAATAGTTTTGGAAAATCCATTTGGATTTCAATTGGCAAAATCAACAATGGAAACTATTTGCGAATCGTGTAGGCAACTGGAAAGATGTATGAAGAAGAAAGAACATCCTATAGTTTTATAAATTTATACCTAGCATAATGTCACTAGAGATGTAATATGGTGGGTTCTGGAAAAGAAAGGAGTCATATATAAATGTATTGATATGATAATGTATATGCATAATGGAGCAGTGATTATAACAACTTCAGGAGAAACTAGTGAATTTTTAATTACTGTAAGCTTAAATCAGGGATTAGCATTAAGACTTATCATTTTAGTGATTATAGATTAATTTGACAAAATCACATGCAAGATGAGGTTCTACTGTTTATCTTATTGCTGGTGATGTTTTGATTGATAAACTAAAGAAGTGGTAAGTGCTAAATTAAAGGGATGAAGAGACCTTTTAGAATCAAGAGTGTTTAAGATAAGCAGGACTACAATTGAACATGTGGAATGTAATTTTACCAAAATGGAATGCAATTTACAGTAAAAATCTAGGTCAAGGATGCTAAAAAGTGAACAATAGTGTTACTAAGGTTCGATTATTCATAGAGGGAGAGATTATTAGCGATGTTACTCAAATAAAAAGGGCAGGATGTGTTAAATTAAGGAGTTCTTTTAACATATTTTGTGATTAACATATGCCTCTAAAATTAAGAGGTAAATTCTATGAAAATTGTGTTAGATAAACTATACTTTGTGGCACAAAATGTTGGGTGGTTAATAAATATGTTCGCAAAATGATCGGCTGAATTGGATAGTGTTAGAAATAAAGAAAGATAATTGTATATGATTGATTTGATATTAATATATTATATTATGAATAATACATAAAGGCCTATTTATAGGTACATAATCTTGGAGGCTAAGTAAACTTAAGAAACAAGAAATCCTAGTCCTAGATAGTTTAGGAAAGAGTATAAGAAATCCTATGTGGTTTAGGATAAAACTAAAATAGTAAGTAAGGAACATAATATTAAATATATTATCTATCAGCCTCTTCAAACTCAAGGTGGGTTATATGAAACTAATTTGAGTTTGGAGCAAAATTTTGAATGGATGCGGTTTGACGGAAGCCAAGCGATCTGGATTTTTTCGGTGAAGACGGCAAACAAAAGATGATAACTATATGGTCCAACCCACGACAACAATCATTTGATCCAATCTAGAACAAACAAGAGAGCAATCGATTACGATCAATTCACGTACGGTGGCAAATGAAGAACTCGTCAGAGAAAAGTGCCATGGCATCACATGCCAAAAAAGGGCCAAAAAAATCTCCAGAGAACAAAACTCCTGAAGAAAAAATCAACGGACAAGACAACAACAGTCTCGTGAACTCGTCTCAGATATTCGGATCAACTCGTCTCGGATCTCAGGATCAACTCGACTCGGATCCCCGAAACTTCGTATTTAGTTTGAAGTTGGACACTTGAATAAAAATCTTTGTGTACCAACTTGAGGGGAAGTGGTGGAGAATATATTATTGGAGTGATTTAAGCATTGATAAAAGATTGATAGGAGTGATTTATGAGATTGATTTTAGGAATCTTCTATTAATGTATTTTCCATGTTTAGCACGTGCATTCTTTCACCTATAAATAGAGGTGGTCATTGGAAACAAAATTGAGAGAGAATAAAATAAATGAGATGTAGCCCTTTGGACTTTGTGTGTGTGTGGATGTAGGCCGTAGTGGCCAAACCATGTTATATCTTTGTGTTCTTCTTGTTTAATTTCTCTCTTCAATTTTATTTTATCAATAGATAAAGTTGAGTTTGATTGATTGTGTGTTAGGGTTTATGAGAGAATAAGAAGAAGAGGAGGAGGAGGAAGCAAAACAGACAGTTTATATTCACGTGTATATAATACTTAGACCTAATACAAAAAACACCTTATACTCTCTTCAATAATAGAGAAACAGTAAGAAGACAAAAATACCCTTGATACAAGAAGTCCCAATAACCTAAACTCTCTAACACTCCCCCTCAAGCTGGAGCATACAGATTGAACATGCCCATCTTGAAACACAATCTCTGAAAGGCACCACGAGCTAACAGCTTCGTAAAAATATCCCCCAAGCTGATCGTCGGAACAAATATAGGGGGTAAGAATCTGTTTTTGTATCAACAAATCACGAATAAAATGATAATCAACCTCTATATGCTTGGTGCGCTCGTGAAAAACAGGATTATTGGCAATAAAAATGGCGGCCTTATTATCACAATGCATAGGCATAGGAGCAGAAACATCAACACCCATCTCCTGAAGAAGAGAGCGAACCCACAACATCTCAGAAACAGTGTGAGCCATAACACGATACTCAGCCTCAGCATTAGAACGAGCAACAACAGTTTGCTTTTTACTGCGCCAAGTAACAAGATTACCACCAACAAACGTGTAATAACCGGATGTAGAACGCCTATCAGAATGACTATCTGCCCAATTAGCATCAATAAAGCCTGTCGTAGATATTGAGGAAGGGGGTTTATACAACAACCCATTCCCAGGAGCACATTTCAGATAACGTAAAATATGACAAATAGCGTTAAAGTGGGGATGACGGGGAGCATTCATAAATTGACTAATCACACTAACAACATAGGTGATATCAGGACGAGTAACAGTGAGATAAATCAACTTTCCAACCAAACGACGATAGCGTCCAACATCAACAAATAACTCCCCCTGTTCACCATTCAGTTTAACGGTAGAGTCCATAGGAGTATCAATGGGTTGAACACACCTAAGAGACCAGTCTTAGATAAAAGGTGAAATACATATTTATGTTGAGAGAGAGAGATACCCTAAGTAGAACGAGCAACTCCAATATCAAGAAAATAGCGTAGGACCGACAGAGTCACTATCAGAAATGATAATATCATCAACATAAAATTAACTCAATAATGGCAGCAGAAGGGACTCTGGTGGGGATTTCTCAAGTTCGACCCTAATGCTCCGTTTGTTTGGAGGGATGGATTGAGGAGGGATGGAAAAGTGGAGGCATGTGAGAGGCTTCCCTTGTTTGGTTGGAAGGAAGGGAAGATAGGGAGAAAGCTAAGAGGGATGCTTCATCCCTCCTAACTGCTAATTTTTTATCCGCCCAAAATTGGGCGGAAGAGTGGGAAAGAATGAAACTTTGACCAAAAATTATGCAATTACTACTTTAACCCTCATCTATTTACAAAATTACTTATTTTAGCCTACATATATTTTAACCCTACTACAACTCTCACATACAATGATGGACGTTCCGAGTTTTAAAGGTGCTGAAGCAAATAAAAAAACACCCAAAGTATCGTTCCTAATGTTTTTTGGACTCTTTTTGTTTCTGATAAATACAAAAGTATATGGACTCTCTTTTTTTCTCTGGTAAATACCAAAGTATGTGGACTGTATCTAGTCTCATGAAGATTTTTTTTTGGACTCTTTTTCTTTCACCAATTTTTTTTCTAATTAAAATTTTCATTGAAGCAAAACACCCAATTACAAAAAACTATGGAAATGAATTCCTTCGTCCACGTTAACAATGCATGAATTATCAATTTAATTAATGAGGGTATATTGGTATAAGTATATAAAAACTCTCCTTTCCTTCCTTCCAACCAAACAATTTTTTTTTTTATCACTCCATCAATCCTTTGTACTATTCCTTCTATTCAACCAAACAAAAGGTGAGGGAGACACTATCCCCTTCCTAGGGATGCCTCATCCATCCCTCCCCCTTTCCCTTCTATCCATTTTTCCATCCCTCCAACCAAATGGAGCATAAGAGTTTTGGTTCCAGGAATACTACAGATGGAGCTATTTTTTTATTGTAAAAAATTGTCTGTGTTTCTCCATGACCAGGAAGACATACAATTGTACAACCAATTAAACATCTGTTTTGCTTCAAGAAACTAATAGGTTTCTTCACCCTGACATGGCTTAACTGAAAATGCCACCCTATAGATTTATGTTTTGGAGTGTACATCCCAAAATATGGTAGACATTCATTCCTTAGCACTGAATATAATGATCTAAAGAATTGTTTTCATATTTCTTGCCTTAACTCTATCTCTCTCTCTCTCTCTCTCCAAGTCCATTGAGACATCTAAAGTAGTTGATAAAATTCTAATCATAGTTGTTAAAGGCTCAAGGCGCACTAAGGTGCTAAGGCCTCCTGGAGCTTGAGGCGTGGGCCTGACTGAAGCGAGGTGCAAGTTGATTTTTGTTTTTTATAAAATAAAAATTACATTTGAGCCAGCATTCCAGCAATACAAAGTCAATTTCAAAGCAATAACATGTTAGTTTCAAAGCACTAGCTTGGCATTCAAAACAGTGTAAAATAGCAGCAATCAACAGCAAAAGAATGAACATGGAAAAAAAACAGAGCATGCCACTAACAGAAAAAAACAGATTAAAGAAAAAAAAAACAGAGCATGGTCTAACAGAACAACAAGAAGAATTAGAAGAAGAGAGGGAAAAGAAGAGCTTTCAGTTCAGTTTGAAGTTCAGATAAGAAGAAAAAGAAAAAGAAGAAAGGAGGAAGAAGGAAGAAGAAGAAGAAGAGAGAGAGGGGGGAGGGGGGGGGGGGGGGGAAGAAAAAGCTTTCAGTCATTAACTTCAGTTCGAAGTTCAGAGAAGAAGAAAAATAAAAGAAAAGGAAGAAGAAGAAGAGAGAGATAGAGAGAGAGAGGGAAAAAAAGAGCTTCCAGTTCAGTAACTTCAGTTCGAAGTCCAGAGAAGAAGAAAAAGAAGAAAGGAAGAAGAAGATGAGAGAGGAACTTACCTTGAGGCTGAGATGCAGAACGGCAGAAGAGAGCTTTGAGATGCAGAACAGAGCTTTCAATCCAACACTCCAACTCCAATCACAGAAGAGAGGAAAACCCTAGATCTGATTTGGGTCCTTTTTCTTGTCTTGTTTTGTCTTTTCTTTTCTTTTTCTTTTCTTTTTTTACAGTTAGTCCACCAATTAGATGGTGACAAGTAAAAACAAAACAACAAAAACTTAAAAGACTTCTCTTTGATTTGATTTTTTTACTGAGTCCACCATGACAAGTAAAAAGGGTCAGTAAAATGTACTAAACTTATAAAAATTTACTGAGGCGCACCTAGAATGCGCCTAGGGCCTCGTGCCCCTTTGCTAAAAGTGTGCGCCTCTTTCAATGAGCCTCGCTTGGGCACATCCTAGGTGCAGGCAAGGCGCCTCGGGCACGCGCCTCACGCTCCTTTGACAACTATGATTCTAATACAACTAACAAGTTTTGGAGAAGTTGGATAAAAGAAGAGGGAATAGAAAATCAAGACTTCAACGTATATAGGATACACTCAGTTTTACTTGGGTCTGCCACTGTGTGTATCATCGAGGAGAGTATCTTCATGGGACCTGTGATGAAGCGTTTTGAGTGGAGACTTGCAGGTTGGAAGAAACATTATCTTTAGAAAGGGAGTCGGCTAACCCTCATGAAAAGCAATCTCTCGAGTCTTCCCACCTATTTACTATCTCTCTTTCCACTTAACTTTTTTTTTTTTTTTTGGAAAAGAAGATCAGCCACTTGCAACATAACTTCGTATGGGGTGGTATGGGGGAGGAGTTCAAGTATCACATTGTGGGATGGGATTAGATCTGTAAACCTATCTAGATAGGGGGCTTGAGGATCAGGAGATTGAACTTGTTCAAGAGAGTTATGCTAGACAAGTGCTTGTGGAGATTTGGGGTGGAGAGAGAGAGTTTGTGGAGGAAGGTCATCTTTTGCAAGTTAAGGGAATCAATAAGTGGTTGGTGCTCCTCGGAGGTAAGGTCTCTGGGAGGGATGGGCCTTTAGATACATCTGGAGAGGCTAGAATTTTCAAAGCACATTCGCTTCAGGGTGAGGAGTGGCAGACAGGTTAGCTTTTGGGTGGATCTATGGTGTGGTGACAGGTCTCTGAAGGGGGTTCTCCCTAGACTTGCTCGGATTGCTATTGATAGGTAGGTGATGGTCGGCGATTGCTATTGATAGGCAGGTGATGGTCGGCGATTACTTCTTGATAGCAGAAGATTGACATGGGATGTGCAGTTCATGAGGTCGTTGCAAGATTGGGAGATTGTGGAGTTTTTGGCGTTATTATATTAGTCGAGTGTGGGTGGAGAGGGGATGGATGAGTGGTCTTGGCTGGGCTCTAGTCATGGGAGGTTCAAGGTGTGATCTTTCTACAACAGATTATTGGATGCTGAGGGGCCTCCCTTTCCCTGGAAGGCAATTTGGCGCATCAAAGCCCCCCTAAAGTTGGCTTTCTTTGGTTGGACGACAACTCTCGGAAAGATATTGACGATTGACAACCTCAGGAAAGGCGCCAGATTATTGTTAACTTGTGCTGTATGTGCAAGAGGGGGAGATGGTGGGCCACCATCTTTTGCATTGCCCCATGGTTAGAGACGGTTGGTACATGCTTTGTAGCATTTGTTTTTTTCTTAAAAATAAGATTTCATTAAAGAGCGCTCAAAGGGGAGCACCATTTTTGGGATTCAATGGGTCATGCCCGCTTATGCAAAAAGCATGCTTGAGGGTTGGAGAAGTTGCTCGGTGGGATCTCAAGCTAGAGATGCTTGGAGAGCCCCTGTGCTTGTGGTGGTCCTTTTGGAAGGAAAGAAATATGAGTAAACTTGTCAATAGATCAGATCCTGGCCCGAATCCAATCTGTTAAGGCAGGATATGAATTGTGTTTTTGATCCAATAACCCGATAATGATCTGAACCCGATTACTTAAGAAATTGGATATGGCCAAGGACTAATCTGATCAGATAAAAACCTGATCCGATTGATATAATATATGATATATAATATATATTATATAATTCACCATGTAAGTATGTATTTATTTTATCTAGTGGTGGATTTGTATGGATTTGAAAAGATAAAACAATCAAAAGTGAGATACAACATAATATGGGAGTCCTAAAGCATATTAGAAAATATCATTATATATTTGCACCCACACACACTCCACTTATTTGCAATCAAAAGAGGCTTCCAGTATTCTACGGAAAGGCCAAGGGGGAGACCAAGGGCCACTTTAATTGATCACCATCAGCTTGCTGAAAACCTAGTTCATCTTCTCAGAAGAGTTTACTGATACTATATCTCTCTTCTATTATTCTTCTTCTCTAATACAATATACAAGCCCTACTTTTTTTTTGGTAAACAATATACATGCCCTAGTTTCATGATGAGAAGATGAGTTTACTGCTACTATCTCTCTCTTATACAAGCCCTAGCTTCATGATGAGAAAATGAGTTTACTGTTACTGTTTCTCTCTTCTATTACTCTTCTTCTCTAATACAATCGACAAGCCCTAGTTTCATGATTTTTTTTCTTTTCCTTTTTACAACAAAGATTATCATGATTTTTTTTTTCTCTTTCTCGTGTTCTCTCTCTCAATTTTTTTTTCTCATTATTTACTTATTCTAAACTTGATCTGTGCAAAAGAGTGTAGTTTTATAAACGGATTGGATTATGGGATTGGGCATCCGGTAAGCAGAATTTCGGATATGGATTCATTACTTAAAAATCCGTCGGATTATCGAATTGGATCGGGTAGCCTTTTAAGCTTATCAGATTCGGATCGGACCGACCGTGATCTGGTCCGTATCGATTTGTTTACAGGTCTAAATAGGAGGTCTTTCGACGGGGAGGAGTCTCCTAGTAGGTTGTTGAAATTCTCTGTACTTAGTTCTTTATTTTTGTGGTCTAATGGCAGACATTGTAAATCTGTGGAGGATCTATTGTCTTTTGTGGATAGCTTGAGGGTATAGGTTTTTGGGCTTTGCTTTTGCATATGGGATGCTCTCCCCTTTTGGGAGCTCTTCAAAAAATGATTCAATATCATAAATTCTAACACAAGAGTCTTTCAAAAGCAAATGTATATTTTTTTTCTAAGCTACAATGTCTACTGGGAAAAGAAGATACTCTTGCCTTTAGAACCACCATGTTACATTAAAACGATGTGATTTTATCAAGCCTATTTCTACCATACCGCATTTTTTAGTTGTGGCATATAATGCCCCTTTCCAATTCCCATTTTTAAATGATCAATGTTCCTGGTAATATTTCTACATTCCATGAATTTTTGAAATTCAATTTGATCTTACAGGCTGATATTTGCTGCAGTTAATTGGGGTTCCAGTTGCTGGGCTCGAACCAGAGTTTCAACCAGTTGTTAATCACTTGCTGCCACACATATTATCACACAAACAAGATGCTCATGATTTGCATCTTCAGGTGGATCATATTTTTTATGCTAAATACATACAAATAATTATTTCTTATATTACCATATATCTCTGTCTTCTAATGCCCATTAGTTTGTAGTTGCTTCAAGACATGACAAATCGGTTGGTTGTGTTCCTTCCCCAACTTGAGGTATCTTTTGTCCTCAGTAAGTTTAGCACTTTTTTTCTGTCATGTTTCTGCTAAAATTTTGTGGAGCTTTTTTTGGGTTACTGTGCAGGCAGATCTCAATAGCTTTTCTGATGCTGCGGAGACCACTATATGCTTTCTTGCAATGCTTGCGGGTCCATTTTATCCGATTCTTCATATTGTGAATGAGAGGTTGGCCCACCTAGCTGAACATTTACCATTCACACTCTTTTTATGTAATCAGCTTCCAAAATTTTGAATGGTGCGCTTATTGGCAGGTCAACATGAGCAAATTAATTGCTACTTTTAGCACTGTAGATAAAATTTAATATTTATATAGAGATGCATGTTGAAAAGGTACCTGCAGACAGCCCATAGGAGGTAGGGGCCTGGCCTGACCCTAAAAATTTCAGGTTCAGGCCAGGCCAGGCTCCTCCTTTTCCTTCAGGTCGGTCTGGCCCAAAATTAAATCTAGGTGTCGGGTCAAGATCACATACAGGTGAAGCAACAACACTATCCATTGTGAGCAAGTAAACCTAGGTCTACTACAAGCCCCTCTATCCCCAACTCCACCAATTGTTAGCAGTTCTTTTAAGAAGTCGAAACGTCTCTGACATCAATACATTATTCACATCAAGAACAAGCCATATCTCTTTGTCACCAACACCCAATCCCTCTGTATCATCAAACATAGTAGGGAGAGAGGAAAAGCATGTAGATCATCAACAGCTACCTATGTTCTAATCCATCTCCATCCCTTGCATGTAGATCTTCATCATGTTGTTCGTGTCCTTCATTTCTGCTTAGAAAAAAGAGGTTGGAACTCTTCTGGGGTTCTGTTGAATGCAGATAGATTTGGAGTGGGAAAAAGCATGAAAGCAGAAAGAACAATGATATATATATTGTCAAAATAAGTCAGAATCTGTTTGAATGGCCGAATCCATTAGCCTTTGAGTCTGTTTATTATATAGGACCTTTACAAGAGAGCTATACATGGAAAGAAACTAATTGCCGAGTGATTCTAGCAGCCTAGCTTTATATGGAAACTATATATTCTGTCAATATGCTAACTGTACAAGCCTACGTAAATTAAGTAAAGGTGAAATAAGGAAAGAAGAATAGAAGGAAAGAAGATTAATTATGGACAGCAGAGCTGTCCATTGACATATATATATATACAGAGGGCGTTATTATTACTATTATTATTTTTGTTATTTAATTCATGCCTTTGTCGAACCGGTCTGAAGCCCAACCCAGAGGCCTCAAGTTGGGCTCATTTTAGGCGGGCCTCAAGGGGAAGGGACGGGTCTGACTATACAGGGTTTTGTCTTGGCCAATCCTAGGCCCAAGAAAATTGTACCAGTCTGGGCTTAATTTACTCTCCTAGTTAGGAATTGGCATTTAGGCATTCTTGTGCTAAGTTTTCTCTTATCTGTAGAAAGTGCCTTGTTGTTTTTTCTCATTTTCTGTTAGCAATTATTAACATCTTGCAGCTTGGTCATTTTATTGCTATTATCATAATTCAGTGCCAAACTTCTTTTTCATATAAACCATGTACTATAGAAAAAATCTTTATTTAAGATTATGTTTTGACACTGCAGAGAAACTGCTAGATTGGCTGGAAACGTTTTAGATTCTGAAGTTTCTAAGAATAGTCAGTCATCACCAGCTTTAACTGTTTCCTCTAATTTTGAGGTAATGGCTTTGCTCTGTCCTCTGGTCTAATCCTTTTTTCATCCATTATGTTCTCTGTATGCTATCTCTCTCTCTCTCTCTATCTCTCCTGACATTAGGTGCAGATGCAATGTGTATCATTCTGATCTTTAGTCATAAAAGTATATAGATTTTTTTTCATGAGTTATCCTGTTCATTCTGTCTTACATTTTCCTTAGGGTCCATTTGGTTAGATGGATTTCAAAAGTGGAATGTGAAAGTAAAAGAAAGTGAAGTGAAGGAAAGGAAAATTAATTTTCTAGCATGCATTTGGTTAGCATGAAAGATACAAGAAAATATAATGGTTTGCCTAAATTGTCCTTATTTTTATTAAATAGGATAAAAGATCTAAATAAATTTGTATTGGATAAAAATTTTTGATGCATAATTGTAAATTCACATAACTTTCTCAAGAAAGAAAATTTTTCCTGTGTTTTGTGTAGGAAAAATTTATGGGAAAGCTAGGTGGTTATGAAAAGTTACTGTCCCACAAAATTTTCCTTTTCCTGCTATACAAACTCTTAAAATGTTAAAAAAAAAAAATCTATTTCTTTTCCTTTCCTGCTATTTCCATCTAACTAAACGGAGCCTTAGTGAATTCAATTATTGTTATTTTTTATTTTCTTATTTTTACTTCTAATGCAAAATGTTACCCTTGTTATGAAGCAGTGATCTAAATGGAGCCTGTATTTTTTGTTTTTTCATGTCAGAAGTAAGGATTTGTTTCTTTATTGTAAACCATTTTTTTTCTCTTTGTGGGAAAGTCATGCATGGAAAGTCAATGAGCTTACTGTGTTTTAATGTATATAGAAGTGTCTAGTGATCTGGTATTATAATTTTTCTTGAATGTTCTATTTGTACAGGTAATTTTATTTTTCTGTTAATTAAAATAATGTAAAAGAAGGCAATTAATCCTTACTTTTCTTTTATTTTTATGCCCAGCCAAGGAGATCACGCAGTACATCACCCTTTTTCTTGCCCACATCCAGTTCGATAGTGTTTCGTCCAGATGCAATCTTCACATTGCTGAGAAAGGCTTATAAAGATTCTCAGCTGGGAACTATTTGCAGAACGGTAATAAATCTATTTGAAGTTGCCCTTAATTTTCTACTTTGCTGACTAAGTTTCATCCTTCACTGGATGCACAAATTATCACCAGTCTATATTCTTATGCTTTATCTCAGGCTTCTAGAATTCTGCTGAAGCTCATTGGGCCCATTACTGTACAAGAAGGCTCTATGTCTTCCTCTGATGTCAAATCTTCAAAAGCTGAATTATCTAATCCTATTGTTTTTGTTGATTACTCGAGCTTGTTTGGGGAAGAATTCAGGATACCTGATGATCAGTGGGAATCCAACTATCTTAATATCTTAGATATTGCTGCAGTAGAAGAAGGGATTTTGCATGTTCTTTACGCTTGTGCATCACAGGTGGGTAACAATGTCAGACACGATGGTATTCCTTGGTGTCCATTGTATTCATTTGTCTATGTTTCTATATTCTGCCATCTTAACCATCTTTGCAAATCAACTTTTTGTGTCTGTCTCAGCCTCTGCTCTGCAGCAAGTTAGCCGATGGCAATTCTGACTTTTGGTCTGCATTACCACTTGTACAAGCATTACTGCCAGGTTCAATAGCATATATCCCCTTGATAGGATAATCGTTGTTCACTGCTATTATTTTAAATTTCTGTAACTCAAGGTTATTTTCAGTGATTTGGGAAAAACAAAAGATAGCACCAAACTAAAAATGAATTACAGAAAATAATAATCTGTCTTTTTTATTTTTTATTTTTCCTTTCTTCCATACCGTAACAATGTTTATACTTGAATCTTTTACTTCTGTTGTTTCTACAGTAAGTTGCTTTTTTTTAAGCAATGCCATTCTGAGTATGTAGTTTGTTGAGCATTTTCCTGAAAATGGCGTTAATAAATTTACTTGTCGTGTACTTTTTTTTATTTTTTTATATGTTGTAGCACTTCGTCCTAATGTCAGCAGTCCTGATCATGTCGATGATAATTTTTCTCAATGGAGACAACCTTTCGTGCAAGATGCACTATCTCAGGTTGCCTTCGTACTTGATGTATTTCCATGCTAAAAGTTCTTTCTCTTCAATGATATTGGGCTCACCATTATAGTTATAATTGCAGATCGTGGCAACATCATCTTCTTCGATATACCGTCCTCTTCTTCATGCTTGTGCCGGCTATCTGTCATCATTTTCACCATCACATGTTGGTTACTTTCACTTCCATTTTTTTAGATCGCACAAGTACTTTATCCTCTCTTTTCCAATCTTGAATATGTAACTCTCTCTTTCAATTGGTAGCAGTAGCATACACACTTCTACTTCTTTTGTGATACCTCTCTCTCTCTCTCTCTCTCTCTCTCACACACACACACACACACACACACACACACACACACAAAAGATGCCCTCTCACCCCCCCAAAAAAATAAAAATAAAATCCCAGTGCCCAAAAAGGCATGTCTTCCTACATAATCTGATGATCTCAAAAATTAAACCCTACATGTTATCTCTTTTTCACCCCCAGTCATGATTCACGATCAACAAGAATCGTTTTTGTCTGGATAAGTGAGATTTTTTTTTCTTTTTTCCCTTTTCTGGTCTGTTGTTCATATCTTTATGAAAATTGGTTAGATGTGGTTTGCACTCAGTGTGTTATGAAATACTTTTGATTTATATATAAGAATGTGCTATTGGACTCCACTTAATCAAATCTTTAATAATTGAGATGACTCCAGCACCCCATGAAAGTGGAGGGCAAAAGTACTGTGTGGATAATAAATAATGGTAAAGTGTGAGAGCTCCTTTGAAGGTTAATTGTGTCATTTCTTAAAAGGCAAGTGAATGCAAGAGTACAAAAGTTCTTTGTGAATATCAATTTTCAATTAAATAATCTTATCTGCGATATTGTTTTATATTTAGAATATATAGTAACACTTACATTGTAAAGAAAAATATATTACAACTTATATGTAGATATATTTAGAAAACTATATTTTCATACTACTAGTTCGGCAACCCAAATACAATTATCTGAATCCTCCCTTGCACAGAGTGACACGCATGTGTTTGTGTGCATAGACATAAATACTTCCATTTTTCTCAACGCCCATACTCACACCCAAACCAACACCTGTACACATTTGATTTATTTTACACTGTAGGATGTACCTGAAGTTAAAAAATTGGAGCCCTTTAATCACATTTTGCATCAGATCAAAGTTGTGAAAGGTGCACCTCAGGGTTAAGGCTCCTCAAGGCGCAGTAGTTGCACCTGGACCAAGGCCAGGCCAAGCCCCTTCAATAAGGTACGCGCCTTTGCATCTCTTCAATAAGGCGCCCGCCTTTGCATCTGAGGCCCAGGAGCAAGTCGCGCCTAATATAAAACACTTATTTCATTCCCCCTACTTGTTAGCATGTGGTGTATTTTTGTGTTACGGTGAACTCTAACCATATAATACAGTCCCTAACGGTAAAATAAATAAAAAGGATTGATTGATAGATTCAATACAATTAGTCGATTTAGGGCTTCCTGGAAGTTAATACACAGTGGGACGACACGAGCTCTTCTCCGGCAACTTCTTCTTCTTCTCTATTTTTTGTTTCTTTTTTTTCCTCCTTATTACTTTCTTTTTTTCCCTCCTTATTACTTTCTTTTTTTATTCTCTTTTCACCTTTTTTTTCTTTTTCTTTTTATGATCTTTCTGTTCTTTTCTCTCTTTTTCTTTTCTTCTTTTTAAATTTTTTTATGAACTCTTAATTTGTTTATGTTTTGTAGTTTGTTTCTCTGATGCGTGTAATAGTTGCTAAAGCATATTATCACAAAAAATATTGGAAATCTTGAAATTGGGATATTATGTACTCTCATTTTGTGGTTTGATGTTCTCATGCTTTTGGCTAAATAGTTGTTGAGCAACTGTTGCTGCTAGCTTTGTATTATTGGCTGCAAATTTTTTTTTTCAACTTGTGCCTCGCTTCAGGCTCCAGGAGGTCTTAGTGCCTTAGTGCGCCTTGAGCCTTTAACGACTTTACATCAGATATACTGGCAAGTTTGATATGCCCAAAGAAGTACTGACACGCCGGCAAGACATTTTGTTCTTGGAATCCACCAATATCAAGTCAATTTTTAGCCTGATAACTTATTTTGTTTATTGTCTTGTTATTTGCAAAACATAATAGAAATTCTATATCCATGAATTGAATTCTGAATCTAACATAATTTCCATTTATAATACATGTTTTTCCATACTAATGTTGAGGTTTTTCATATCATTTATGATTTCAAAATCTATTCTATTGTGCCTTGCATGATATATTCGATATGTTGATTATGTAAGACATGAAAATTTTATGTCAGATTGATTCCTTTAAAAATGATAAAAGAAATAATATGACCATCATGGAAGTATAGAAACCTCATGTTTCTTTCATGACTTAAAATTCTATTTTAACATCTAATGCTCAGTTTTGTTGTTCATGAAATTAGTTGGCCTCACTTGGAAACAAACGGCTTTAATCTCAACTTCTCCCACAGGCTAAGGCTGCATGTGTTCTCATTGATCTGTGCTCTGGTGTGCTGGCACCATGGATAGCCCAAGTGATTGCCAAGGTTGTACAAATTACCGGTGTTTTAGTACTATGCTGTATATCAATATAGTTTAATGGTACTCTTTTAGTGTACCCCTTTGTTTCTCTTAGAAAACATTCTCAAGTCTTAGACCTTTTTCTTAGGTGGACTTAACTGTGGAGATTCTTGAGGACCTTTTAGGTGTAATCCAGGTGCGTTTAACAATCATTGTGCACATTGAAATGCTTCATTATATTTTGAACTTCTAGTCTAAATATAATAATTGGTATGAAGTTAGATACCAACTTCAAGTTCTTTTATCTTTCTACTTTCGCGGGTGTTCTGTGATTAAATATGTAACCGATTCAGCATTTCCTAGTCTAGATCTTCATTCTGCTACTTGAAAATGCTGGAGTGCTCGTTCAACTTGAAGACACTAGTGGCTGCATAATTACAGCTACATTGTGATTCAAGCCTAATCTATTGAATGCTAAAATATCTTGAAATTATATGGCTGTGACTCGTGTATGGGTTGTAAGATGTCCCCACAAGATTCACAACACCTAGTGGTTTCTCCCATATAATTTCCTGTTCCATCATAATGGCACCTCAGAATCAGGTTCTGAGATATTAGTCCTCCATTTTGTTGTGAACTCATAATTTTATAAGAACTAGTATGCTTAATTTACAAGATAACTATGTACAAATGATTCATTTGTAATAGTTTCTCGTATATCAAAGCTCCGTTTAATAACATGAATACTTTCTAGCTGTGGCATCTATTAATGTTGATTGTTGAACACAGTTTGGGAGTAAGAAATTAACGTATTTGTGTTTTAGAGGTATTTAGAAATTATACAAAATGTTGCTAGACCTTATGTATTGTTTGAGGAGTTTTTGTTAGATTGCGGAGTAGCTGCAAGTAAATCACTTTGGCATTGTAGGAGGGCAAGTTCATTTCACCCATTTCAAGTAATAAGAGTCTAACTGATTATCAACACCATATTTTTATGAATATAACATAAGTCAGAAGCACCAACCCACCTGTATGTAGAGTATATGGCACTACACGCATTAAACCAAAGAAAAAGAAAAGAAAACTGTACCCGAAAGTACGATCACTCAAAATGAACAAAATGTCCAAAGAAACATCTCCTTGCACCGGTGCTAGAGAAAATTGGGCTTCGGAATTTCCAGCAGGGCGTCTGCACCAAAACCCACACCTTCTCCTTCAAATCACGGCCTGTCTCTTGAGGTCACTCCATCAATTCCTCTCCTTCCTCTCTGTTAGCCCCTTTGTCTCTATGTTTTCCATATTTACGCGCGCGCGCGCACACACACACACACACCCCTATGTGCGTGTGTGTGATAGCAAAAATTCCAATTCCTGCTAAATCCCCAACTGCAACCCCAAACTATTTTTCCTGGAATTAGCCCCCTCTGATTTGGCAACCCATTTGGTGTTCCCCACGAGTAGCTGATTTCCTTGGTTAATGATTTTGTGTTTCCCAACAACTTGACATTCCTGGCAAGTGGGGATTTGGCTACCCATTTGGTGATCTGTATTTCCAGCAAACGATGACTTTGTTGTCTGGTTATCTAAAACTATTGATTGTGGGATTTTGCCAGTTAGATTGTTGAAGTTGAGATCAACAGTAGCATTTGCCGGAATATTCTTCATAAATATCTGTGATATTGACCCAGAAAGCTTATTGTAAGCTTACTCGTAAATCAAGTCTGTAATATTGAAGAGATTCTGTGTTATTTGAGTTCGCCTTGCAAAGAATCGTCAATCTTGTAAGTAATTACACAAAACTCCAAATCTGTCTGTGGAGACATGATTCCTGTTTATTTTCTTACAAGCCACCAACCTATGTTAAGAGTCTTGAAAATATTTCTTGACCAAAATTTGTATTTTCATTTGTTACTTTACTTTGGGTGTTTAACATCAAAAGCCAAAGTCTTAGATGGTAGCAACAGATCTTTGGTCATGTATATTACTTCCATATATGTATCCTACTTGCTGTAGTGCATTGTGCGGGAATAGTTGGAAAGATGGTCTGCATTTGTATAGTTGAGAGAGAAAGATGGAGACGATGCAATCGATGTGCATATATATTCACACACACACACACACACACACACACACACAAATGGTGTATATATATCATGTGAATGAGAGTTTTTGTTCATTTGATTTTATCAAAGAAGGGTAGTCTTGTCATTGTACGTATAAAAACGTCTTGCATGTATAATAAGTGCAAAACTGGGTTATTCAAATTTTAGAGTGATGATGTTAGCAAAATTCGTAACTGACTGTCAATCATCATTAGGGCAAGAGCAAAATTCGTAACTGACTGTCAATCATCATTAGGGCAAGGGGGAATCAGTTACAAAAAATGTTTGTCAGGGGAGGTCATTGCTATTCTCCAAACAAGACGGTAGGTTTAGGCTATTTTAACAAGCCTCAGGGAAAGTAATTGTAATTTTCCCTTAATTTATTTAATGCATATACATATTGGAAGGATATATGTGCATTGATTTACCTAATCTCCTTAGTTGATATCTCAAAGAATTCATTTTTAAAAGATCTATCATTGTGTTGTATATTTTGGCTTGTTTCAATTATTAATTGATTTAACATTAGTCATATGCAAATTGATACTCCTTCTCTGCCAATTTAATAGTCCATCTTTCCTTTTTAGGCTGTCCAAAAATACCTGTCCCATTTGAAAAGTTAAATGAGATAAATGCATCTTTTCATAAATACCCTTTAAGTTTTCAAAAATTTCCTAACTTGATTATATATATATTTAAAAAAGGGTAACTTTGGAATTTTAAAAGGGTACAATGCATTAAATGCATGTCCTCTTTAAAAGTTAGAATATTGAAAAGGGACTATTATATTGGGACGGAGGGAGTAAGATATTTTAAATTTGATATAGTAATCCACTTAATTGATATGTTCAAAAATTATTTCATTTTGATCTTGAGTTCTTGACTATTAAATTTTTTTCTATAATTATTATCTAATTCTCATTCTTCCCAAAAAACACCAAAGTGGTCCAGGGAAACACATTTTAGAGGAACGTCCCTGCATCAGGTATCATGCCAAAACTGCATCCTCTGACTTATATCTCTATAAATTCCCAATACACTACTAATACTCTTATATTTACTGCCCTTACCCTCCTTCACAAGACACCATCCATGGTATATTTTCTTCGCCACATGTACAATCAAGCTTGGTTATACAATCTCAACTTCTAGATATTTAAAACCCCTTCTATCATATTGCAATCCACCAAATGATACTTAAAATTCATCATTATAGGAAATCCATTTGAAGCTTTACTCCAACCTCTTAGCCAGGATCCACAGAAACTGGGATAGAAAAAATGAACATAATATTTTGCTGTAAAGCTAGAAAGAATACTCTTAGTAAGATTAAGTCTATGTCCATAAATATTTCCAGCTGCCAGCGTTTTCTCCCAACTCTCCACTGTCACGTCCTAAGTCCTAACTGATTTTGCCTTGAAGCATCTAACCCTGAAGGAAGACCTAGAACTACCAAAGGAACCTAAAATAGGTCTGTTTACAGAATGTTGACGAGCAAAATCTGACTTTTTTTTCTCCATGCACACACGAGTTAATAATTTAATGAGTAAGCAGCATAGAGACAGTCAAAAGACATCTATTATACTTTATTAATAAGCAACATGTACTTACAATATAGCATTATAAGCATCTGCTAGATTGGCAAGAAACATAATCCTTGGTGAGAGAGAGAGACAAAATTATAAAATGTATGCTATATAAGAGATGCTACAAGGGTGGAACTGAGAAATCAGACCATTTCCCAAGGCTTTGATATGTCAGAGTATGCTATGTCCCAATTAGACCTAAAAGGGAGGTGAATAGGTCTTTTATACACTTTGATTCTTTACTTAGTTTCAAGTAATTAATTAATCATGCTCATTCAGTCATTTGGATTATCATCCAATCATTCAATCCAAACCACAAACCATAAAGTAAATCAGAGACAAAGATTTATATGAAAAAATCCAAAGGGGAAATACCACAGGTCAGAGTCAGATACAAATAATCCACTATAATGGAAAAGGGTGCAACCCTAGGTCTGTACTCGTGCCTCTAAGATCACCTATGTTGAATTCTCTCTCATCCAGACTCATGTGTTTTGCTGCTGTCAATAAACGAATCCGTTCCTCATGACAGACGCAAATAATGCACTACAAGGTATTTTAATGATTTGAAAATAAAGCTCTCAAGATTGTGCCTCTCAATCTTTCTCACATATAGTTTAATTTCCTCTCCCTCTTTTATGTTTAGAGAACCCTAGGACACCTTTCTATAGTGTGGGGTTGATTAGAAAGCTTTCAATGAGTTTTGGAAGGACTTGGAAGCACATATTTTACCCTGGGACATCCACCCTTCGATCCAAGGCAAGTTTTTATTTTTTATTTTTTTATATCCAAGCAACTTCAGCAGTGACAATTGTTGTTCCATTGATTGAGGTATCAGTCATAGCATTCTGAAGTGAGTCAATCCAAGGTCAAGGTTTGATTGATGACACTTATTTTGCCAAACTTGACTGCTCATAGTCTGACATGCTTTATTGAGGTTAAACTGACTACAAAAATTGGGCACATAATTAAACTGACTAAAAACTTGACAAGCATTTTGAGTCTAGTTTATGGAAATATAGAGCTCATTATACCAAATGTTTTATTTTATTGAATTTTGAAGACACAAAGGTCAATTTTGACAATTTGAATAATTATTTGACCTCAAATACTTATTTGGTTCTCAACTCTTAACTCTCTAACCAAAATTAAGGTTTCCAAATTCATTACCTATTAAGCAATATTCAATGTTTAACTTCATACTTAAGCTTAAACTAATTCCAAACTAACTTTCCTACTTGATTATAGATTGTTAACAACCATCTACTCTAAAAGCTTAAGCTATTAGAGAGGGTGTAACTTTAATATTTAAGTCCTTCAACATGCCCCCTCACGTGTGGCCTTCTTTTTGGTCCAACATGTGTTTCAAATTTAATTATCAGGGTGATGGTGAGGTTTGAACTCGAGACCTTTGGCTCTGATACCATGTTAACAACCATCTACTCTAAAAGCTTAAGCTATTAGAGATAGTGTAACTTTAATATTTAAATCCTTCAACATAGATCATATTTTTTTTTTTTTTTTGATAATTTATTTTTCAAGCTCAATCAGGAAATTTCTAAACCAAGTTATTAGTTAATCACTTCAAATCCTTTAGTCTTTTAGGTCACTTACCTTTTCTAAATTGTGTTATTGATGGACCTTGAAGCAAGACGTCGATGTGATTTTTCAGTTCAGACTTCAATCTACCTTTGTAGCTTAAATGTCTACCTGAACTTTCCACTGAAGTGACACTACAGTATGACCATGACACAAATTTTGCTCACGGAATATGCCAACACATGACACATTTTTCTAATAGAAACAAGGAAAACAGTCAGGCACTAGATGCTGCACAATCTTGGACCGTGACCTTGATAATGCTTTGTATTGTTTTAATATTTTTTTATTGTTTGAACTGTGCACTGGCTGCTGAAATGTCTCCTTTCCTCTTATTTCCGGATTTAATAGATGTCCTATTCTTGTCTAACATCTGCATTAGGGTGCTCGGCATTCCTTAACCCGTGCTCGTGCTGCCCTTAAATATATCGTGTTGGCTTTATCTGGGAATATGGATGATATAATGGCAAAATATAAGGTACGCCCTCAAATATACTTTTTTTGTTCTTCTGTTTTGTTTATGATGCATGGCATCAAACTTTTGGGAAAAGAAATCTGTCAAACTGCTTTCTAGGAATGTCAGGTTTCAAACTCAACGCTTTGCAACTAAATAGCCTGTGTGTTTTGTGGAGATCTTGATATAATCACTTCACTTAGCTTGTTTAAACTGCCAGATATGTTTGCCCTGAACTTTGTTATTATGCGTGTTTCAGGAAGTTAAACATCGAATTCTCTTTCTTGTGGAGATGCTAGAGCCTTTTCTTGATCCTGCCATGAACCCGATAAAGAGTATGATAGCTTTTGGAAATGTTTCTTCAGTGTTTCAGGAAAAGCAAGAACGCACTTGTGAAGTTGCACTTAATGTAATTCGCACAGCAGTGAAAAAGCCTGCTGTTCTTCCATCCTTGGAATCTGAATGGAGGCGTGGATCTGTTGCTCCTGGGTAAAGATAGATTTTTCTTTTTTGTTTAACTTTTTCTCTAGAATCTACATGATTTGAAAATGTATTGGAATTACGCTTATACACTGTCTATCTTGCCTTAGACAATTTTCTTTTTTTTGGGTCCCTTGGGACTAGCCATGTGGAACTTAAGACTATAAGCACAAATCTAGACATAATGGTCCTCGTTGCAGGAACAAGGGATATGGAACTAACTAAGGTTTATAACATGCGATAGGAGACGACTGAAAAATGGACCTAGATAGAGCAATATGGAAAGAAAGATTCATTAATTAATCCTGAATGTGAGGAGGGAGAAAATAAGACTCTGTTAACAACTATTTACTCTAAAAGTTTAAGCTGTTAGAGAGGGTGTAACTTAAATATATAAATCCTTCAACATGCTCCCTCACGTGTGACTTTCTTTTGATCCAACACGTGTTTCAATTTTAATTATCAGGGTAACGGTGAGGTTTGAACAAGAGACTTTTGACTCTGATACCATGTTAACAACCATCTATTCTAAAAGCTTAAGCTGTTAGAAAGGGTGTAAATTAAATATATAAATCCTTCAACAGACTCTAATAACCAAAATATATATACTGCAATTTATCTTCTCATGGGCCCCATCTTAAACAAGCCTTCAAAGATATATTGAGATGTTGAATTTTTTCTCAATCGAAGCCTACGACATGACCTGCCTCTCAATTGTTATTTTATTAAGCACGTGGTGGGTGGTTAAGCATGGTGTTTTCTTTTATTTCTTTTTATGTGTAGGATATGATTAGAAAGAAAGAAAGAGAAAATAATGGTGCAAAGAGAAAAAGAAAGAAAATAGGAGAGGTTGGATTAAAGTAATTTTCTAGCATCTCGTTGATAACTAGAAGAAATCTGCTGTCATATGGTCTTCTTGTGGATCTCATGTCAAACAAGCCTTTAAAAATACATTTATATGCTGAAGTTTATCCCTATCAGAGCCTATAATACGAGAGGTCATTGGCCTCTCTTTTTGGAGAAAACTCAACTTGGAGCTTTAAGATTGCTCAAGAGTAAAGATAGAGAAGATTCCATTCCTTCATATCCTTTTGGATTTCGCTTTAATACCAAATCAGTGTCTTGATCTCATGAGAATTTCGTTGAACATGTGATGGGTGATAAATAATGCTGATATTCTTTTTTTTTTTTTCTTCTAATATTTGATTTGATAAGAAAGGACACAAAGCAAGCTTCTCATTCAGAAGAGAGAATTGGGAGAAAAGAGAGAAGAGAGGGAGGGCGCAACAAGCAACTTATTATGGCTCTCAAATGCTAGAGAGGAGAAGATAGAGAGAGAGAGAGAGAAAAAAAAAATAAACAGAGCCAAACTCTATCAAATGTTCATTAATATTCATCCATTTCCAAAATCTCACATATTACCCTTGATCAACCTATATAGAGGCCTCACAAATCCCTATTAACACATAATGGCCTCTTAGAAATACCGAATACCTACTACAGTAACATATAAAGCCTTAAATTTTATTCAAAAATCCACTAAAACTCCTAAAAGATTAAAATACATAATCATTGTTCCTATGGTCTTCTTGCATAACTAAGATTTAAAACAACATAATATTTTTATGGGTCCTGCATAATTTAGGGTGCATCAATGTCCTCTTTTTTGGAAAATACTTCATCTAGAGTTCTGTAATCATTCAAGTTAAAGTAGATTGTTCCATCATCTTGATTGTTACTGTTCTAACTTGCTTCTCATGGGAATTTTGTTTAGCATATGGTGGGTGGTAGTAAAGTACGCTGATTTTCTTTTTATTACTTTCAAATATATTAATGATGTTGAAGAAAGAGGATAGGAGAGTGACGGCATGAAGCATCTTCCAAGCTTCTCTTTGCAAGAGAAGAATGGAGAGACAAGAGAGAGAGAGAGAGTGTGAAAATAGGGAGGGTGCAACATGAGACTTCCACACCTTCCATATATTAGAGAAGATATTTCTTTCAGTATCTTTGATTAGTCAGAAATTTGATCAAGTTTTACAGGATTAACACACACACACACACAGACACAGAGTAAATGTTTTATCAAATGTATGAAGTCTCACTTTTTTACTTGAAAGGCCTATTTATTGTCCTTACAAAACCCAAATAAACCATGATTACCTTAAAACAATTAACTCTCCCTAACATGTAACAAATCAACAATATAACCCAAAAATTATATTCTAAAAATCACAAGAACATATACAAATGAAAAAGTTGAACAATATTCATGAAAGAGGACTCCTAATAGTACTCTAGTAACTAAACAAAAATCTGCTGCCATATTATCTTCTCATGGATCCTTGTCAAACAAGCCCTCAAAGATATATTATTAGAAATTTATCCCTATCAAAGCCTAAAATATTAGAGTGCGTGAGGTAAGTTGTATGGTATTGTGAATTCACAGACAAAACTGTGCACAAGTGGAATGAAGATTGTATATGGAAAATTAATGCGTTAAATCTTATCATGTTGATTTTGTGAATCAAAATCCATTAAGATCTGGTGAAAATTTATATGAATTATATGGAGTAGAAGTCAATTAATTTCTTGCTTCATATACAATCTTTGTACAAAGTGTATGATCTCAGGAAATGTAAGTTGATTTATTTCGGGCTGTGCTGAAATAGTCAAGGTTCCAGTATTTTGTTTTGTTATAATGAATTAGTAATGAATTGATGCATTTCTTCATGCAGTGTACTTCTCTCAATATTGGAACCTCACATGCAATTACCTCCTGAAATTGACCTTCGCAAATTTCCTGTGCCTGAGCCTCTGAAGCATGAAACTGTTTCATCACTTTCCTATGTCCCTCGCTATGGAGGAGTCACCTCAAAATTTAATAGCCAAGATGACACTGATGGAAAGACGGATGTTTCTGATGCCACCGCAAAGATGGATATTTTTGAAGATGTCAGTCTCTTTTTCGCCCCTCCAGAACTAAGGAACGTGGCCCTTTCGAATGTTTCTGGTAGCCCGGATAGAAAGAGCTCAGATTCAAGCCGCGGCAATGTCATCACAGAGGAGAAACATGTAGTTGAGAAAAAATTTAATAACCAGTTCCAAAATGGTTTAGTATTAGATACTGGTTATACTGTTGAGTACTCTAACTTGAATTCAGATTATTTGCAACTAGTGAAATATCGAGATTGCGAGTTGAGGGCTTCTGAGTTTCGGCGTTTGGCTTTAGACTTGCACTCAAACCCTGACATTACCCCTGAGGGTCATGATGCTGCCATAGATGCTTTGCTCTTGGCAGCAGAGTGCTATGTCAATCCATTCTTTATGATGTCATTTAGAGACAATTCAGAGGTTGTCAGCGAGATGAATGTTGACAGGACCAAAATTACTGGAAACCATGAATTTGCAGATCTCAGAAGAGTTTTGGAGAAGAATGATAATGACTTGAAAACGGTTGCTTATCTTGAAAGGAAAAGGGACAATATTGTTCTTCAAATTCTTCTTGAGGCTGCCGAATTAGACAAGAAATATAGGGAAACTATTTCAGATGTGGGACTTTGTCCCACCTATGCTGAAGAAAGTGAGGAAGTGATAAATTTGTCTAAGCATGATGTTATATCTACGGATGCCATTACCTTGGTCCGACAGAATCAAGCACTGTTGTGCAATTTTCTGATCCAGCGTTTGCAAAAGGAGCAACACTCCATGCATGAAATTCTCATGCAAAGTCTTTTGTTTTTGTTGCGCTCAGCAACTAAACTATTCTGTGCTCCTGAACATGTGATTGATATCATATTAGGATCTGCTGAGTACTTAAATGGGCTGCTGACATCTTTTTACTATCAGTTCAAAGAAGGGAGTTTGAAGTTGGATCCAGGAAAGGTACATCAGGTACAACGCCGCTGGATGCTTCTTCAAAGATTGGTAATTGCTTCAAGCGGTGGTGATGAAGAGCCTGACTTTTCAGTCAATATCAGCAATGGTTTTAGGTTTGCTAATTTGATTCCTCCATCAGCTTGGTTGCAGAAAATATCTACATTCTCTTCTTGTGCTTCTCCTCTGGTTCGGTTTCTTGGTTGGATGGCAATATCTCGCAATGCCAAGCAGTATCTGAAGGAGCGGCTCTTCCTTGCTTCTGATCTGTCACAGCTGATGTATTTACTATCTATTTTTGCTGATGAGCTTGCTCGAGTAGATAACATTGTTGAACAGGGAGTTGAGAACAAGAAGACTGTACAGAAAGTAGTTGAACAAGATACAGGCTCCGATAGAGGTTTTGAATTAGGTCAAGAATATTCAGACCAATGTTTCCATGCCATATACCCTGATATATGCCATTTCTTTCCCAATATGAAAAAACAATTTGAAACTTTTGGGGAAATAATATTGGAGGCTGTTGGATTGCAACTGAGATCTATCTCTGCTAGTGTTGTGCCGGATCTGTTGTGTTGGTTTTCTGAACTATGTTCATGGCCATTTTTTCCGAAAGAGAAGGAACAACTTTCTTCTGAAAATAATTCTGATTATTTTAAAGGTTTTGTTGCAAAGAATGCCAAAGCAATCATCCTATACGTACTTGAAGCCATTGTCACTGAGCATATGGAAGCAATGGTGCCTGAAATACCTAGAGTGATACAAGTGCTGGTATCTCTTTGTAGGACCTCATATTGTGATGTGTCATTTCTCAACTCTATTCTCCTTTTGTTAAAGCCAATCATCTCATATTCTTTACATAAGGTGTCCGATGAGGAAAAACTATTGACTGATGATTCCTGTCTCAATTTTGAGTCTTTATGCTTTGGTGAGCTTTTCACTAATATTAGACAGAACAATGAGAACCAAGGTAGTCCAACAGAAAAAGTACACAACAGGGCACTTACAATTTTCATTTTAGCTTCTGTTTTTCCTGATTTATCCTTCCAGTGTAAAAGGGAACTTTTACAGTCCTTGACCTTCTGGGCTGATTTCGCTACTTTTGAGCCAACAACTTCTTTCCATGACTACCTTTGCGCATTTCAGACTGTTATGGACTGTTGCAAAGTTTTGCTAGTAGTGACTTCAAGAATGTTTGGTGTTATTCCTCTTAAGATGCACCTCTACTCTGATGTGAGCACTGATGTGCCCTGTCATAATAGCTCTGAATCACATTCATGGTTTCTCAATGATGTCTGCTACACCTCTCTTCCAACTGATGTGTCTGAAAAGCTGGAAAATGGTATTGGTGATAATGCTGTCTCAAATCAAAAGGTTTGTCACTTATCAGTTGAGGAATTAGAAAATTTTTTGGAAGACTTGGAGGGTCTCATTGCCAAGCTTAATCCAACTATTGAACTCTGTTGGAGTATTCATCAACAACTGGCAAAGAAGCTGGCTCTAACGTCAGCACATTGTTTTATGTACTCAAGATGCTTATCCTCAATTCCACGAGAAGTTTCTACATCTGCTGCGGCTGAGAATGAGTCTCTCCTTCCGTCTAACTCCGTTGACAACTTCCCAGTTCATTGGAGGATTGGTCTTGAAGGATTTGCTAAAATGATTATGGTACTACAAGAGGACCATTGCTGGGAAGTTGCATCTCTGATGCTTGATTGTCTACTTGGAGTGCCTCGTTTCTTTTGTCTCGATAATGTGATTGGTACTATATGTTCTGCAATAAAGAAATTTTCTTGCAACGCACCGAAAATTGTTTGGCGCTTTCAGACTGATAAGTGGTTGTCATTCTTATTTGCTAGAGGCATCCATAGCCTTCTTGAAAGTGAAATTCCTTTGGTTGATCTGCTCTGTGCAATGCTTGGTCATCCTGAACCAGAGCAACGCTTTATTGCACTTCAGCACTTGGGGAAACTTGTAGGTCAAGATGTGAATAGTGGAACTGATTTATTAACTTCTACTTCTCACAATAAGTTAATTTCAGCTGACTCTGTTATTTCTGGTTCTGAGTCGATTCTATTGCCTCTGGTTTCAAGTTTATGGGATCGGGTGGCTGTGCTGGCATCATCTGACACATCATTAGTTTTAAGGACTCGTGCAATGGCACTTCTTATCGACTTTATTCCATTTGCTGAACAGCAGCAGTTACAGTCTCTTCTTGCAGCAGCTGAATTTATTCTTCATGGTTTGAGAAATTTTGTGCACCCGACTTGTGAAGGCCCATTAACACTTCTTTCATTAGCACTCATTGCCAGTGTTTGCCTGTACTCTCCAGCTGAAGACATTTCTCTGATATCCCAAAATGTTTGGAGAAATATTGAAACTTTAGCAATGGCATATACTGGTATAGTTCAATTATTTAATGTTATAGAGATTTAGCATGAAATAGATGTTGAGCATGTTGCTCAAGATGCTTGTTTTTCCCAAATGTTTGCATGTAGAAGGCAGGGCTGGGGATCTTGTGAAAAAAACATGCAAAGCTTTGTGCAGACTGAAAAATGAAGGGGATGAAGCTAAAGAGGTAAGTGGTAGGATGAATTTAAAGTTCTGATGTGTTTCTTTACAAGGCAGATAACATCAAAGGCTACAAAGCATTTAACATATTCAGGCAACAATCGATCAATTGTTTTATCATCTTACCTACCAAAAAAAAAGTTCTATTAGCTGTGCACTATTCAGTAGAATGAAATAATCTTTTTATTTTATGCTAACCTTATATTCTCTGAACCATAATTTTGCATGTAAGTTCCTGAAAGAAGTGCTCTCTTCAAGTTCTTTGAAAGAACTGGACCCAGATTTTGGAAGTACGCGCGAATCAATACTTCAGGTAGAAATCATTACTGTGTCATACAGTGCAATTTAATTGTGGATATTGATCATTATTGTGGTAATTTTGTCTGTCAGAAAGCTTTGTTTAATGACAGTGATATCCTTGTTCCTGATGCAACTAGATTTTTTCTATACTCTCTCCCTGCCTAAGATGTATTCAATTTTAACTAGGGATGTTGCATATCAGAAACCTCGCACCTAGAGTTTGCTGAATATGTTTGGCGCTGAGTCATAAGCCAGATCTTGAGTCTCAGGCATAAAGTTAATTTATCAACTAATATAAGTTCAGACCTCGAGTCTCAGGCACTAAGTTGACATTTTAAGTAGTATAAGTTCTTAGACAACTCAACTAAGCTGGCTGACCCCATTCATATGGGATAAAGGCAAGGATGATGATGATGATGAGTCAACTCAACTAAGCCTTTCCCATCTGTTTGGGGTTGGTTACATGAACCTTTTTTTTGCTATTCAGCTCTGTCCAAGGCAATAGTCTCAGTTAAATTATGGTTCAGCTGTTGAGACTTATTTAATATACTTTGCAAATATATGTTTTTATGGAGGTAAAATTTAAGGTTCTTATTAAATTAAATTTGTAAAAAAATTGTCTTAGTTAATAATTTGTTTGTTATCATTATCATTATTATTATTATCCAAGGCCATAGTCTCAGTTAAATTAACTTTGCAAATATATGTTCTTAGTATGGAGGTAAATTTGAAGGTTCTTATTAAATTAAATATGTAAAAAGTTGTTTTAGTTAATAATTTGTTCGTTGTGATTGTTAGAGCTAAATTGAATTTAATCAAAACAAGAGGGAGAGAGAGAGACAGAGTAAAACACAACTGAATTTAATCCTATTGTCTGTAGCTTTTTTACCTCTTCCATTTTGTCTGTTGAATTTTATGTTTTTTTCATTTGTCCCTTGGAGTCTTCTTCAGTATGTCTTGCAAAGAGTAGTTGCCTTTCACGTGCTTTATTTAATTGTTATCTGTTTACTGTTTATTGTTTTGTGATAGATCCTTGCCAATTTAACTTCTGTCAAATCATACTTCGATTTCTTCTCAAAGAAAATTGACCAAAAGGATATGGTAAGCCCGTGCATCCTTACTGAAACTTTTTATTACTCTTAACCTTCTAGATCGAGTGATTCAACTTGAATATGTTGTAGGAACTAGAGGAGGCTGAAATTGAAATGGACCTTCTCCAGCAAGAACCGGCCCTACAGAATTTATCTAGCGATTCCAAAGAATGGCGTCAGCTTCCTTTTTTAGCCGGTACCATTTTCTGTCTCAAAACTGGCAAATACATCTTTTCAAAATTTCTGAACCTTCAAGAATGATCATTTTCTTCTGCTGATATGTATTTTGCGTATTTGTGCCATCCAGCTTATATGAAGAATGATAACCGTCTTCAGCAAATCAAGGATGAGATACAATCCCTGTATGCACTATCTTTACTTTTATTTATGATAAGTTAAATCTGATCACTGGAGAGAGACAAAATGAATAAATACTAGTAAACAGCTACAGTTTGTCTATCCAATAGGTTGTTCATCTATTTCCAGTGTTAGAAAATCTTTGTAAACACAATCATAAACTCATTATTTGGTGGTAGCCTGGATGGCTTTGGTCATTTTCTAAGACTTGAGGATAGAGTTTAAAAAATTAGATTTTGAACAATATGCCGATAAAAATGGGGTGGAAAATTTGATTAGTTCTAGCAAATTTTTACTAATTATCTTCAAATTCTATTCAGAAACACTTAAGATAAAGGCTGACTTGGTGATTAAGCTAACAATAAGCCTCAAAAGCAGTAATTTAAATCAATATTACAATTATAGGCAAGCAAAGTACATTTATCATATCCCCAGAATTGGATAAACAATAGAAGTTACTTTATTATAGGCTGCCAAGAATAGCTATTCTACAAGTCCTGTTCTAGCCTGAAGGTATAAAATGGGAATATATGTTCGTGTGATAGTAATATTACAATAAGATTATTACCCATGGTTGAAGCATATTGGAGTCCCACAAGTATTTAGGTTGGTTGGAAATGAACACCTGATGGATTTAGTTAAGTCTATCTTTTCTTCTATATTATTCAAAGCTGGGAAGATACAAAAACATGTTGCCCAACCTGTCATTTGGTAGTCATTTTGTGGTTTATATTTCCTGCTTTCATCTGTTAAAGATTTAATAGCTTATAAAATATTCAACAAATGTTGTTATTTTCTGTTTTCTGTTCTTTTCTGACTGATGGTATTGCTAATTGTTTAAATGTTCTGAAGCCTCTTTTTTTTTCTTTCTCCAAATGATATTCCCTTCTTATCAGTGAGAAGTCCAGACTCAGAGAAGAGGTAGAGGCCCGCAGGCAAAAGAAGCAACTTATAAGGCATGCCCGTCAGAAATATTTAGAAGAGAAAGCATTACGAGAAGCACAACTTCTTCAAGAACTTGACAGGTTTACCCCTTGATCTGTGGCTTATGTTGTACTTTAAAATTGTGACTATTTACATGAATGTAAAATATTGCTGGCCTTCTGTGTATTAGAGATAGAACAACTGAAGTAGAAAGGGAGATTGAGAGACAACGATTGCTGGAACTTGAACGTGCAAAAACCAGAGAGCTGCGACACAATATTGATATGGAGAAAGAAAAGCAAACACAGGTAAGACCAAAATTTTACTAATTAAACCCAAACTGTTTATGTTCAGATTTTCAGCGCTTTGCTGTGCTTCTTTGGTTTGCCTGTTTCATAAATGAAGCATATGGCTAAAGTACTTCCAAAGATCAGGTAGATCTTGGGCCTTGGTTTTCCTTTGGTCAATTTGTTTTGAAAGAACTCATTTCTTCAGGTTTCTTGGAGAACACAAAGTGGGGCCATCAATATCCTCCGTCCTTGTAATTTTATTGAACATGCTATAAGGATTTCTTTTATCCAATCTCTCGTTCTAAATATGATATATATCTATGTTGCACACTTTATATATGTATGTGTATACGTTAATGTTTGTGTTTGTTGATGTTGTTACGTATTTGTTGTGCAAACGAGTAGACGTTTCTTTTACTAAAGACTTGATATGGTAATATCTAACTAAAACTCGTCATGTCTAATTCAGATTGTGTCTGAATCCTTCTTTGGATTGGCCCGATGTGACTAAGTTACTATTTTGAGATCAAGGACCTTACTGTTTCATTTTATTTAGTATGCATTGTATATAATTCATGATTGCGCATCGTACGCAGTACGATCTCTATCGACTTATAGATCAACTTTACCAACATGAAAATAATAAGTACTTTAGATGTACTGCTGCAGGTGTCGGTGTGTGTGGTAATTTTGTATTTGCCCAAATTCAAACCAACTACAACCTACTTGATGATGGAACCATCACCTAGTGATGTAAACAAATTTTCTTTGCCCAGTTTTAAATGGTTCATGCCTGAACAAAACTTTCTTCTTTGAATTGTCACTATAACAATGTTCTCCATTCTTTCTCATCCTTCATTATACAACAATACTGTTAGTATATTCTAGACTTCTTTTTCCTGAATGGTTAGTATATTCTAGACTTCAACATTATCTGTGTGACAACGTCAATTTGAGGTGACCGTAGACCACATGAATTTCATTGCCCATTTTCTTTATATAATTATCAATTGTTCCATTTGTTTCCACTTGGAATTTGATTCCTGAGTTTAACACATTTTACTTATTTGTTTTATCACTTTGGCGATGACAATAATTTTTGGTTCCCAATCCCCTTGTTTGAATTATAGTATTCTAAAATATTTCTCTGTTCAAGCTACATTTGGATTGAACTTTCATTTAAGGCTATCAAGTCGATACTTATTTGAAATGTATCAACTTAAATCTTTTTTTACTTCTATCAAGATTAGTTGAATTGATAATTTGTATGTCATTCCAACAATAACTAAGAAATAGCAAGTTAAATGAAAGTAGTCATACAATTGTCCAACATCCTAAGCCTGATACTTCGCAATTCAGTATCCATTTTTTAGCTATTGTATGCTACTCGACTCGACTGTGTTGTCCAAAAGAAAAGAACGATTGGTTTGACATTGCAAAACTAGAATTTTTTGTTCTTTCCTCTTTCTTGACATCATGATCACTTGTGTCTTTCTTTTTCATTTTTATTTTAATTTTTGTGGTCTTAAGGAATTATTATTATTATTATTATTATTATTATTATTTTTGAAGTAGTTTAAATATTTGCTGATGCATTTTCATTCATTTGGAGAGAAATGCTGTAATTGTTGTTGTAAAATTAAGTATTAAGCTATCAATTTTCAGGTCATATTTTCAACTATTAGTTCTCTTTTAGTCAATATATAGTTATGCAGATGTAAATTATATGTATTTATTGAGTTTGGTTGACATGTATATGTACATGTATTTATTGTAAGATGTAGGAGTAACTTTTGGTGTTTTATCCCTAACCTTTTTCCTATTATCTGATTCATTTTCTTTAAATGAACTTTTTTAAAATGAACCTGGGCTTGATTATCAGTCCGTCATTTCTTTTGCTTCAAATTCAAAGGTCCTTAATTTTCCACAATATATAAATTTTTAGATTTGGGTCATTTGACTGCGTAAAAATATTTATGACTATGAATTAATAGATATTATTAGTAATTACTGCTAATTAAGTGTCACCATTTGGCCCGCGTCTCAGCACACCTTTTTTTTCCGCTGTTTCTTATATAAAATCCTTTAGATAATAGTAATGCTTCTCTTGGGTTTTGAACTCGCAACCTCCTTTTGGGGAGGTGGAGGACGAACCACTCAAGAAAAGTCATTGGTTTTCAAAAAGTTTGCATATAGGTTATTTATTTATTAGTTTTTTGATATATAAAGTTTTATAGCATTTGAATAACATAACTTACATTATTTAAATACAATAACATATATTATGCAGTTTACATATAAAATATAACTTGTAGATTATAAAACTAATATATATAATTTATATGCACATTGTTTAACAACCAAATCCTTGGCTTGTTGGTTTGTACTCCACATCCTCAAAGGGGAGGTTTTGAGTTCAAGTCCTACTCCCTTGTGTGAGTAATTTTATATTTAAAATTCACAATCCTGCCAGGCCCGAAGCCCAATTGGGGCCGGCCCCAGCAGGCCATTTGGTGACACTTGCTGCAATCCTTTGTATTACTCAAGAATATTACACTTCTACCCTAACAATCCTCTTCTCAGTCCTATTCAGAATCTTGATATTTGAAGCCCTGAATTTTCTTGACCTCGCAATTAGTAAAACATTTTTCTTCGGATACTTTTTAATAATACTCTGTGGAAGTAGCATCTATTAATCATACATCTGTGCCAAATACATTGTTTTTGTTGTTGGGGCTGTTAGATCTTAAGTAATATGTAGAAGTGTTATTTTGCTTGTAGAGAGAACTTCAGCGGGAACTGGAGCAAGTGGAATCTGGACTCCGGCCATCGCGACGAGAATTCTCTTCTTCTGCTCATAGTAGGTATGTTTTTACTTTATTTGATTTTTTTTTCAACAATAAGTATTCTAACAATTGACTTGTAGTTAATATCTGAGTGAACCTTGACATTATACAACATATGAAATATTAGAAGGGATTATATGAATAGAAAACAATGCTGGAATGTCTAATAAACTAGGTTTAGGACGGAAGTGCACTCTATGAGCTTGGATAACCCCTAGTCCTGGAACAAGATGTACAGGTTTTACCTCAAATTTATTAACGCAATCTTTTGGATTTGAGATCTACTAGTGCACCTGATTGTAAACTCCTGTGAGAATTCATTACCACATTCCTCAATGTAAATTATAACAATATTTATCTGGTGATCTATTCATATCTCTTGGTTAAGTGATTGTTTGAAGAAAAATAATAGGCTTATAATTAAGTGAAAGGGGATGAGGCTCTTTTTGGAGGATAAACTGCAAAAACAATTTCATTAAAGTGAAAGTGATAGTATGATAGGGATGAGTATAAAAAGCCCTACCCTCTGGAAAATGTCATATAGTGTTAATGCATAAAATGGAATGTGACAAATGAATGATCTTAAGATTACTTGTCTCTCCAAAATAAAGAAGCCTTTGGTAGGACTTGGGAGGATCTCTCCTCAAGACAGGTACTCTGAAAGTTCGGAATCTGAATTTTCTAATAAATTTGCCACTTTAATATATGCTTATTTAAAATGTGTTGGCAATAAATAGGTAAGTAGGATAGTCTCACCAAACTACAAAAAAGCCTTGTTTATATTCCTAGTTTGTAAGTGAAATTGAACATAATGGACCAGTTATCCCTCTCTAACTCCAAATCCATGAATATTGAATACTAAATATCCCCTGCTAGCCATGTCAATTACCTCTACCAGCTGCTGTCATATTAAGCTTGAAGAAACCCAAATTTGGCCTTCTCAATAAAATTACATCTAAATAGCAGAGATACATGAACATGACACTACCACGCCGACACAGAGAATCCTAAAAGTTGGACACAAACATGGCAAAAACAAAATGATATATCTACACACATATTTCTTTTACATGCAAACATATCTTATATAAAACTGTTGTAACTGTATAGTATGAGCTGTCACATGTGTATTATTGGTTGTCACACACTCACACTCTTTCCTTTTATTGTTTTCTTGTACCTATATATACCAATGGTTGTATCAATAGGAAAGTGAATGCACAGAATATTTTTCTTCTTCTCCAGAATTCTCTTTCTCTACATTTCTTTCAACATGGTATTAGAGCAGAAATAGATCCCTCTTTAAATATATATTTTTAGGGTTTTATTTTGACCTGATCTTGATTCCATCACGGCTCTTTTTTTATTGTCTCGGCAATCTCCCTCGGGTCCATCTCGGCTTGTTATTGGGTCTCTCATCTCGCTCCTCTCTCTCATTGGTTCGACAACCTCTATGGATACCAAGGACTCTCATCTTCTTGGGTCAATCACCAACACCAAACTGAAAGGCTCAAACTACCTTCAATGGTTTTGAGCCATAGAGGTATTCTTACGGGCCAGGGGAAAATTGTCCTATCTCCGATCAACCAAACCCGCCATTGATGAAAAGATTATTGAGACTTGGGAGAAAGAAGACGCTCAGATTATGACTTGGTTATGGAATAGCTTGGAACCGGAGATCTTCAACAACGTGTCATTCCTTGAATCTCCCAAATATATCTGGGAAAGTCTCATAGACATGTATTCTTTAGACAAGAATATTTCTCGTATTTATCAGTTATACCAAGACATCTTTAATTTCCAATAGGGAGATCATTCTGTTGAAGATTATTACTCAGAACTAAAGGGTATGTGGGAAGAATTGAATGTCTATCAACCATTGAATACTGACATTGAACAACAAAAACGACATAGGGAGGAGTTTCGGGTGGCGAAATTTTTATCTGGACTTAAACCCGAGCTCGCTCCAATCAGTTCACAGATTTTGTCTGGCAAGGAGATACCGACAACCAGTGAGACTTTTACTCGAGTTCGAAGAGCATCTATTCATGCCCCTATGATTGAGAAAGAAAACCACTCTGCTCTTGGTTCTTAGAGCAACGTGATACTTTCCGTGGAGGACGAGGGGTAGGGGTTCTTCCAACCATGGGCGAGGTACTCGTGGTGGCAGAGGGGGTCATGGCAGCAGGAAGTGTACCCATTGTGGCCGAAACAATGTCTCTGTTGAATTTTGCTGGGAACTTCATGGCAAGCCAGCTTGGGCTAATCAGGCTTCAGTTCAGGGGGAGAATACTCTCAATCCTGTAAATGAACAAGTGGTTCACTCCAAAGTCGAGTATGATTCTATGGTAAAGCATGAACGCGCAAATCAGTCCTCTTCCTCCACCACTGCTATTGTTGCTTCAAGTAATACCTGTCTCTATGTTTCATCTTTTGCACCTTGGATCATTGATTCAGGGGCATCCAATCACATGACAGGTAATCCATCTCTCCTTTCTGATATTTCTCATGTTTTCTCGCCATCGGTTGTTACTATAGCAAATGGTACCAAATCACCCGTTCATGGAATTGGTACCTTCCACGCTTTGATCTCACATTTTCATCAGTCTTGTATCTCCCTAAATTTTCATTCAATTTATTATATGTTCAGAAAATCATATCAGATTTAAATTGCTCAATTATTTTTTCTCCTTCCCATTATGTCTTTCAGGATCTCAAGACAAAGAAGAAGATTGGTGGGAGATTTGAGAAGGATGGTCGTTACTACTTCCACCCAACTCTTGCTCCCACAACTCTACATTCCACCTCCTCTTCAGCTTATCAGTGGCATTGTTGCCTTGGACATCCCTCTCTAAATAGTCTTCGGGTCTTGGTTCCTTCTTTGGTTGATTTTTCTAAGCTTTATTGTAGTACTTGTGAACTCATCAAACATCGTCGGGCTACTTTTAAGCCTCAATTTGATAATTAGAGTATGAAACCTTTTGAATTAGTACATTTACATGTTTGGGGACCAGCCCGTACTATTGGTTTATTTGGTGCTCATTATTTTGTGTCATTTATCGATGATTATTCACGTTTAACTTGGGTTTATATCCTTAAAGATAGATCTCAAGTGTTCTTTATTTTTCAATCCTTTTATGCTGAAATTCAAAATCAGTTTGATGCCAAATTACTTTTGAATATAAAGTTAATATTTTTCAACAGTTTCTTGAGTTGAGGGGCATTATTTATCAAACATCTTGTGTTGATACCCCTCAACAAAATGGAATTGCTGAAAGGAAGAATGGACCACTCCTAGCTATCTCTCATGCCTTAATAATTCAAATGCATGTTCAAAACATTTTTGGGTTGATGCGGTTCTTATTGCTGCTTATCTTTTAAACCGCATGCCTTCTAGGGTCCTTCAAGGAAAATCACCCTTCCAAATGATGTTTCCGGATAAAAACCCTTTTTCTATACCTCCAAAGGTGTTTGGGTTTGTTTGCTTTGTTCATAACTTGAGTTCGGGAGGAGACAAACTTGATCCTCGTGCTCACAACTGCATCTTCTTGGATTATTCTCGCACTCAAATGGGATATAAATCACCTTTCCAAATTATGTTTCCAGATAAAAACCCTTTTTCTTTACCTCCAAAGGTGTTTGGGTGTCTACTTTATTCATAACCTGAGTCTGAGACGAGATAGACTTGATTCTCGTGCTCACAAATGCATCTTCTTGGGTTATTCTTGCACTCAAAAGGGATATAAATGTTATAGTCCTACTCTTCGTAAACATTTTGTATGTGCAAATGTAACTTTCTTTGAGGAGTTCCTTATTATTCCCAGGAAGGAAGGTTGTCATTTGGACGACTCTATTCTTCAAGAGTCTGTTCTTCCCACTCCAATTTTTTATTCTGACCTTCGTGTCTATACTCGTCGCTGGAAACAAGTAGTTCATCCTGATCCTACAACTGAAGTAGTAAACCTAGCCCTGCCACTTCTACCATTATCTTCAACGCTTGGAGATTCTTCTCTCTAGACTCGGATCTTGATCATCTTATTGCTGTTAGGAAAGGTAAAAGGTCTTGTACCAATCACCTTGTCTCCAATTTTGTATCATATAATAAATTGTCTTCCTACTTTCAAGCTTTTTCTTTATCGTTATCCTCTATTGCTCTTCCTAAGTCCTGCAAGGTGGCACTTTCTCATCCTGGGTGGAAGAAAGCTATGGAAGAAGAAATAAATGCTTTTAAATTGAATCATACTTGGGACCTTGTTCCTAAGCATGCTGATACTCAAGTCGTTGGTTGTCGTTGGGTTTTCACTATTAAACTGATGGTATTGTTGACCATCTCAAAGCTCGCCTTGTTGCTAAAGGCTACACTCAAACTTATGGCCTTGATTATACTGAAACGTTCTCTCCTGTGGCCAAACTGAATTCTGTTCGTGTGATAATCTCTCTCGTAGCTAATCTAGGTTGGCCATTTCATCAACTTGATGTTAAAAATGCCTTTCTGCACAGTGACCTTACTGAGACAGTCTATATGGCTCAACCTCTTGCGTTTGAGTCCAAGGGGGAGTGTGTGCCATCTCAAGAAGTCTATCTATGGCCTCAAACGGTCCCCTCGTGCATGGTTTGATAAGTTCAGCAAGGCAGTGGTAGCTCATTGTATGACTAGAAGCCAGGCTGATCACTCTTTCTTTTTTAAGAAAACAAAACGTGCTTTATAATTCTCGTAGTGTATGTTGATGATATCATTAGCACTGGCAGTGACAAAGATGAAATACAAGTTTTAATCCATTATTTGAGCTCTAGCTTCCTTACTAAGGATTTGGGCAAACTTTGGTATTTTCTGGGAATTGAGGTAGCTCGGTCGAAGCAAGGCATTAGTCTCTCTCAGCGTAAGTATACCCTTGATCCCTTACAGGATACTAGATATCTTGGTTCGAAACCTGTAGCTACTGTAGTAACCCTTGTGGACGGGTGTGAGTGGGCGGGTGCGAAGACAGACACTGGGCTGAGCTACCACATTGACAGGATACAGGGTGCTCTATCCCACATCGCCTGGGTGTGGAAAAGGGGATGTGCTTATATGTAGTATGTTCTCTTCAAATGGTATGAGGCCTTTTGGGGTAAACCCAAGAGCAAAACCGTGCGGGCTTAGGCCCAAAGCGGACAATATCATACCATGTGTTGGAGCGGGGTATTACAGTTGGTATCAGAGCCTGAACCCAGCCGGAAGTGTGCCGACGAGGATGTCGGGCCTCGTAGGGGGGTGGATTGTAGTAACCCTTGTGGACGGGTGTGAGTGGGCGGGTGCGAAGACAGACACTGGGCTGAGTTACCACATTGACAGGATACAGGGTGCTCTATCCCACATCGCCTGGGTGTGGAAAAGGGGATGTGCTTATATGTAGTATGTTCTCTTCAAATAGTATGAGGCCTTTTAGGATAAACCCAAGAGCAAAACCGTGCGGGCTTAGGCCCAAAGCGGACAATATCATACCATGTGTTGGAGCGGGGTATTACAGCTACACCCAGGGAAACTAATGTAAAACTCAAGGTGGATGATGGTGACCCACTCGATGATCCCGAGATGTATCGAAGACTCGTAGGTATGCTTATTTACCTCACAATCACTTGTCCAGACATCTCCTATGCAATTAGTGTTGTGAGCCAGTTCATGACCAATCCTACCCCACATGGAGGCAGTTGTACACATCTTGGAAGTATCTCAAAGGTGCTCTAGGTCATGGTCTGCTTTATCGATCTTCTGGACATCTCCGGATTGAGGGATACACATATGCAAATTGGGGCGGTTCTCCTTCTGATCGACGGTCCACCACCGGTTACTGCACCTTCATAGGAGGAAATCTAGTAACTTGGAGGAGCAAAAAACAGTCAGTTGTGGCTCGCTCCAGTGCTGAAGCAGAGTATCATGTCATGGCACATACTGCCTATGAACTTACTTGGTTGAAGACTCTTTTACAGGAACTTGGGATTTCAGTTCAATTCCCAATTCCTCTCAATTGTGACAAGCAGACAACTATTTATATTGCTAGCAATCCGGTCTACCATGAGAGGACTAAACACATTGAAGTAGATTGCTATTTAATTCGATCTAAAGTTGACTTGAATGAGATTGCTACACCTTTTGTTCCTTCTGGCAATCAGCACAAGGGCGCTTTCCAAGCAATCTATTGATTCCATATGTAGCAAGCTGGGAGTTTTTGACATCTAACTTTCCAGCTTGAGGGGGAGTGTTGTAACAGTATAGTATGAGCTATCACACGTATATTATTAGTTGTCACACACACTCTTTCCTTTTATTGTTTTCTTGTACCTATATATACCAATGGTTGTATCAATAGGAAAATGAATACACAAAATATTTTTCTTCTTCTCCAGAATTCTCTCTCTACGTTTCTTTCAACAAACAAACAACTTAGATTAATTTCTTGAATAAAAAGTTCTAGACCTCTCCTTTTCATGACTAGTATTTCATCATTTTGCTAATAATTTTCTTATTATTGATGTAAAATTGTGACATATGAAAACAACAAGAAAACATTTAAGAGCAGAATTTTTAGTCTTGAATTTTCAACCAAAATACTTTACGATAATATATTACAAAATTTTTTACTGTTTTTTTTTTCCGCAAAAGTTGTATTATACTCGTACATATTCGTATCCATTTTTCTTCCATACCGTATTTCATTAACAATGAAAACTAGTCAATTGTCTTACTACTTGTTAGGATATTAATTCTACGTTTTTTCATCAGTAACTCTCTCCAATTACATGCATTATATGGAGTACTATGTCTATTGTAAGACTAAAATCTAAAATCTCCAATAGCATAATTCATGACTTGAATTTCATCATTTTGCTAATAATTTTTTTCTTCCGTACCGTATTTTACTAACAATGAAAACTAGTCAACTGTCATACTAATTGTTAGGATATTATTTCTACGTTGACAAATTTTTCGTTACGAAGTTTAGTATTATAGTGGGATGTTCGAACAAAATGTAATTGTCAACAATATAGGCCAAGGTGAGACTTGAGAGAGAAATCTTAGAGAGAGAGGAGAGAAATGGACTGTTTTATTATATATTCAAAGAGTGACTACAATATGAATTTATAATGATCTAAAAGACAAAAATAAGGAAAATAACAATATATGGAAATCAGTGATTCTGCCCTAATTAAGGAATAGTTGACTGACTCCCCCTCGAGCTGGAGACTAGATGTCAGCAACTCCCAACTTGCTGCAGATATAATCAATGGCATGTTTTGAAAGTGCCTTAGTAAAGATATTTGCTAACTGATTACAAGATTATACAAACGAAGTCACAATTTCTTTGGAAGTCACCTTATAACGAATGAAATGACAATCAACTTCAATATATTTGGTTCGCTAATGAAAAACTGGATTACTGGCAATGTGAATAGTTGTCTGATTATCACAATAGAGAAGAGATGTGTCTTGAACTAGAAATTCAAATTCTTATGAAGTATGAGACATGGCACTGTACTCAGCTTCAGCACTGGACTGTGCCACAACCGACTGCTTCTTACTTTTCCAAGTTGCTAGATTGCCTCCTATAAAAGTGCAGTAACTAGTTGTTGATCGTCTGTCTAAGGGAGAACCTGCCCAATTAGCATCAGTATAACCTTCGATGCACAAATGTCCAGGCGACTGATAAAAAAGGCCACGACCCGAAGCCCCCTTAAGATACATCAAAATTCGTATAACCGCGTCCATGTGAGGAATTCGTGAGCTGGCATTAAATTGACTCACAACACTGACTGCATAGGCAATATCTAGACGAGTAATGGTTAGGTAAATCAGCTTACTTACAAGACGTCTGTACATCTCTGGATCATCAACCAAGTCACCAACCTCAGGCAGTAGCTTCAGATTAGTCTCCATGGAGGTTGTTATAGGTTTAGAGCCAAGATAAACCATATCCCTTAAGAGATCAAGAGTATATTTTTTCTGAGATAAACAAATCCCTTTCTTTGATCTAACAACCTCAATACCAAGAAAATAACGGAGCTTGTCCAAATCTTTAATGAGAAAAATCAAACCCAAATGATGAATCAAGGTCTGAATCCCCTCCTTGTCACTCCTAGTAATGACAATGTCATCCACATAGACCACCAAAATTACAATGCCACACTTTGTCTTTTTAAAGAAAAGTGAATGATTAGCTTGACTTCTAATCATGCCATGAGCAACCGCCGCCTTGCTAAACTTATCAAACCATGCACGAGGCGACTGCTTGAGTCCATAAATAGATTTATTGAGATGACAAACACACTCCCCCTTGGACTCAAACCCAGAGGCTGAGCCATGTACACCGTCTCGGTAAGATCATCGTAAAGAAAAGCAATTTTGACATTGAGTTGATGAGGAGGCCAGTCAAGATTGGCAGCAAGAGAGATAATTATACGAACAAAGTTGAGCTTAGCCGCAAGTGAGAAAGTCTCAGTATAGTCAATGTCATAGGTCTGAGTAAAACCCTTAGCAACAAGACGAGCCTTTAAACGATTAACATTGCCATCGGAATTTTGTTTCACTGTGAAAACCCAACGACAGCCAACAACATGAGCACCTACAGGCTTTAGAAGAAGATCCCTAGTATGATTCAGTTGTAAGACATGCATTTCCTCCTCCATAACTTTCTGCTAGCCAGGATGGGAAAGAGCCTCCTTGTATGACTTAAGAATAGTAACAGATGGTAATGATAAAGAGAAAACTCGAAAAGAAGATGACAAATGGTTATAAGAAACAAAATGAGATGTGGGATGATCAGTACAAACCCTTCTACCTTTGCGAAATGCAATGGAAAGATCAAGATTAGACTCAGAAAGATGAACAACTGGATCTGTAGGTGAGGAAGATGATGGAGGATGCAAAGAAGGCTCTACATGTTCAACCGCTGGAGCAGGTGGCACAAGAGATTCGTTCTAGGCAGTGGTAGGAGCAGAAGCGGTATTCTTGCAAGCATGTCGAGTATAAACCCTAGGGGCGAGAGGAGTATCAAGAGTCAGAGATGGGAGAATAATGTTTGAAAAAATAGGTTCCTCCACTTGACTACCCTCATAATAATATGAAATATGCTCAAAGAATGTCACATCAGCACACAAAATGTTTTCTCAAAGAAGGGTTGTAACACTTACATCCTTTCTGAGTGCGAGAATAGTCCAAAAATATGTATTTGTGAGCTCGAGGGTCAAGCTTATATTGTCTTGGATTTAAATTATAAATAAAACAAATGCACCTAAACACTTTTGGAGGAAGAGAAAATGGGTCTTTATCAGGAAGGAAACATCATCTGAAAAGGTGATTTTCCTTTAAGGATACGAGATGGCATTCTATTTAATAGATATTCTGCAGTAGGAATTACGTCTCCCCAAAAATGCTTAGGCACATTCATTTGAATCATCAAAGCCCAAGCAATAGCAAGAATTGGTCCATTCTTTCTTTCAGCAATTCCATTTTGTTGGAGAGTATCAACACAGGAAGTTTGATGGGTGACACCTCTAGACTTAAAAAATTGCTGAAAGAGACCATCTTTATATTTAAGGGCATTAACAGTTCGAAGAATGTGTAACCTAGCATTCAACTGATTAGTTATCTCAGCATAAAAAGATTTAAACACATGAAAGACTTGAGATTGATCTTTAAGAATATATAATCAAGTCAAACCAGAATAATCATCAATAAAGGAAATAAAATAACGGGCACTAGCCAATCCAGAAGTTCAGGCTGGACCCCAAACATCAGAGTGAACAAGCTCAAAAGGGCATAAACAAGATCCATCAGTTCTAAGCTTAAAAGTAGCCTTATGATGCTTGCTAAGTTCACATGTTTCACAATTAAAACTAAAAAATTTTGGTAAAGAAGGAACTAGAAACCAAAGATTTTCAGAAGAAGAATGTCCAAGACGACAGTACCACTGATACGAAGAAGTCGAGGTATGGAGTGTAGATGCAATAGGTGAACAAGACGGCTGAAAGTAGTAGAGCCCATCCTTCTCAAATCCCTCACCAATCATCCTCTTCGTCTTTAGATCCTAAAAGATACAATGAATAGGATAGAAACCATTTAGAGCAGAAGTAATTTTACAAACTGATAACAAGTTTTCCTCCTTGGGTTTGGGTGACAGGATGTAGGAAAGTTTCCCACGAGCTTTCAGAAAAACTTAGACAGCCCGAGACCATTGAAGGTAATTGGAACCCTTCAATTTGGTAGTAGTTATCGAGCCGAAAAAGAGAGAGTCCTTGTTTTTCGATTTGTCACCAATGATAGTCGAGACGAGACAATCTGAGTACAAGAGAGAGAACTATAGAATATTTAACATGAAATAGAGAAAGAGCATAATATTTTCTGTGTTTTTTTATTTTTTTTTTAGACCTAGGGTTCTAGGTCATTCTGCCAAAGAAAGAATAGAGAAACAGAATATACAGAGTAAGAATAGAGAAATTGAGAAATAAGAAATTGAAAAAGAAAAGGAAGAATAAAAAAGAAGAAGAAGAAGCTTCTTACGTTATGTCTTCTTGGATCTTGATGTTCTGATACAATGTCAACAATATAGGCTAAGTTGAGATAGAAATCTTAGAGAGAGAGGAGAGAAATAGACTGTTTTGTTATATATTCAAGAGTGATTACAAGCTGAATTTATAATGATCTAAATGACCGAAATAAGGGAAGCAACAATATATGGAAAGCAGTGATTCTGCCTCTAATTAAGGAATAATTGATATAACCCTAATTAAGGAATTGTTGACTGACTATAGCTGTATTCTATTCACGACATAATCAATGAGTCTTGTTGCCACGAGTTCTTGCCTGTCACCTTGCTAATGGAAATCAATCTCAAAATGAGGATTGAAAAATAGATATATAAATTTCGTTGGAAAATTTCAAAAATATACTCCACGAGGTTCAATCACACTTAGAAAGGTGAGTAAGACCTTAAAGAACATAAGAGATAGGTTGGCAACAGTTTAGACCTCCTTTCACCAAGTTCAGGACTTGGTTTAACCAGATGAAAGTCACATATTAACCTTTATGAACTTGGAAACTTATAAAAAGGATTTAGAATGTTTGTTATAAAAATGTGTTAGGAGAGCGTAGAACATGCTTTAACTGGGCGCTTAAAGTTGATAACCACGTAGGATCTTATATTTGGTCAAAAAAAACCTTTCTGGAGTCGTATCTTTTTTTATCCTTGGAATTTCTGATGATCTTTATATATTAAGAAAACAAACTTGATAACCTTTCTGATGATATATTATGCGCCAAATTTCGAGTTTGTTTAGCCCCTCAATGAAGCCTAGAAAATCAAGTCTGGTGTGCAGCCGCCTCAAGATTTTCAGGAAACACTTGCAAACAGTCCATATTTTGACATGGACCGGGGCATTTTTTTGCATCATGGACTGATGCAACTTGCCCTGAAGTGGTTCTAATGCAATCTAACACAATTTACATCTGAATTGGATTTTAACTTGAGCTAAACAATTTCTAATTATTCTAGGACTTGAAATAAGGTTTCAAAAACCTTTGAAAAGTTGTTTAGTGTTTACATGGAACACATAACACAGTAGAAAAAAGAGAATTTCAAGAATCCGTAGTTCTTCTTTAGGAGTTCAGGATTTTTTAATTCAGACAGTTGGGATATGTCAACACCATTCATACAACTGAGAGCACGGAGTTTTATTGATTCAACATATCAATCCTTAATCAAGTATTTCTTCAACACTCTATCGTTTCCTTGAGGATACATGTGGAATACTCCCAAAACATATCTATAATTTGAAAATAATTTTTTTATTTTGAAAAGTATCTGACACTCTCCTGAGATACTCCCAAAACATATCTATAATTTGAAAATAATTTTTTTATTTTGAAAAGTATCTGACACTCTCCTAAGATACTACCGACCACATATCAAATAATTTTCAGATAAACCAGGGCATATGTTTAATAAATCTTGAATATTAAATGTAAAATTTTCAAGCATAATATTATAGTATAACTGTTAAGAGAAGCTTAGAATTTCTTTAAGAAAGCAATTTTGAGATATAATGAGAATATATTATAACTAATTAGTTTAGAATTTAGGGAAAATTATAAAAAAATATATGGAATTTTGGTTCCAAAACTCCATTTTTTTTGTAATTTCCTCTAGATTTTATCAATGTAATATAAATCTCAACTCTTAGATTGTTTGTCATAATTTTTTTATGAAAAATGTTAGTAACAATATATATTTGTGACAAACAAATATTATTTTAAATTTATATATATTAATTTTATTACATATCTACATTTATATATATATTGCCATATATATATATTGCCATGTTTTTTGTATCCAAATCCTGTTTTTTATGAATTTACTTTATCATGTCATGTCCTATCCCATACATGTGTCCATGCTTTAGCAATTATAAATAAATTTCTAAATGTGCATTGAGTCCATCAGTTTGTATATGATGTTAAATTTAGAGAGAGCGCTAAACCCACATGACTTTCCACATATTTTTTAAAAAGAGAACTTTTAAAAAATTATAAACTTTCGATCTATAGAGAGTTTCCATATTTTTCAAAAAGGAAAACTTTCTAATTTTGGAAAAAAAAAATTTATGTTTTGGAAACTTCTATATAGAAAGTATCTAGATAGTCAAACTCCAATTTAAATAAAAAGTCAAAATTTGTCAAACAAGTCATTCTCTCATAATTTAGCAATTATCAAATTATAACATGGGCATGCATATTTTATTTGTGTTATGATAAAACCCTCAAAGTTAAAATTCAAGTGGGAGAGGGGTTTTCAACACAAAACCCCACGACCTTCATTAACAAATCATAGTATGATGTTTCGGAGTTTATTCTTAAACATGACATATAAGTATGATTTTCTAATATCAATTCTAAATGAAATATTTGTCCTTCGAACAGATAATATTTGACTTATAGATAAGAAATATTTAGGAGGATAATGGTATACACTTGACCTAAAATGAATAATACTTTCCTTTCGGAAAGATAATATTATTTATTTTAGTGAGGCCAAAGGAAATTGGAAGTTATTCCTTTTTTTAGCACACACTAATACCTAGGTTTTGTCGGTTGAATAGCCTTCTTGTGTGACCTTCAAAGCCTGATTAACGCATCTTAAAGCGCTTTTGTGCTTCACAAAACGTTGTTGAGTTTCGGTATCATAAGGGGATGATGTAATATATATATATTAATTTTTGGGTCAATTACACTGACCATCCTTCTAGAATGTGAATCCTACACATGGTCAGGGGCGGAGCCAGAAATATTAATTTGGGGGGGCCGAAGTAGTACTATAAAATAAAATTTAAAAATAAAATAATTGTGGCGATTTTTGGTTAGTTGCATTTTTAAGAGCATGTCTATAAATGATATGAGAAAAATAGGTGGAGAAAAGATTAGTTAACAACCTATAAATGATGATGTCAATTGTCGACTGTCGAGCATTCCTTTTCTTCTCTCTTTAAATCATAACAAATAATTTATATTCGTGTATATATATATATAAATTGAGTACTAATATGTTGTAACAAGGATTACAACACTTTTTTTTTTATGGATTTGAATTTTTAAAAGCAAGACTAAAGACTTTGAAGGGGTCGCAAGTAATTTCTTTGGCAAATCACCTTTAATTACCATAGATAGGTAACTATAAATGAAAACTTTAAAAAAAATTGGTAGGCTAACTTCAATTTTCCTATACAAAATCACCATTAATATCTACAAATTATTACCATTAATAAGTTTTAGAAATTTTTGGTGGGGGGCAACTTTAATTTTCCTATAAAAATATTCCCATTAATAACTAAGTAATTACTATTAACAGAGTTTTGAGAAAAGATTTTTTTTTTTTTTGGGGGGGGGGGGGGGGGGGGGGGCAGAGCCATGGCCCCCCTCTCCTTCTGCCCATGGTTGGCAGATGTTGGCTAATGGCACCACGACACACTTGGCCGGTCACCGTCGTCAATCCCTCGGCCGATCATCACAGAGCTATTCACTGTCTCACCCACACCCACTTTTCCGGTGAGTTTGATCCCTCTCTCTTTCTCTCTCTAGATTATCTCTTCATCACCTTCATTCAATCCATCACTAGCCTATCCTTCGCTATCCTTGACACGCGCTAATTTACAAGTAGCCACAAGTCAAAAGCTAGAGTTAAAACAATCCCATTTGACAGAACCACAATTGAAGATACACATAGGCAAGAACTAGTTTACCTGAACCTAGGATATAGTTTGTTATTTGGGGCTGGGAGTTTATCCAAAATGGGAAGTTTCAGAAGCTAAAACGCTTTTCAAAGTGAAGCCAAATGGGAATTTTCTTATTCTCTGCTGCAATTGTAGTCTCTCTCTAAATAGCCTCTCTGTCTATATATATATATATATCCATTAAGTTCGTATTAATGCCCTACGATTTTGTTTTCTTTAATTCTCTTTTAGCTCAGTGTTTGCTCTGTCCCAATTCTCCAGAAGAAATTCTTATGCTCCTGTTGTATTAGGCATTCCTTAGTACTTGTTAGAATCGAATTAAATTCGACTGCTGATCTTCTGATTCTCTGCAATAGAAATGGCTCCTGCTCATGCTAGCTATGGAAATAGACCATTTAGATTGATCTCAGAAATTAAAACATATCATTGGGGATTTTTTTTTCACAACACCCTTTAATCCTCTCTCTTAAACAAGTTTTGATAAGAAAAACTCTTTCCCGCTAAAATTAATCTGCTGTATATATATGTGATACATAAATGTATAAAGAACTTACAAAATTCGCAAATAATATCGAATTATATATCTAATTTGTTTGTTTATAATAATAAAAATATATTATATATAAATTCATCTTAGTAAAGAAGAAGAAACCTTAGAAGTTCACCTAACAAATCGTTGAAGATGGCCAAGTGTTTTGAACACAACAGGCAGATGATTTAAGAAAAGGCACAGTGGGCATTTTTTGTCTTTGCATTATATTAAAATAGGGTCGAACATTTCATTTCATATCAAAAGTAGAGGGTAATGTAGACTTTTTGCACACTTAAAGGGTAAAAATGGGATTACATCTCTCTTTTTTTGGCTAACATCGGCTTCCACAGGCGTTGACTAACGGTCAACACAAACGGAGGGGGGGGAAGTGATACCTGAACATAAACATCAAGAGAGGTCAAAGTAATTTTTGAAAACTAAGGGGTACCGTGTGTAGGATTCGCATTCTAGAGGGGAGGTCAGTGTAATTTGGCCTTAATTTTTCTACATATCTACATTGATAATATATATATATATATTATATGTTTTTTGTATACAAATCCTTTTTTTTATGAAATTACTGTATCATGTCATGTCCTATCCCATACATGTGCCCATGTGTTAGCAATTATAAATAAATTTCTAAATGTGCATGATTCCATCAGTTTATACTTGATGTTTATATGCAGTCGGCCTCGAGAAAGGTATCGTGAGAGGGAAAATGGGAGGTCAGGTAGTGAAAGTAGCGTAAGAACAACTACTGGCAGCTTGCAGTCTGAGACTGCTAATAATAATTCATCCATGACAGCCGTGCCAACAGTAGTTCTTTCCGGGTCTCGTCAATTTTCAGGCCAGCTTCCAACTATTCTACAATCACGTGATCGTCCAGACGAATGTGGGAGCAGTTATGAAGAAAATTTTGATGGAAGCAGGGACTCAGGTGATACCAGTAGTGTTGGCGATCCAGAACTAATGTCCACGTTTGAGGGACAGTCTGGTGGGTTTGGGTCTGCTCAAAGGCATGGGTCTAGAGGAAGCAAGTCTAGGCAGATCATGGAGCGGAGAGAGCGGGATGGTAGGCGTGAAGGCAAGTGGGAAAGAAAACACTGATAAGTAATGGCCAGGTTATAAAGTTCAAATTAGGATAACCAAATCCAAGATGTGCAATGTTGTAGGGATGATAGTTTACAATATCTAAAATATTTGGGATACATATGACAGAATCGAGCATTGTAATTTATTTGTAATATGGATACATGCACAATATCTTTATGCAAACCAATATATGCTAGTTTTTTCAATGTATAAAATATATGGATACTTTTAACTATATTTGTGGTCATATGTACAATATCCACTCTCTAGGGGGTTACATGAATATATTGCAAGAATTTCTATACAATAACCATATTACAAGAATATTTTTTACACTTTGTAATAGTTGATACAGAGGAAGCTGTATGCATAGTTTTCATATTGTAGGGAGTTTTTTGCACCCATACAAGTTGCAATTATATTCATTAGTCAATAGATGAAGGTTTTATTTGCACAAAAGATAATATAGAGAGGTTATATGCAATATTTCTATGTTAAACGGGTGTTTTTTGCAATTTACCCCATACATTGATATAACTAGAAGATAAAGCTATGTGTATCTAACCTTGCGGAGTCTTGTGGGTTAGTCCTATTTTATTGCTATAATTAGAAGATGATGGTAGTGATCAATTTGCTTAAAAAGATTTCGTTCATTCATCGAAGTTTCTTGTGTATAAAATGCTAGGAAATGAAACGAAATATTTACTTTTGAGAGCTCATACTAGGGACGTGGAAGTTCTTAAACAATATTGTTTTTCTCAGATTTGCAATTAGCTCCCTAAAATTTTTTAATTTGACGAATAACCCCTTATATTTTTATATCCTTTTAAAAGGAGACTTTAGTTTTCTAATGATTGGAAATTCAGAAAAAAAAAAATTTGGACTAACTTAGCCATCTTTATTGCAGTGACTATGTAAATACTTTGAAAAGATGAGATACTCTGGACCTGTGGGGGTACTAAACCATGAACAAAGGCTTAGAGGGACCACATTGCTTGCCTAGAAAATTGCCAAGATTGCTTAAGTTTTTAAATGCCAAGTCAACAAACAAATTAACCCTTTTCCCGACTCATCTCTCTCTCTCTTCACACACGATTTGAGTTTCCGCCTTACTGACCGATAATTTTTTGAATACGTGAAAAGTTAAATAAATCTTTTACTGTAATAAACATCTTAATCCCGTGATCAACAAGGAGAGCTGGTAAATATAATGATTAAAGATGTGGTTAAATAATTTATCAAGACGAGCCGTAGACCCAAACGTTGGGTTCAATTCTCACATGGCCAAAAACATCCTCGTCCCGTAGACCCGGATGTTGGGTTTAATTCTCACATGACCAAAAACATCCTCGTCCCGTAGACCCGGATGTTGGGTTTAATTCTCACATGACCAAAAACATCCTCGTCCCATAGACCCAGACATTGGGTTCGATTCTCACATGGCCAAAAACATCATGACTAAAATGATAGATGTGGTTGCGATGGTACCGGCCAAAGTCCAAAGGGCTAGTGGTTGGAAAGATTCCACGTCAGCAGAAAAAATATATTTATATACACCTGTGTTTGTGTGTTAATTGCTTATTCAAGGAGCTGATGGTTTGCAGAATTGCAGGTGTATGGCATTCCTGCCTGAGCAACACCAAGCCTAAAGCAAGCGGAACCCAGTTACGAAACAGACGTACAGCACAAATTTCAATCTAAACTACCCCTAAATTGGGCTATACTTTCTCTTGGGTGTGTGCAAAACTCACCTAGTGAAGAGCCTGGTTTTGGTGGACACATGGGTATTAGTGTCACGTAGGTCACAGCAACCATGATTGGGGTGGAGTAATTGTACAAGGAGAAATGTAAAGAAGAAGATCCTGTCCATTTTGTCCCAATCCAATGTTACAACTATCAGAAGCAATAGAGTGGATATAAAAAAAGTACCAAATATATATATAGGTATAGGTATAGGTATCTATTACACATGTTTCACAAAGAATGGCGGTTGCTCCTCCTAATCCTCTTACGGAAAAGCCTGCACGCCTCAATGCTGAGATCAACAGCAGCGGCAAGAGCCATAAAGATGGCGGCATCCTCCACACAGGTCACGTGTCGCATAGCCAGTTGTACCAATGGCTTACTGCTCTTCCCTTCCCCTTGCACTCTACAGCTCATTACAAACCCTACTACAACTGGACTTAGCGCTGCATAATCTCCGCTGCTTTGTGGACTGGGTATTGGAGTCGCTGCTGCTCGAACCTGTCTGTCAGTGTCTATGAAAAACTCCCCACCCTTTTCAGAGTTGATGAATATTTCAGACATGAGAAGGTCTCCACACTCCTGGCCTTCAGAGAGAAGGTGAAAACGGCAGCAAATGGAGTCTCTGATGCCACGCTCACGCCACGCCTCGAGCTTACCCCAAGGCTGCCAGCTTTCCGGCCTGCAGGCATCAGGGCGAACAATCAACCAAGCTCCTGGGTTGGACCTGGCCACCCAATCACAACCTGTTGACGGCACAAAGGGAGTTGTTATGAAGGCTGCTGCAACAGCTGATCCAGAGAGATCATGTATCTTCACCTTCCATCCCTTCCTCTCTCTTCTCTCTGTCTCTTGGTCAGAACTGCCCATAGAACTTGACCAGTTAGCACCCAGAGGATCTACTTGAGACACCCTAAAAATTCATTATAACTGAATTTACACAGAAAACTAATGACAGGAAGATTAGAGACGTTATATTTGAAGTCCCATGACAAATGGAAGACCAAAGACATACTGGAAAGAAAATGATACAAAACCCCTTCTGTATGCCCTGCTAGATTTCCAAGAAGAGATGAACGAGAAGTTGAAGATAACTTAAAATCATAAAACAGGTATAAATTGAGTGGATATTGAAAGTTACCAAGAATTCTGCTCTTTTGCTGACTAATTTTTAAATCTTTCTAAAATCTTTAGATCTTTTTATATCTTTTCAATTTTACAAAGTTTTGGGCAGCTTTGACCCGATGTATTTAGAGCCCATAGCCTAATCAATGGGTTCTCTGTTCAATTAGATGACCAAATTCATGTACCAAAAGCTATACTGAACAGGAAAATCTCTTATGTAACAATATCTGGAGCTAGTAAAATGCAAATGGTATTAAATTTAAATATTTGGTCAAGTCAAATTGGCAATCATAATATTGATTTCAAGTTTTAACGGTCAAGTGTAAATATAGTAACAGTAAGCATCTAAAAGATTTAATGCAGAAAAGACACATAAATCATATCACCTGTCCCCACTAAATTTGCAACTGAAGATAGGCTGCTTAATAGTGCCTTGAAGCTGAGCTATCTGTGGACTCAATTTGGTCTCATCTGCAAACTTGAAAACGTATCTTGGATCAGGGTCCAGTTTCACTCTCAAATGAAGCTCTGCTACTGGTTTTCCCTCCTGCTTGTTCTTGCCAATGCCTATCCACCCATGGAAAAGAATCACTGGCCTTCCTTCACCCCATTCGGGACCCACCTCTAATTTAAATGTCCCAATCTGCTGCCTTTTGATGCCAATGCCACAATGGGACCCCTTCCGCCCTGTGAAAACAACTATCTCCAGGCATGCATGAGGAGCATAGAAACATCCTGGTTCTAACAATGCTTTTAGATCAGATTCCTCAAGATAAAAACTTGAGGCTATGCTCTGAGAGTCCGGTGTTGATTCGGGAGAAGATACAAAAGGGACTGATGTTGTCTGCACTGGGAAACCTCGAAGACGGATCTCACATGAACAAGGAGAAGAGAATGCATATGCAGCTTTTATAACTGTCCCAGGAAATCTCAGACCCAGTGAACTTATTGACAACCTGATAAAAGCCTGAGGATTCATTCTGGTCACAAGTATTTCCTCATTGATCACACACTTTTTTCTTGAACAGCCAAACAAGCCTGTTGCATTGTCATGCAACTGACAATCAGGGAATTAAAAATTGAGAAGTTGTAATGGCAAGAAACTTGGAAATACATTGAAGATTTCACATTCACAAGCAAAAATAGCATGAGATGTTGATTTCATTCTAGCTTATGGGAGGGCTCCATCTCAAACCCCATACTGATATGTTAATCATATATTAGGAAGAAAAGAAGGTAATTGTCATATACACAGAGACAGAGACTGAGAAAGGGGGGGGGGGGGGGGGGGAGGCATTCATTAAGAGAAGTGCTGGTATCCACTCGTGGAGAAACAATAAGTTAATTTTATCAAATGATAGTGTTATATGATATATTCTGAAATGCATATGAAGATATTTCTTCGCTTCATAAAAGTCACATTGATACAAATTCTGTCCCTTCTCTTCAATTTGGTGAATGTTGGTATCAAAAATTGAAATCTACCACTCCATATCTTGTTTAGTCAACAAACACAATAACTATCACCGTAGCTATCAGCAAGTAGTGTTTTCTGGGAATGGAATATTTCTCTGCTCCTCTATGCCTCTGTGCAATTTCTCATTGTAAAACTCAGCAATTTTTGCATACTATTAAAGGAACCTATGGTTGGCTATGAAGCATGGACACGACATGACATTGGTACGGTGATACGCCAAATTCTTAAAAAATAGGATACGGAAACAACAAGGACACGGCAACATTTATATATAATATCAATGTAGATATGTTTAAAAAATTAATATATCTTTATAGATTAGTATTAATTAGTTTAGTGCTATTGTTGGGTTGAAATTATGTAACATTTCTTTGAAAATGTAGTTTTGTAGAGTTGAAAATATTTAATAAAATTTCTATGAAAATGAACTTGATAATTGAAAAATCAACAACTTAAGAATAAAAGTAAAATATGTGTAATTGGCTTAGCTATAAATGAGACTAGCCACTCTTTATATATATAAAAGGAGTAAATCAAGCCTTAACATAAGGAGTACATCAAGTCTTAACATAAGGAAAAATAAAAGGAAATAAAGTCAAGCCTTAACATAAGGAAAAATAAAAGGAAAAGAAATAAAGTCTGATTTCCAACACTCCCCTTAAGCTGGAGCGAAAATATCAACTAAGCCCAGCTTGACTATAGACGATTGAGAAAGAGATATCCCATGGCGAGAGCGAGTAACCTCAATGTCATGGAAGTGATGAAAAGAACCCAAATCCTTCACATCAAAGAACTGAACAACAAGACAATAAAAACTGTAGGAGACACGACGAAGGCGAAGAACAATGCTACTGAACACACCGGCAACCCATACAAGTGACAAATAGCATCAAGAGACCCTTGGCACATTTCAGATGCTAAGGGGATACCCCAAAATAGGGGTCTAAAACTGGGAAGAGAAAAAATTGCCGGAGACACGGCGAAGGCTAAAAAGAATGCTACCAAATACACCGGCAACCCACAACATACCAATAAAACTGTCGGAGACACGGCAAAGGCAGAGAACTATGCTACCGAACACACCAGCAGCCCAATGATCCCAATACTTACCAACAAAACTGCCGGAGACACAGCGAAAACGAGAAACAATGCTACCGAACACACCGGCAGCCCAAACAAGTCACAAATACACCTAGAGACCCTTAGCACATTTCAGATGCTAAGGGAATACCCCAAATAGGGGTTTGAGCCTGGGAGGAGATCCTCCCTGCATTGTCGCACACACAAGGCGATTGCCCCAGGGTTTTACTGTACCTAGGCAGTCGCAGCAAGATAAAAGAGAGTTGGGAAGAGAGGATTGTGGTCTACGGCTAGTCACAACTTAAAGAGAAATTAGGCTTTGATACCAAAAAGTAAAATATGTGTAATTGGCTTAGCTATAAATGAGACTAGCCACTCTTTATATATATATATACAAAAGGAGTACATCAAGCCTTAACATAAGGAAAAATAAAAGGAAAGGAAATAAAGTCTGATTTATTAGGTTCAATAAGAAAATAGTTTGGATTAGAGTCACATTAGTTTGGTACATGGGTTAGTTTATTCCCTTTCAATGAAGAACTATCATGATTTTATTAGGTTCAGAATGATTCCAGCCACTTTAACCCCAACCAGGCTCATCTAAAATGGCTCATGTTTTCTCAACCCTACCCAACCTATAAATAGAAAAACTTGGTGAGAGTTGCATTAACAGTTGGTTCATGTATTGGATCAGAAATTGTTCCTCTTTCCCCCATGTGAAGTGAATCTAAGCCAACTCTAATGAACGAAGTCAAGAATTTGGATATTGTATATCCCAAATACATGTAACAATGAAAAGAGAGAGAACCTGCATTTATTGGAGCAAGATTAATCTTTTGTGTAGTTTTTTTCTTTTCAGCTGAATGCAGCATTTCATTAACTAAGATAAACTACTATCTAGCTCCCAATAGAGGAAGCTCCTACAGGGAGAACAAACACCATCTCTTCAACCATGGGCAATAAAGATCCCAAACTTTATCAACAAATAACAGATTGAAATATTAGCTCTATAACCTCCTGAAGTCCTCTCTTCCCAACTTCCCATTTGATGCACATGGGTAATTATCATATAAAATGATAATTTCATTAGTGTTAGCATGACTCATATTCACAAGTGGTCTATGATTACAAACGATTAATGGAAACAGGGTTAGTGGTTAGCCAGAATACACCAACTATCAAGGCAAAGGATGACAAGTTGGCAAATGTCTAAACGGTTGAATCTACAAATGTTTACTACTGGAAATATGAAACCAATCCTAAGTTCTGAAAGATATTTTCTTTCTTCCTTCCTTCAGTTACAAGCACTGCTTTTGCTTCCCAAAAAGAAAAAGAACAAAAAAGAAAGAAAAAAAAGTTGCAACAAAATTCTTAAGAAAAGCTCTTTTTGTCAGATATACTTTTCTTCTCTCTTGTTTTTTCTAAGCTTAAGAAGTAGGGGCACTTTTAAGAAGATGCCATGTCGGACATGTTCATACATCGACACTTGGTGAACACTCCTAGACATGTGTTTGGCAATTACTTGGTTGACACATTCCAAGCACTAGCACACACAAGTCTTACATAGTACAAGCACATCTTAAAAGGAGTTAAATCTGACAATCTTATTAACAGGATGAACACACTCAAATTGTCATACTTTCTTCCTTTTTTTTTGGAAGGAAAATTAATGTTATACACATGGTCATAACAAGTAATGCATGCAAATTTAATTTTCTTAATATAGGAAAATAATATAATTGTTTTGATAAAAATATAATATATATATATATATAAAATAGAAATCTTTATGATGCTTGCATACTTTCATTGTCTTTCCACATTATACAATTCTTTTATATAAATTAGGAAATCAACCAAAGTATTGTTGTTGTCTCTATAATTGATGTATATAGAAAAAAAAATTATATTTATGCATTGTTGCGTCCATACCATGTCCTTATCTTACATTTTAAAATTTTCACATGTTGGCATATTTGTCCATATTCCATGTCCATGTCAATCCTACTTGGGTTGATAGACCAAATGGAGGCAAAAGGATTGATAAAATTTGCACAACAGCTATTGTTTTAATCCAAACAAAAAATTGCAGGATTAGTAACACCAATATTGCTGTGTGTGTAGGTGTAATTTCCACTTCAAAATCAGCTTGGTCTCTACTTTGGATGAAAAATCAGCAATAAGTTTCATTTGGGGTGGATTGGACTAAAAGACAGCCAATTTCATCAGCCTTTGGCACCATAAGTTTAATACAACCAGAACTTCCTTAATTGCAGTACCTTTTAAAAATTGTACTCTGGCAACACCAAATTTAGCACTAATGTGACCAAAACCAAGTCAATCGATACTTGTTGGGCTTCTTTATCACTTAGTTCTGCAATTTTCACATACCAATGGACCTCAAGACTACAATATAAGTCATTAAACAGAATTAAAGCATAAAAACCAAGAAAAATTGGAACACCAACAAATACCCACTCAAAATTGAACTTAAACCACCAACTGAATTGCCTATTCTTGCACAGACATGGCCAAAAACAAACCGATAAAGCAGAGTAAAAAGGCACTAAAAACACTCAGAATAACATGAAAAGTACTTAGACAGGTATTGAAACGAAAACCCACCTTTTCTATGAAGCTTTCTCAGTCTTCAAAGCACCAACAAAGCCACTTTTGAAGCTAAAAACCACTCCATTTCATGCGAAAACCTGTGAAAATCTGAATAACTTTTCAATTCAAAGGCTGGAAAAAAATTTCCCAGGAAACAACATTGGATGTGAAATTCACAAACTTCTCACCCAAGCACCAATAAGAATTCTCTCTCTAGACCTCCAGCAGATAATGTCGATGTTCGAAGATGGGTCGATGATTGTACCAAACCCTCCTAGAATATCACGTAGACTATATACATAGATCACGAGAGAACACCACGAACCTGAGTCATGAGACTTACTGTTTGAGATGAAATCGAAATAGACGGAGAAAGTAAAGGAATGTTTATTAATTAGACAATAAAAAGAGAGAGAGAGAGAGAGAGAGAGAGAGTAACAAGGAGAAATGGTGCCCCCAATGCTATAAAATGAGGTGACAATATATATAATATAATACCATCATATAATAATAAACAAAATAATTTAAACATACTAGTATTAACTTAGCCGCTAATATAATTATATTATTAGAGGAATGTCACATCTGCTCTCTATCTTTTTCCATTGCTTTCTACTTTTTTTTAATAAATAAAATAATAAAATTAAGGATTTTTGTTTTTAATACAAAGTTGATAATGACGTGAAATTAAATAATAATGTAACAATGAGGTTTACTCAAATTGATATATTTTTTTATTTATTTCACAAGATATAATTGATTAGTGATATCATGTGACATGGTATTAATATTTCACTAAAGAGTTTTTCTAAAATTATTCTTTAAAGTATAAGTTACAAGCATTTTTTATTTTTTTGAAGTCGATAGGTCGGTTAAGGGTTAAGAAGATAGTGGAGCGAGAGAATTCGAGGAAAATATTCATCGGAGTTCCACCCTTTTTCTCTACTTACTAGACAAAAAAATAGGTAAATTCGAGAAAATTACTGAACTCCACGACCTGGTAAGCGAAAAGGGTGGAGTTTCGATAACTCTACGACGAAATAAGGAGAGGAAGAGGGTGGAGCTTCGTGAGGAGTTTCCTCACATTCTTGTGTCACCACTTTCTTAACCACCTACGATTTTTAAAAATAATTTATATATATATATATATATATATTTGTCACTTGTCACTTAAAATAAATGATGATAAAGATGGGATGAAAATGATATACATGGTAATCTCACTTGAGGTTTTACAAAATTAACTTTGACCACTCTTGCGGGTCAACGTTACGTCAATAAAAGATATAAATTTTAATTTTTAAAGATGGATGATGATTTTCCAATTTTAAATTTCCTAAATACTCTGTATGAAGCAATTCTCGAAGTTGGGTACAGCTGTAATCAGATCTTCTTCAAGCTTAAGAGTCGTTTTCAGAGGCGCATATGGGTGAGGTGGACTTCGTTTTCATAACTGTCAACGTATGTATATATGTATTTATATATATATATATATATATATATAATATATATAATATCTAAACTATTATCTCCTGCAATTAAGTGTACGAATCGCAGGAACTTTCGTGCTTTTTAATTATTTTATTACTTTTATTTGTCGACACATTGTGAATATTTTGATATTTCCAATTTTCCATGATTGAAATTGACTTTTTGTCATGTGATATTTAGGACAAAGCAAAACAAGCTTATTGTCTAATGAAGGGGCAAATGCAAGTATGGGTATTGGACCACTAGAATTAAGGGGGGTGTTAGGGTCATAAGTATTCAACTAAAGAGATTAATACCAACATGACTTGTTTAATAGTCCTGTTAGAAATCCTTAACACTAGTACATTTTTTATATTAAACAGATTATACGAGTTGGTCTATTTAATTCGTTTAAATTAAATCGATCATATAACTCGGTTATTAAAAATACAAATATATTAAAAAATTAAGATCATATAGATGACTACATTCATGAAAAAAGAGTAATTGAGACAATGAAATTACAAAAAATGGTCAAAAATAATATGTGAATTGACATAGTAATTGAGTTAAAACATATTACAGAGTCACAATTAATTAAACGGATCACATCAAGTTAATCGTGTTAACTCCAAAATATAAATCAACACAATTATTAAATGGATTAAACGGGTTGACACAATCATAACATAAATACGATTAAGATCAACTCAAATCCTTGTATCGTGTTCGAGTCATGTTGACGAATCGTATCGAATTTTGTCATTCCTAACTAATTCTTTAGTTTTGGATGGTATGGAGGGACATTTAGGGGCATGTTGTAGGCATGGATAATTGAATATGTGTTTGTTTTACTTTCCATATATATATATATATATATATTATAGGATGTGCCACCATGAAATGTCAATGCAAAGCAATTGGCTCCCCATAAATATAATCCCGCACTCCATTTCTGATTTCTGTTTCTAAATAATTGAAATGACGCATATGCCTCGTTGAACATGTTTTGATGTTCTAGTCAACACAGCCCATAATCCTCCATTCTTTCATCTCTCTCTCTCTCTCTCTCTCTCTGTTAGGTTCTATTCGTTCATCTATCTGCTCTGTATTCCTTCTTAGATGAAAATTGATACTAAAAAGTGAAAAGTAAAAAAAAAAATGAAATAAATGAAAGGAAAATAAAATTTGTATGATGTATTTGATTATCATGAATTTTTTTTAAGAATTTGAATAGCATGAAACTTGCTATAAAAGAAAGGGCATTATTCTAAGTTCATAACTTTTTCAAGAAATCAAATTTTTTATGTTTTTTGTAGGAAATTTTTTTAAAAAAATTAGGTAGTTATATAAATTAATTTTTCCTCAAAAATTTTCTTTTCCTGCTAACTTCTAAAGTTTGCAAAAAAAATTTTGATATCCTTTTTTTTCTAGCTATTTCCATATAACTAAACGAGTATAACCTAGTGGTACTTGTATCTCTCCAACCTTTTAAGTAAGAGGTGAGGGTTCAAAGTTCTTGTATGAACAAATGGGTGTGTGAGTTTCTTGTAAAAAAAAAAATGGAAAAAGACTTAAACCCTTAGATTTTTCATTTTGAAAGTGGTGAAAGTACCACTAGGTCACAATTTTTAGGAATATCTTCAATATATTTCAAACTAAATTAATACAAAGAACATCCAGATATAGAAAGCTATTGGAAACTATTGTAAGTTAGCTGTAACTAAATGTTTTATTAGGAAATTAATAGCCTTCTTTAAATTTAAAAATAAAAAATAGGAATACAATTGATAACGTTAGAAATAAAGAAAGATTGTATATTATATTGAATTGATATATTATGAACAATATAAATGCCTAATTATGAGTACATAATTTTGGAGGTTAAGTAAACTTAGGAGACAAGAAATTCTAATTCTAAATGGTTTAGGAGAAGGTATAAAAAACTTATGTGGTTTAGGAAAAGATATATAATCTAACAAAAGATATAATAGGAAAGATATAATCTAACAGCCCCCGCAAACTCAATGTGAGTTATATGAAGTCAACTTGAGTTTAGAGACAAAATCTTGAATGCGACTCGTGAAAGCAATCTAGTGATATTACCAGTTGTGGCTGCAAACACATACAAAGAAATTGCAAAAAAGCGACTCGATAGACAAAAGCAGCTCATTGGAGTGACGGGAAGACCAGAAGCAGCTCGTTAGAGCGAAAACTAATTTGAAAATAAAAGAAGCTCATTAAAATCAATGATTTTGACACACAGATGCTAAGGCTCGTGAAAGCAATATGGTGATGTCACCAATTGTGGTTGTGAACACATTCAAAGAAGCTGCAAAAGAGTGGCTCGGTAAACAAAAGCAGCTTGTTGGAGTAATGGTAAAACCGAAAGCTGCTCGTTGGAGTAAAAACTGATTTGAAAATCAGAAAAGGGGTTCGTTGAAATCAGCGACTTTGACACACAGATGCTAGTGGGAGTTAATGAATTGAACTTGAGCTGGATTGCCTGTAGAATGGAGAGCTCCGGGGAGACCCAAATGATGGTTGTTATATTTTTTCTTCTTTTATTATTTACATAATATATATATATATATAAGGCGGAAGCTATTTTGACGATTGTCCATTGAGGATGAAGTCGATGGTGTCATCCCCGATGGTAATGTAACGAAATGTGAAGACTACTAGAGATTGGTAGGCTCTGATACCATGTTAGAAATAAAAAAATAATTGTATTGATTAAATTGATATATTATTATAAACAATACATAAAGGTCTATTTATAAACACATAATCTTGGAGGCTATCTAAACTTAGGAGACAAGAAATTCTATTCATAAATGATTTAGGAGAAAGTGTAAGAAACCTATATGGTTTAAGAAAAGATATATAATCTAAGAGGGGGAAATATATAATCTAACATATAATATTATATATATTTAGAGATGAAGATAAATAATGAGTGGTTTGTGTTTATGATGATTTTGTCCACTTCTATACCTTTGGGATATTATAAAACATTTAATAGTAGTATGTATGTGTGTGTGTGTGTGTGTATATATATATATATATATCTTTTGAATTAAACTAAATAATTTTTAAAAAAAATGTATAAAAATTATTTACATTTTATAGTAAGTATAGATAGATATAGAATAAAATAATATAAATACATGTATATAGGTATATATATATATATATAGATATGGTTTAAATAAAAAAATTTAAAAGATTATTAGTCCCATGAGGTAACATTAATATCTACTAAAAAAAATTTAATTTAGTTTTTTCGCTCAAATTATATATACATAAAACACATTAAATAACTTGAGTAATTTCAACCACAAACTTTCATACCAAGGCTTGTGTTCTAGTGGTATTTTCTCTCTTTTCAAAGTGAAAGGGAGAGGGTTCAAGTCTCCCCATTATACATGTATTATTAGTTTAGAAAATCTCCCCTTATCCCTGCCCCACCCAATTTAATTAATGGTGCATGGGAGGGTTTTTTTGTTTTAAGAAATTTTTTTAGGGGATTACTTTTGTAATTGTACTCTTTTTAGTCTTTACGCTCTTATGTGATAAGGTCCTTGGTAATTTACATTTTCACCTCCAATAAGATTTGTAAATCTTATATATATAACTTATATATAACTATATAAGAGTAATTTTGTATGTGTATATATATATATATATATATATATATATATATGTAGATAAGGGTAATGTAATAAATATAAATGGGGCATAGGTGCATATCCCCATCACAGTCCCGCAACTTCGCGGGTTTTTCCCTCTCACCCTCATAACTGCCCAAAAACCATTTAGCCTCCTCCATAACTGGTTTAAATGAGTTGAGGCGGGGCGGTTCCCCGCCAAGACGAGTTAAATTGCCATCCCTAGGTATTATACCTAGACAAGTCTCACCCAAAGAAGGCATCCCTTGAGAAGAGATAGTGGTGTTCTATTAGAGGTTCATTCTTGTCCCACATCAAATCTAAATGGGAAAGAGAATGGGTATAAATAGGCGGGTAGGCAACAGTACCCAATAGCTTAGACTTTTGGGTCATTGGTAAATGCCAAATCCATTACAGTTGGTATCAGGATCAGACCCAATTATTGATCCAGTGTCAAGCCAAGCGCCCGGCCCAGAGGTTCGGGTCTACCCCCGAGTAGGTTGGGTGGTTTAACAGCAACAAGGGCGTTGTGAGTTCCTCCACTTAGCAAGGTGGTCCAACCGCAACGAGGGCGTTGCGAGTTCAGGTGGAGGAGAATATTAGAGGTTCATTCTTGTTCCACATCAGATCTAAATAGGGAATAGAATGAGGTATAAATGGACGGGCATGCAACACTACCCAATAACTTAGGCTTTTAGGTCATTGGTAAGCAACCGGTTACATCTTTCCTCTTTTAAACGAAGAAAGTTTGATCATTCTTTCTTATCTTCCATCCACCTATCTTCCTTATTTCCTAACAAACGGACCATTAGGTTTAAGTTTGAAATTCTTATTATAAAGACCTTTTTTGTATTAATACCTTATTCAATTTTCTTTTAAATATGAGGGTATCTATAATTTCAAATATCCTAGTTTTTTTTTTCTATTTTAAAAGCAAAAATAAAATTAGGGTTATAGTTTGAACTATAGATTTTCTAGGATTTAAAATTTAGATTTATTGTCCTTTCTTCTTTTTTGTCCCCTTCCTTTGTTAAGTTTGTAGAGCTTTCAACATTGAGGGTAAGTGGAGGATCGAACACACCCAATAGAGAATCGAACATTGAGGGCAAGTGTTTGGGTGTTATTGGAATGAAGGATATATTTGGAAGCATATTTTTTAAAAGATGTGGTACTTAGGTACTTATTCAAAGTCCAAACTTAATATCTCATTTTAATGAAAATAGATCATTGATTGCACTTTACAAGTCCTTTAATGGCACCACCAACCATTGAATTAGGTCAGTCTCAGCTTATTTAGAGTTGAAGTTTCTAATGATATTTATAACCCAGGTTACAAAATTTTCAACCAACTCAACTCCCCTTTAAACTCAAGCTTCTCAACTCGAGTCTAATCCACATTTAAATTTTTAAACTCTGGTTGAAAAATCATTCCAAATATTAGATTAATTTATGATTAGTCTCGAGCAGGATTACTCATACAAATAAAAAAAAATTAAATATGATTACATAAAAGTTTATTAGCAAATTTTTCAAAATTTAATACTCCCAAACACCGAGGTACATGGTGCCTAGTGAGGGCAAGTGCACCCCCCCCCCCCCCCCCACCCTAATCTAAAAAATTAAAATTCTAAAATTGTCCCGACACGTCTAATCTTTAGCCTCTGATATAGTTTTTCTCTTTCTCTCTCTAATCACTATACACTCCATATCTTCATCTTTTTTTTATATGTAATTGTGTATTTTTAATTTTTTTCCTAGAAAAAAAACTCCTCTTTTTTTAGTTAAGGTAAAAAATAAATTAATATGAAAAAACCCCTTTTCTCTCTATTTTTCTTTATTTTTTATAATAATGGAAAACGTAAAATAGTCATAAAAAATATATATATATGTGCAAAATGGGTATTTTGCTCACTTTTGCAAAAGTGATGGTGTAATATGGTCTAAAATATAGCAAGTGGGGTTTATTGCACCTTTATGAAGCCACAGGGGGATTTTGAACCCTTTTGCCTAAAATGTGTATTAGAGTGGATAACACTGTGTTCCTTTGTATTAAAATTGTGTTCTTAAAATATAATATAATTTTTTTATGTATTAACATCTAGTTTCTTTGTAGAAACATTTATCCTTCAACTTAAGGCATTATCTCTCAAGTATATGATCTTAAAAAGGAGTGTAATTTTATTTTGCTACTATTTGATTTTAGTATTAGACAAAAATTATAAGAAAATTTATGTGTATTAAATTTTAATTTCAAATAACCGAACTTAATGTTTCTATTTAAAATTTTCCTTCTTTCTTCTCATTTCACTAGCTTTATAAATATCTTTTTGACTTTATTTAGATGGAGAAACACTTAAATCTCGATTACACTTTTCATTATAGAAAGAGGGGGGAACTTTTCTTAAAATGAATACAAAAAGTCTAATCAATCACAAATTTATATCTTTTCGAGTATTGGACACAGTTGAAGGTTGGAATTAGACTTGAATCCTCTTTGACGGCTTAGAGAGTGAATTATGATAAATAGAACCTACTCTTCAATCTCTATCTTTAATGGAGAGAGGATAGTCCTCTCCTGTACCCTAGAATGTTCGGAAAAGAATCATTCTGTCACCAACCAGTTCAACACCATTGAAAGAGTCCAACCAACCAAACAAAACACAAAATCAAACACTTGGCAGGTTGAATTCAAGGGACAAAAACTCAACAATCATATATTGAACCAAATCCAGAAGCCATAAATTGTTGCAGCAATCAAGGGATACTGACAACTCATGTACATGGATTGTGGACCCATTTAAACGACTATATTGCCAAACCTCACATGACAAATGAACAAGTTGCCAAAAAGAGCAGTTAACACCCAACAAACACATACCTAAAACCACCAAAAGGGCCTCATAAGCATGACACTGATTTGATGCCAATGAGAACTGTTTTCTCAACTCACCTATATATATATATATATATATATATATATATATATATATATATATATATATATGATATCTCAACTTTTGGATAGTGTGATTGTCACTGAGGACTTCATATTTTTCAAGGGCAGAGATGCAATAGTCATCAAAGACTAGACCCCTGAACAACCAAAAGGGCCTCATAACCATGACACTCATTTAATGTCAATGAGAACAGTTCACCTCTAACTTTTGGATAGTGTGATAGGCTGATAGCCATTAGTACTCCGTACTTCTCAGGGCTGAGATGCAATAGTCATCTTTTTCATTGAGGATATTTTTCGTTCCCGGTTTTAAAATACGTTTATAAATATAAAAACATCTCTTTATAAGTGCTAATAAATTTTTTGAAGAAGCGATATTCGCACTCCTTTTGAAGAATATTTCTTTATGATTACACTTTATTTATTTATTTTTTTTATAAAAAAAATGATAAAATGATCCCTAAACTAATTAATACATCATTCCTTATTTTATAATATCACAATTACCCTTCATATTATCAAGTTAAACTCTTTTTTACATTCTTTAATTTCTTTATTTTATTTTTTTTGATCCTATCAAAAGAAATATATATTTTTTTTTTACCTTTTTTACTTTATTTAATACTTTTTTTTTTGTCTTGTCAAAATGGATAATTTATTCAACAAATTTTTTTTTTTTTTTTGCTTCTTCAAATAGAGATAATTTATTTTTTTGAACCTATCAAAAGATATAATTTATTGAATAATAATAACTTTTTTTTGGTACTCCCAATGTAGATCGTTTATTCAACAAGGACAAATTTTTTTATGTACTTTTTTTTTTGGGTCCTGTCAAGAGAAAATTTATTTAATAAGGAAAATTATTTTTTGGGTACTTTTTAATTTTTAATTCCTACCAAAAGAAATAATTTATTCAACAGAGATATTTTTTTTTATCTCATGCCAAAAGATATAATTTCTTTGACAAATATATATCTATATATATTTTGGTCTTGTCAAAAGAAATAATTTATTCAAGATAAATAACTTTTTTTGTGTCTTGTAAAAAGAGAAAAAAAAATTTTGATTAATTTTTTTCGAGTTTTTTTTTTTGGATCCGATCAAAAAAGACCAAAAATATTAAAGATAAAAGACAAATAGGATGTCTGAAAGGGTAGTTTAGTATTTTGAAAAAAATTAATCATTCACATGTGAAGTAAAGGTTAGAAGTGACATTTCTCCTAAGATGGGAGTGTGAACGTAGAAAATGAGAGTGCGAATATCGCCTCCCATTCTTTTTAGTGAACAATGTGATCAGTTACAAAGCACCGACACGGCCGGAAAGGCGTCATACCGGTGTCGGACACGTGTCCGACACGGGACACGCGTGTCCGAGCCTTGGACATGTGTCCGACACTCTGTAAACGTGTCCTGTTATTTTTTATTTTGTTCACGAGGATGACACGCCGACGACACTCCAAAGGACACGGCATCCATATTTTTTTGAAAAAAAAAAAGAGCATATGAGATATATATATATATGTATTCATTCAAAGTGAGATGGAAAGAGTAAGCGAGTAGTGGTCGGAAGAGAGAGAGAGAGACGATAGCCCTTCTCGGAGATTGCCAGGTGTGAGACGATCCCTTCTCACCAAGGAAAGCGGTCCAATAGCAGCTGATCTTAGCTTTGAGCGCTTATTCCTTTTGTTCCCAGCTACCTCATAGCCATTAATGTAAGATAAAGTGAGGTAGAGAAAGAGGAACTGAATGAATGAAAACAGTGAGTTAGAGAGAGAGAGATAGGTGACGAAGGAGGAGGACCTTCAGTTGAAAGAGAGAGACGCGTGGCTCGTGAGATAAGATTGCAATCTTATCTTATTTTTGAAGGGGTATGGCTACATAATGACATTTCCAATTTTATCCTTCTCCTCTCGTATTGTTTGGTTATAAAGATAATAATTCTACTTTTGGATATAAAAAATATCAGTATATATATATATATTTTTTTTGCATTTTAATACAGATTTGAACCTATGAACTTTTATATTTTTAAGAGGAGTATAAGTTATTTGGTGAGTTATGTTTATGAATATAAATTAGAAATTGAGTACAAACTAAAAATTAATTTTTTTTTTATATAATAAAAATATATATTATTATTTTATTGTCGTATCCTTGCCGTGTCTGTGTATTATTTTTTTAAAATTTGTCGTATCACCGTATCCGTGTCGTATTGTACCCGTGTCTGTGCTTCTTAGGTGATCAATTACATCGATGTCAAATAATAAGTAGCATGAAGGAAACCATTATAACCCCAATTCCAAGGGGTTGACTCAAGTGGATAAAGAATTTGGCCTTAGTGCATAACAAATATTAGGTCTAAGGATCAAGTTCTCTTAGATACAAACAATTCTTGAATGTGAATGTGTGTACCAACTAAAAAAAATGTGAAAGAATTTTATTTGAATTTACAGTCATTTATTTTTACAAAGATTTGAACCATCGACCTCTAAGGCTACAGTCCTAGTGCAACGGGTCAGGCACTTACCCTCTAAGCCAAAAGTCATTGGATAGTATTGCATACCCGCCTTTTATATGCCCAATTCCTTTCCCCCATTCGGATCCAATGTGAGACAAGTTAGCCCCTCTGACATTTTATTCCAACCGAACTCTCAACGCTCTCGTTGCAATCGAGTCACCCTACTTACCCAAGATGCACCAGAACTCCTCTGGAGGAAGCACTTGACATGATATTGGATCAAGGACTGAGTTTGACTTTGATACTAAATGAAACGAGCCAGACGTTTGTCCTACAATTCAAAAGTCTAAGTTATTGGGTAGTGCTACATACCCACTCTTATATGTCCAAATCCTTTCACATCCAGATCCAATGTGGGATAAGTTAGCTCCTCTAACACCTAGTAAGTTATATTCTTATATCAGTATACATAATTATACACAAATATCAAAATATGCACTGCATCATTAAATTAAGAATTGGATAACCTTTTATTATTTGAATTTAGAAATTAAATAATATTCACACTTCACAAAAACATTCTCCTGAAAAAATGCAAATGATGCAAGTGTCCTTCAAATTTAGCACTCATACTCCACAATTGCTTCAAATAGTACTACAAAACTCTATATTTTTGAAAGGTAGTTGTGCCATTTTCTTTATTAAAAATAAAGTGGACTTTAGAGTAATCTCAACCTTTTATGTTAAAAGTTAAAACCCAATAAAGAGAGAATAACATACACATTACTACGAATTTTATCCATTCAAACTTGAAGTGTGCTCCTTACTCCTATTTGGTTACCAACACATGTTCATACAAAAAAAAAAAAAATGATTCTCAAATCGAGTTTGAACTCGTCCGAACAGGTGTTGTGTGAGTAGAGAGCCTACCACTCCATTCACAAATAACATGACTTTATTACCAAATAAATAGTATTGACTTCTTGTGCTAGTCAAAATCAAAGTTCAAAATCGGCTTAAAAGAATATGGCTGTTGGATTTGGACTTGCCAGGCTGTTAGATTTGGACTTGTTGATTATCATTTAGACTAAGAATTCATTTTTTTGCCTTTTGAGTTTGTGGATCGGACTAAATGTTTTTGTTAACTATTGGTTGGCCATCACTGAATTTTCAACATATTTTCACAAAATATATTGATATTCCTAAGTGTTTCAGGCACTAGCAATATGCAGAGCTTCGATATAATTCTGACTTTTAAGAATTTTACTCAAACATATGTTTAATGTTTTTCAACTTCGCTTTTTTGTACTTTTTTTTAAAAAGAAATCTCAAACACTCTCACAATTCACAATTTTTTAAAAACCACTTTTATAATTCACTTTCCTTTCATTTATTTAAAAAATAAAAAAGTATAGCAATAGTTATATCGGATTCTATGGTGAAAGGCTCTTTGCAACTGTTTTTATTATTATTATTATTTTAAAAAAAAAAAAAAAGAAAGCCAAATGGCTCTTTGCAACTGTTTATTTATTTTTGTTTTTTTGAAAAAAAGGCTGAAAGTTTTTGCCTGTTTGTTTCCAACTTTTATTTTTTCGTTTTATCTATTTGAAGTTATATTTTGACCCCACTACTTTGTTTTTTTTGTTTGTTTTTTCATTTCAACCAGGGGGCAGTCATATGTAATGCCTTTTTTAATTGATTTTTTACATTTTTTGTCAGAAAAAAAGTCTTTTTATTTTATTTATTTATTTATTTGTGAGAAAATATGTAATGTCTTTTTATTTTTCAACAAATATACTAGAAGAAAAAAATTTTAAAAATAATATGTTATTCATCACAAATAATTAAAATATATAAGTTTTAAAAAAATTTACAAAAAAAATAAATAAAGAGTCATTGTACCAAATAGCTGGACTCTCCACAATTATGGAAAGGTCGACGTTACTCTCTACAATACAAATGTAGAGAGTCAGTGGATGCCCTAACATCACATCGGAAAATGATTTTCACACTTCACTTTGCTAACCTTGCACTCAAAGAAAATTACATAATTATTCTTGGAAGTACCCAAACTCTCCACAATTTTCTTGAAAAAGAACTCTTGCACTATTTGAAGGGATAATTTTGTCATTCCCCTTGCTAAAAGGAAAATGTTTTTCAATGGTCCCATTTGAAATCATGCTTTCAGTTGAAGTGTTGGGCTTGTCTGCCTAAAAAAAAGACCAAATGGTCACTGACCATTTGTACAGCTTGGTTATGTACATACCTCATTTGTCCTCTTCGATTATTGTGAAACAAAGAATTGAATTGGTCACTGAGCAATGTTTCAACAACCACATTGAATAGCAGTTAAATGTAACATGCATTTAAGTGATTCCAATAAATGTGAAAGCGAATTGGTGATCAAGAATTCAAGATGCTTCCTCAAACGAATCAGAACTCTCCTTAAACTAGAGGGTAAAAGGGAGATATAAATGCACTATATGTTTTATTAATGCACTTTGAAAGTGAAATAAATTTCTTGTCCTTGATTCAATTTATAAGAGATATTTAGGTCATTTAGTTTGAAAATAATAAGACAAAACAGAAATGCATTTAAAATGAAATGGAGTGCATTTATCATTTCCAAGAGTAAAATATTGAAATAAGGGTGTTACACGAAAATCGATTGGTTTTTATTGCAATTCCAATGAATAGAGTCTAACAAGGACTCTCTCATCTCAGTAATACGGTACAAAACTCCGACGGATATTTAGATCTTTTTTTTAAAATAAATATATTATACTTCATAATAACTTGAACGAATCAATGGAAATTAACTTAAAGTTTTGTTCTTATTTTTTATTTTATTTTTTGTTACTTGGATAAAACTTGGGTTAATTATTTTCAATTAAATTCACTTTGTTTTCAACTTGAACGGAATTTAATGTTTACCGTTATTATAATTTATTAGTAGGGGTGTACACAGTTCAATTTGGACTGGATTGAGAGTTTTTTTAAAACCAAACCACTCCTAACGGTTTCAAAAAATTTGGAATCAAACCGAACCATTTGACCAGTGAAACCAGACCAATCCAGACCGTGAGAAACTGATTTGGTCAAGTTCGATTCTACGGTTCCACTTGATTTTTTTTTTTCATGTTACTTTTCATGAATTGTGTAATGTAGTTAATTTACTAGATATCTACAATCATAATTTCTGCGTGCTTAGCATGCATGGATCATCATATCTTATGCTTGTGAAAAAACAGATTGTTCACTAATAAAAACCTATTAGTACTCCTTGAGAGGTTGTGACTTGCATGATCAAAAACAAATTAATACCCTCAACTGAAAAAAATAAATATATAAATAAACCATTGTCCTATTTGTTCATTCTTTGATATTACTTTGCCTTTTCTTAATGCCTAATTTGTCATCTCTGCATTGACATAAATTTTTGGATCTTCACTCGTCTCACCTCCAACTAGGCACCATTTTCTCACGCGCAAAGGAGAAATCTAGTACTCCAAATATATAAAGACTTTAATTATAACTATATAATAAAATAATATAACATATATATACAAAATGAACGAATGAAATGAACTGATTTTGTAATTTCTAAATCCAGAATGGAACCGTAAATTAACAGTTTTACTATTTTTGAAATTATATTTAGACCAAATCGTTGGAGAACTGATCTGAACTGTCCGGTTCAGATTGAACCGGATTGATTTTTCAATTTAAAAAATTTTTACACACCCCTAATTATGATTCTGGCCTAATTGCGCAAATTTACTTTAACTGCCAAAAAATAAAGCACTTAAACCCAACCTAATTCGATAAACCTAACTTCAAAAATAAGTTCAGATTGGCTTGGGTTTACCTTGAGTTTTATCTAATGGTAATCGATCAATGTGCCCGAATTGTGTCCTAAAGGGGTCAATATATATATGTATATATATATATATATATGGGTCTCTTAACATTAATATATAGACCACTTCCATTTGAAAGTAGATTGAAAGTAGATTTCTCATATTAATGTTCATTGCTTTTCATATAATAATAAAATGTTTCATCACTCGATGTAACAAAGTGCTTGAATTTTAATGATAAAATAATCATTTGATATGTGTACTGAATTTCAATGATAGAACTGAACAGACAGAATTGAACCATTGATGAAAAGATCTCATTCTATGATAACAAATGAAACATGATGCAATTATAATTAAGGAACCCCTTTCAATTTATATAGCTTAAAAAAAATCTCATGATAATATTATTACACGCGAATGCCAAAGTGTACTAAACTTCTTGTAGTTTCAAAATATTGCACAAATGGTTGCAGATTGTTTTTATTTGATATATGAAATGATGTAAAATAACATAAATACCCTCATAGATATAAAATTTAAAAATAAAAAGAAAAAAAAAAGAAAGAAATATTAATTGACTGAAAAATACCAAAAAAAAATACCCAAAAAAGAAAAAAAGAACTTTAATTTACCAAAAAAATTTATCAAAAAAAGTAACTTTAATTCACCAATTTCTTTTAAGTAAATTTTTTTCAGTATTCTTTGGTAAATGAAATTGGTACTTTTTTCTGTATTTTTCGACAAATTAAAGTCCTTTTTTTTCTTTTTCGGTAAATTTTTTTAGTATTTTGATAAATTAATGTTTTTTTTCTTTTCTTTTATTTTTATTTTTTATTTGTGGGGGTATTTATGTCATTTTACATCATTCATTACCCAAATAGGAAAAAATTGCAATAGTTTATAAATTGAGGAGGTTTGTTGCACCCAAAAAAACAGAGAGGGTATTGTGTAACGTCTTAAAACTAGAGGAGAGTTTAGTACATTTCGTTACTTTGTCCTTACACAAATTAATTACATACCAAACTCATTTACAATTTAATATCACTGAAAATGATAAACATCACTTAAAAAGAGGTAAAATTTTAAGTGACAATTACATCACTTATCACTTAAAAATTTCAGCACTTAAAATTTAGCTATTAAAAATTTCAGTACTTAATATCCAGTTTTATCAAACAACACCTTACTAATAGAAAGGAAAAAAAAAAAAATTGGGTACAAGTTTTTCAAGAGATTTTTACCATCAAGGAAAGATTTTTTTACAATCATGATTTATCAAACAACACCTTACTAATAGAAAGGAAAAAAAAAAAAATTGGGTACAAGTTTTTCAAGAGATTTTTACCATCAAGGAAAGATTTTTTTACAATCATGATCAAATATGTCATTCAAGAGAAAGTCTATAATAACCCGGATATTTTCCCATGTAGTACCTCTTTCAATGAAATTCAGCGTTTCTTTTGTTAATCAACATAGGAAATTTTCAAGCAACATGCTAAGTTTTCATTGAAAGGGTTATCATATGCCAAAATATGCCCGAAATATTATAGAATTTCTCGTCATTCAATAAGTTATTGGTCCAAGAATCAAATTGCACAATCAAAGCTTGATAATTCATTCAATCCCCTAAAGAGAATTTGTACTCGTACATCTCGATTATGTCATCAAAATTTGTTGATAATTCATTCAATCCTCTTCGATGAAAATTTGTTGGCAATGTTCCAACAACCACATTGAATAGCAGCTAAATGTAACACCAATTTAAGCGATTGCAGTATATATGAAAGGGTATTGGTGATCAAGAATTCAAGATGCTTCCTTAAATGAATCAAAACTCTCCTTAAACTAGAGGGAGGGAGATGATAAATGCACTATACTTTTTGTTAATGCACTTTGTTTTAATGTGAAATGACCTTTCTGTCGTCAATCCAATTTATTGCGGACATTTACATCATTTGCTTAAAAAAAAGACAAAAAATAAATGGAGTGCATTTATCATTTTCAAGAGTAAATATTGAAATAAGAGTAATAATACAAAAAAAAAAAAATCAATTTTTATTACGATTCCAATAAATAGAGTCCAACAAGGATTCTCTTATCTCAGTTACGGTCACATCAATCAATACAAAATCTCAATTGACATTTATATTATTTTTCTTGAAATAAATATGTTATAACTCATAGTAACTTGATCGAGTCAACAGAAATTAACTTGGGTAAACTCACTCTTTAAATGAGTTTAAAATTTTGTTTTTATTTCTTATTTTATTTTTCGCTACTTGGATCGAACTTGTTAAATTTCTTCAATTTAAATTCACTTTGTTTCTCATTAGTAGTCCTTTGCTTTGTTGTCCTGTATTGACTGATGGAGATTTTCCCTCCACACACAACTTCAAAAATAAGCCCAAATTGGCTGCAGTTCACCTTGAGTTTTGGGAGTAAATATAAATTGCGTTCGACGGACATGCATCGGACGCATTTGAGTTATTGGTGTCTTACACGTACTGTGAGGCTACGACTCATGTAAAGCACTGATGACTGATGACTCAGATGAGTTTGGTGCATGTGCGCCAGACGCATCCAATATCTATTCAAGTTTTGGGTCAATATAATTAAAAAAAATTTATATATATAAATGGGTTACTTAACTTGATATATAGACTACTTCCATTTGAAAGTTAGATTTCTCATATTAGTGTTTATTGGTTCTCATATAATTCTAAAATGTTTCATCATTTGATGTAACCAAGTGCTTGAATTTTAATGATAAAATTATCACTTGATATGCTTACTGAATTCCAATGGTAGAACTGAACAGACATAATTGAACCATTGATGAAAAGATCTCATTCTATGAAAACAAATGAAACTTGAAATCCATAAAATCGATGTGGCGTGATAAAGTTAGACAAATTTATATATCTTAAGAAAATCCCACAATAATGTCATTAAACGAATTAAAAACATACCAAACCCCAATCTTTATTTTATTTTATTTTATTACGGATAACTAAGAATTGATCCATCCTTAGACGTCCATAAGAGAAGTTCTCATGGCATGAGTAGAATAAAGTCTAGGAAGCATGATACCGACACGGCGAGACAGTTAATTTTATTTAAAAAAAATAAGATACGGATACAGTATGAATACACCAAAATATAATAATATAATATATTATTATATATATATATATATATATAAAATAACTTTTGATCATTTTATCCGTATAATCATAAATGAAATCAAAATTTGTGTGTCTAAGCTAAATGTTTGTTATTTTTGTTTTCTTAAATTTTATATTATTTTTCTAATTAACCCATAATATATTTTAAATTGCATTTAATCCCATTCTTTTGAAAAAAATTATTATAAAACCACCATGCCTTGTCCTGGAAGTGTCCAAAACATATCATTGTCATGTCCCGGCTGTGTATAATTAGAAAATAAAATATTCAAAATTCAGGATACTTCTTGTTGTATCCGACACATGTCTAAGCCGTATTCGCGTGTCCGAAACGTATCCGAGCGTCCAAAATTACCACAACACCCAAGAGAAGTGTCCGCATTGGGCTAAAGCTTCAATCTGTTTTCTTAGATCTTCTACCACAACAAGCACCTACTGCGTTCTGATCAAGTCGAACGGCTGGCCTGTGAGGTAGGGTTCTTCTTCTTGGTGGCATGTTGCAGAACCTATTAGAGAAATCTGATAACTAAACACAAAATCACTTAACCAAAACTTGGTCTGAGACCAACTAATGCAATGCTATGAAAGAAAGAATAAATACGTAAGAAGAGAAAACAAAGAGGTAGATCAAGTTAGATAATAGCTTAAACACTAACAACTCATTCCCAAAAGAAAGGAAAAGGTAGAAAGCTGCGATAGGGTTAAATATATTGATAATACCAAAAGCTGTTAAATACAACTTGAAATAACTCTTTTATAAGCCACAATGGATGCAATGCCCTAGCAAAAATTCAATCATACCCCTTCATATAAATATAACCTAAGAGCTAATATTATGTCTAGCAAAATAAAAGGCGCTAAAAATTGACAAAACAGCCCTTAAATGGTCACATGACTTACTAAATAGAAGCAAAATGACAAAAATATCCAACTAGAACTTAAGGCAGCATTAAACCGAAAACTAAAATAGAGTTAAGACTTAAATAAATGACTTTAAAACCGTAAAACAATTAAGGCGATCTCAGTCTAGACTTCTTACAATGTTCAACTGCTTGAAGAAATTCATCTTCCACCTCTCTGCATCAATACGTAATTATATATATTCTTACATCATAACTCAAACTTTATAATCACAACTTTATAGAGTATCCGGCAATGGTCTCAATCATCAATCCGGATTTTCTTTAGATTTTATGACAAAATAATAATTAATGGAAGCCCAAAATTATACAACTTAGGCCTCTCAGCAAGATCTTAGTGCCATGCTAACAGGACAGAATTCTGTACCGTGAAATTCTCTGAGTCAAAGGTTTGTGAAATCTTCTCCACCTTCACTAGTTGCAGTGTTCCCCTTGACAACAAAAGGAACAAACCTATAAACAATGTGTACTTGCAGTGCCACATAAAATTTGTAATTAAAGTCGATTAGAATGTTACTTGTGAAGATATACACATATATAACAAAAGCTGTAAAATATTGATCAAATAAATTGATAATCTAGCATAACTCAAGATTATTAACCCTGACATTTAGCACTCAATACAACTGTGGTCCCTAAACAGTTCTAATGTTAAGAGGACAATTGGGCAATAAAACATAACAAGTTCTTGTTCCAGAGCATTAATGACTAATTACAAGATAAATTTGGAACAAAATTTTGGATCCGCTTTTGGTACATCCTTCTGTAAATTTTTGAGCCTTCAAATTCTGCATGGATTTCTCTCTCTGTCCTTATCCCCATTGGATTAGTCAATAACCATCCCTCATTGTCACAAAGCATGGTATGATTGATGTTGTCGATATGTAGAAGCTCGGCCGACGCAGTATCAAACTGATTACTCATGTCAAGTGCCACTTCAAGCACATCAGACTGTACAAACACCTGCTTCAAACATAATTATATGCATTATTGCTCTGTAGACGAAACATGCACATTAGCATAATAAAACTGCACGAATATCATCAGCATGAAGAAATTATGGAAGTGTAACAACTCATAATTACAGTTTGATGTCATGGGATAAAGCAATGCTGGGAAAGACAACATCTTTTGCCTGCTGCAGGTTGTTTTTCTATTCAATTCTTCCTATCCACAAAATCTATATAAGCAACACCACCACCCCACTCCAACCCCCCCGCCGCCCCCAAAAAAAAAAAAAAAAACAAAGGAAAAAGTTAATGCTTTTCTTTTTCTTACAACTTCGTCTTTATAACTCAAATTCATAAAAAAAATTAAAGTTTTGTATTGAGGTGTTGCAGGAAAAGAAGCAATATCAAGTAGTCTTCAACCTATCCAACACACAATCTTAATGTTGAAACCAGATCATAGATGCAGGGGCAATAAATCAAGATTATACTACAGAAGCTTAGCATCAAATGCAATAACCAGTCGTGCAATTCTGACATTTGTTGTAAAACTTTCTTATACATATTACCCATCCTAATGAACAGAAAAGATTAATTGTATGAAATTGCATAAAGTAATTCAAGCGCATTCAGTTTTCTTGATAAATAGTCAAACAGTTAATATCCTGAAAAATAGATAAATATATGAAAAAGATAGATATTGTAAATTTCAAGACAAATAAAGGTCAAGTTTCAGCAAGTTGATCTCTTGAGCAAGTACCAGGAAAGAGTATAATACTGATAAAATTCAGGATTCCAGGAGACCACACCAAAACAATTCATTAATTATCTGCAGCTCCTAACCATTCAATCAAATATGTAGTTGGCAACTTCCAAAAAGATGCATTTGTGATGGAAACTTCATAAACTCAAATGCATTTAGCTTTTCTTGAGAAAGTCAACAATATACTGCATATATACCTGTCCTCCAGGCATTAAACTATCAACGATAGAATCTACTAAAGGCTTCTGCAGAACCCTTCTTTTATGATACTTTTTCTTGAAATGAGGATCAGGACACTGCATTTAAATATGAGCCAATAGTTATTTGCTTCTAAATAACAGTCACGCAGTCTAGCCAATTGAGGAAAATAACTTGGAGAATATCCACCCAAGAAAAATAAATGTAAATGCATTTCTTGTAGACCGCTCGAGCACGAGTGCTGCACTCACCAGGATGGAAACCATCATCAATGGTCCAGGGTATGTGGATACAAGTTGTTTGAAAGAAACTGTGGCATTTGCAAACATGAAATGTCTGCATTCAAAATATGAATCAATAAATTGGAAATGAGTTACTATTATTTTCTTTTTCCTCACCCTGAAATAGAACAAATTGAAACCTTACATATTTCTAAGAGAGAGTTCATTCACCCAGAATTCAGCCCGCTTAACCAACTGCACAAGAAAAGAAAATGTTAACGCATGAGAACCAAGTTTCTACATTCTTTAAAGTTCAGGTGAAGGACCAAGCAATTATACATTAACTCAATCAGAAGAATACTCAAGAGGATTTAAGGCAATCCAAGGAATTTGTTCCCATACTTTCTGGCGTATTTCCAGTCCCAAATAATTCTTTGAATCAGGATTTCTTTTTGCAAGCCACATGAGAAATCTGCCACTACCTGGAAATTCATTACTGTGAGGAAAGGAATCAAAGCTTATTTGAGAAAGTGAGGACTAATAAGTAAGAGCAAGGGTTGGAACCCTTGCTTTAACACACAAGATAAAAATATATATTATATGGTGATTCAAAGCCCTAATATTGTCATTGAGGGAACTTATGGCATCCCTTGTAGTCAAGAGAATGTCCTTATGTCCACTCATTAGGTGCAACACCATCATATCTATTCTTCACTTATTCTGTTATAAAAATAATGCCAGAAGTTAGGTTTGTAACCAATAAACAACCACATAAAACCAAACTCTCCTTTTGCCTCCCAATATTCACTCCTGCCTTGGCACTTATTGTACTTCCCTTTTTCCCTATTCTGCAAATGTTAGGAACACAGTTCTCATCTCCATCGAACCAACTCCCAATACAATAGTTAATTCAAAAGGATGAAATTGTAGAAACAAGATTTCAAATTATCTTCACAGAAGTGCCCAGCCAGAAGTTCAAGCTAAAGTGAGTAGTTTACTAATCCTTTGGTAGGCAGGTTGGTTGTGGCAGACAGCAGGTTAGTGGTGATTTGTAAGGGCTAGAAGTGGAGTCTTTCACCCAAGGTAGCATAATCTTCAAATCAACTCAACAAACCCTCATTGTCAGGACTTGCTTCACACTGTGCAAATATTATTTGCTTCACACTCTCTTGGCATTCACAGTTTCAAAATGTGTCTACACAAGTATGAGACATCCCCCTTATAAGTGCCAGCAACTTCTCCCTCCCTACTGGCAATTGGGGACGTCACAGTCACCCCAGTTGGGACCCAACGTCTGCACTAGGGTGACTTTGATGGGCTCACGCACCTCCCACTGTGTAAATATTGTTTGTTTTGTACTCTTTTGGAGCTCACAGTTTTAAAATGCAACTACATACATAGCAAGCATCCCCCTTATAAGTGCCAATAACTTCTCCCCCCTCCCCAAATGATGTGAGACGTCACATTGATATCCTAGAAGGCTTAGGTTTTCTTTTTTTATTATAACTATAAAACACTAACTCCTTTGGACTTAAAACACTTATAAAGACCACTAGGCTCTCAGACATAGATATAGAAAATACTGAAAGATCCCTATACACATTATTGAGAGATCATATAGAGAGATCATATATTTTAGAGAGCATATATTTGTTTTATCATGTAACATGTTGCATTAGATGGTGAGTTATTATTCAGAATGTTGATCATCTTGTGGAGTTTACATCGTTATCAATATCTAAGTTTTTCTACACAACATGGACGACTAGTGGCTGAAACTAAATCACTCGAGAAGCAACTTTGTGAGGAGTGAAGTCTGTTGATGAGCAAACAAATGGCATGGAGACTTTCGGAGGAATGTTTGGCGTTATCTGTGTTAGGGAGGTAACTATTTATCAAAAAAAAATCTGTGTTAGGGGGGTAGCTAAGGTTTTGGGAACTGTAACCTAGGTTATGAACTTCCTTTCTCATTAGAAATTTAGTTTACCTGGACAAGGTCTCGTTGTTTCTCTCCGTTGGGGTTTTCCAAAATCATGTATTTGTGTGGTTGCATGATTTATTTGCTTCTACTCTCTATGCTTGACTGATTCATATTGTCACCATTCAAATGTAATTATTAGAAATTAAAATTCAGCTATTGTTAATTTATTCACTATCAATATTGGGCATAACGTACTCTAACGTATCAGGGCATTGGCTAACGGTAGTACGGTACTCCATCCTCCAATTTTTTTATCAAGAAGACAAGGTATAATAACAAGGAAACTGTTTTTTTTAAGAATTTCATCTAGAATCAGGGTTCCTATGGTTCAACAGGCTCATGATATGAACTATATGGATATTGGATTTTCATATATTTAAGTTCCTAATCTATTAATAGAGAGATAATAATAGTCTGTTTGCAACAATAACACAAGTATGAGTAGAAGGAATAACCATTGGGTGGTCAATGCCAATTCGCAAGGCCTTTTCATCACATATAAACCACATAGAGTGTTAAATTTATGGCACTATAAGAGCAAATACGCAGAGAATTAACAGCAAACAAGTGGTGAGCGTATGAGGAGAAATGATATATTTGTACCACTCCCTATATCGACCATAAGTGGCAACGTTGGATCCTTAAACACTTCATTCCAGTCCGGTACTTCAGCTGGGATCTATTCAAAGTAAAGAAAATAATCTTCTTTGAGTGAGAAAATCCCTTACTAAGCATCAAATTCCTTACAACATAAACGCCCATTGTGATGAAAGACAAATATATATATATATATATATATATATATATATATAGAGAGAGAGAGAGAGAGAGAGAGAGAGAGAGTACCAAAAGGGAAGAACGGAGAGGGTTGACGTGCTGCCGAATTCGGACATGCCCCAACTCCTACACACCCAGATCATATATATATAACTGCACATTATATATTTATCAGTTATATACAAATATTAAACCAATGCCATAATTGGGTCACCCTAATGTTTGTTCAATGTCAAAAAAATTTCCTTCACTTTTTACCTGTGATTCACATTCTGCTCACTTCCAATACCTATGAACCCATATCGTACATAAATACTGTGAAATTATTTACCTCAGACAATTTGTCAGATAGATTGAGATCAGCGTACTCGAGAGCGACGAGGTCGGGGCTTCTGATTTGTTGTCCTTGTTTTGCAACACAAACAGAGACTAAGTTTCTGCAATGGCATTCACGGTAAGGAACGAGTGCTGAGATTGATGAGGTGAGCTTTCGGGTGATGATTGGAGCTGAAAAAATTGAATGTGCCCTGGGCATGGAGTAGAAAATAGAAACCATTCTCGCCAATTTCCTTATATATGTGATGGCATATACGTATAGATATAGATATAGACAGGGCGTGTATCTTCGTCTTCAGAGTCTTCCCGTAAATCGATATATATGGGCTGGAGCTGATTTAATACTGGAAGATAGTCCAGCTGCTCATTCGATCATTCAATTCATCTATCCTTTTCTCCACCCTTTTCCTTCTAGAGTTTTTTGTGCTACCGAGTGGTTTATGCTTTGCAACTCTTATTTGTCTGTGCTTACCATTTTTTTTTTGAAGATAAATTACAGTGAACTCCCTCCGGTTTTGTCAATATACACAATCTCTCCTCTCATTTGTCGAATTGCATTGCCCCTCTCCGTGCCGAGATGCATTTCATTAATAATTCTTATTAATTATGTTTCTATCTTTATTTATTTATTTATATATATATATATATATTATATTTTATTACAACAAACATGATGTAAATATTTAACTATTAACAGCCGTTAACGAAAAAAAACACGATATTACAAAGATACAAACTTCAAGAGAGATAATTGTAATTTGACAAACAAGAAATGAAATCAATGTACATTAACGAAACATCTGGAGAGGTTAGTGTAATTTACCCTCTCTTTTTTAACTCTTTTGTAGTAAGACTTAGTTTGGACTGTGAATAAAGAGGAGAGAAAAGAAAAAAAAAATTATGTTTCCCTAATTATGGAGGAAAAGAAAAGAAACGATAATATTTTAGGTTAACTACAATGATACCCCTGAGGTTTGAAATATTCTTACACGAAACCATTTTTTTATTATAGCAACGTTTGCTCAGTCTTACAAAAACACTTATTCTGTCACCTGCACTCTGACACCATACAAAAAGACTTATATACCCTTTACTCTCTCTTGACTTGCATAAGACATTTACCCCCATAAGACCCATTTTAATTGACGAATATAGTCATTACAATTCTATTGTTCCCTCCTCTCTCTCCACCTATGCCACCTCTTGCCACCATGGCCACCACCTCTCTCTTTCGTCTCCACTTTCCCTTTCCTTAAATACTAAGATTCACTCTAATAAAAACATACCCTCCATTTTTATCCTCAAATCCTCTCTCAAACTTGTATAAATTATTTAAGTTTTCAAGACCCAATTTGTTTTGTTCTCTTTGGATCCCCTTCCTAAACCCTATCGACAAATCCAAATATATATATGAATTGCCCTTCCTAAACCTATCGTTGTCGGCGTGCCCCCGACACCAGTCGATCCTAAACCCTATCGACAAATCCAAATATATATATGAATTGCCCTTCCTAAACCTATCATTGTCCACATGACGCCGACACCAATCGTCCCAAATCAAACACAAATCGTGATAATAGTTATTTTTTCTGGATATATATTTGTGTTTCACTTTGGTCATAGTCAAACACGTAGAATATATATTTGTGAAAAATATAGTATTCAATATATGTGTGTTTGTATTTGTGTTTGATTGGTTGAAAATATGGGGCCTGGGAGATTCCATCTCCTTCCCCAAATCATGAACCCAGAACTTGCACAGTGCCCTATAAAACCAATATGTATAAACAAAAATTACCCAAAATTGTGCCTTAACTTGGCCCATCTCCATCAAGAAAAACCTAGAGTTTCATATGAACTATCACCCGAAGTTCTCAAATCAACGACAATAATAGTAATATCCAAAGTTCTCAAATCAACTGCAACAACAGTAATATCCAAAGTTCTCAAACCAAGGACAAAAAAAATTAGAAATAACAATGAATATATCTATATTGGACCATGATATGGCTAAAACCTGAGGTGCCAATATTCGAGTACATGGATGGCCACTTTGTGCAAAACTGTTACAATGGAGTAAGAGAGAGAGAGAGAATGATGAAAGGTAGTTTGGTCTTTTTGCAAAACTGATATTTTTTTATGTGGCGGTATATTAGACATTTCACACCTAAACTAACAGAGTTAGTGACAAAAAATATCACTTGGGGTGTGGTTTCGTCATCAAACCTCCACCGGAACCTCTACAAAATCTTGAGTTTGACCGTCAAAAACTTTATCTGAACTTGATCATTAGAGACTTCAACAGAGTCACTAGAATTTCTCTGGACTTTGGTAACTTTGCTTAATGATGGAAGCCCAAGAGTCACGAATTACAAGCAACTCAAGAGTCTCTTAATTCATGAGTGATTAAAAATGATATATTTAATCATGTCATTCAACAATTATGATCATTATATTTTGTAATTGATGGAGGGATATGATGAGTCATAATTAAAAGTTTAAAATATATATAATTTTGAAACATGTTCCAACAAGTAACACTTCATACTCAATATTACTAGTGATTTGTAAGCAATAATGTAATCACATTTTACTTTGTTTACGTGTTTTTTTCAAAAATAAGTAAAAAACATTTGAAATTCTGGTCAAGAACAAAGGCCAAAAGATTCACAAACAATACCAATCCAATAAAGTGTATATATATTTCTAATCAAAACTTGAACCCTGAAAATCTTCACATGCATCAACTATGTCACAACCTGATTTCCGACACTTGGTGAAGAGCGAGAGAAATGAGGGTGAATAGTGAAAAATGACCAAAACACCTTTCTCGAGATAACTAACATTCAAACCAAGTGAATATGTATAACAAATCGTATTCCTCATCATTTGAAATCATTTGGAATGTTTTCAAAATAAAACTGGGTTTTTGGCCCCGGTGATAAGTACTCTTTCACGAAAAATGTTAGAAATTTAATCGAACTATTGTTATACCTTAATATAGTTCCAAGAAGCTTAAAATTTTAATTTAGACCTTTTGGAAAGGTCCGGAACCTATACTTTCAAAATTTTGGTAGTAGCTCAAAAGCTACAGACCGATCGAATTTTTGGTTCGAGTTGTCACACCCCAAAATCCAGACCGCCGGGACTCCCCCGGTCTAAGCCTGAACTCCGAGTTGTGAGGTGTCATGATTGCCCGATCGTCACTCCACGACTCAAACAACCATGGCAAACTACCATTATCTCCCTCTGTTCCTACCCGGACCACCGAGATCATTACAAACAGCGGAAGTCTTTACATTATCAAACATGCATAATTGAATCATATACAGAATTTAGAATGACCAATTTTAAAGTTTAATATTTAACCATGCTCCAATACCGAGCATAAACCAAAATCATAAGGTATAACTATGACATGTTTTCAAAAATACCAAGGAACATATACAAGATGAAAGCTTTTCATAAAGTCCACAAGTCGGACATGCATTTCAAATGTAAAACTCAAAGTGTTTTCAAAAGAAAGCTAACAACAGCCCATGCCAACTCATGGTTAGAAAGGTTTCACCGCGTCTTTGCCATTACCTGAAAAAAAGTTAATTCTCATGGGATGAGCAACCACACGCTCAATAGGAATTAATGTTTAAAACACAATTCCACAAGTCGAGTGAATACCACATAACACATAATCATGTTTTCATATAACGCACAACTCATACACAAACAATCATGCTAACAACCATGGCATGAATGTATATGCCATACCATGCACTCGTACCCCCTATCTGTACCTCACACATACATGACATACGATAACAATTAGCCCGAATCCCGACTCTTGGTGATCTGACTAGCCATAACCATTCTATTTCACCCCGGATCCCGATTATTGACCATCCGGTTCCTACAAACCTTTTTACATCACACACCCGAATAACGACTTTTGGCTATCACTACCTCAATTTGGAGTGAAAACTCCAAAACTTCCAATTGTGAAAAAATACTACAATCGATAACCAACTCCATAGGAATTCAACTTTTCTGCTCAAACAAAACAAAATTTTCAACAAATACATACTTTCTTTACAAATTCACCAAAAATAGTATGCTAATCCAAATCATATAAATCCAAGGCCATGTGAAAGATAACTTACTCTACTATCATTTCAATTAATCAAAAGAGCAGGTATGTCAACCCATAGATTCAATTTTAATAAAAAAAAATATAACTAAAATTCTATTTGAACAGTTTCTCACAGCATACTACTCATAACTTCACAAATTCACCATAAATCACATGCTCAACCTTTTATTATGAAATTCTTCAGATTCATTCTACAACAAGTCTATGTTCAAACCCAATTTGAATTAACTCAAAATTTCACTCATAAGTTGAGTTATTACCAAAATAATTCAAGTGTGATAGATTTCGTGCAGTCGTGAGAAATATTTAATAAATCACTCAATTCTTATAGAAGTGAGTCCTATGATACATCAAAATAAAGCTAAGACATAGATCTATATCCTTGTAAAATTAGTAGCATTTGGATTATTATAGACTCTAAAAAATAAAACGTTTTCAAGGTAGCAGATTGCTGGCCAGTTTGCTCTCAATATAAAGTGTGATTTTTCTAGCATTAAATTATATACAATACTTGTAGTGTAAAGAATAAGAGAGTCAAACATCCTTACCTCAATTCCAAGTCCTAGATTCAAAAAACTCCAATTCTAACCGGAATCAACCTTGTTCGAATTTGACTTTGAATGGATCAATCTCGATCCCTCGTCACATAGATCAGTCATTTCTCCTTTGACGTTGTCCAATTCATTCTCCAAGCTCCTCAATTTTAATGGAGAAGGAAGAATAATAATAAAGGAATTTATAACCCTCTTAATTGATTTAATATAATGAGAGAATTAGCATTGTGTTCTCCTTCTTCTCTTTTATAGACCTAGTCTCCCTCATTTACAATAATGTCCCTTGTTACTTTTACTAAATTTTTCCTGGCTCCGTTTTTAAGTTTGAAAACTTTGATGGACTCGAAATTAATTCCGTAGCACATCAAATATTTTATTTAACCTGTCCTTCAAATTTGGTGTCATTCCGACACTTTTGGATTTTCCGGGCTTACTAGACCCACGTCCCGGGCCCGCCCGACCCTAAAAACTCAAAAATTTACCAAACACTCCCAAAACTTTCTTGGATAGTTATATAAGTCTCCAAACATGTATTTCACATTTAAAACTCATATATAACCATTTAAATCATTTATATGTCTTTAAATAAATAATAATAATAATAATAAAGAAAATTCGGCCAAAAATGGTCACAGTCATTACAGATAAATCGGGAAAATGTGATCAATCGAATTATGGAATCCTATCGATCAGATTTCCCTTAATAGGAAATCCCTAGATCAACATTTGTCCATTTAGAGCCCAATCTTTAATCCTTAATGTGCATACATTCTCAATGGTGCAATATGCATCCAATATCACCCATAGCACTCATATAAAATGAAAAATCCATAAATACATTATCATAGGCAAAATCCTATCGGAATATACATACTTGTAACCAATTTGAATAGATATGTCCAATACCAATACATACATATTCTTTAAGTCCAAAAGAGAGAAGATTCAATGGGAACAGTATCCAAAACATAAAGTATACATGTTTGTGATCCAATCATTTTTTGTTCCACGCCAAAACTCTAATACTCTCAATGTGCCCAAACATGGCATACGTAGTAAAACATACAAAAGCTGCACATGCATCCAAGTGCTTCAAACCATAACACTTCTAAGCATTCTTCATGGCTGGTACCTTATCTATAAAAATATTTTTTTCGGGGGGAGGGGTGAGCGACAACTTGTCCAGTAGAGATGCTCAAACCAACCCTACGATGACTCAGGCGGTCATGTATGAATGCAACATGGCATACCTACCCAACTACATAGCATATCTCACAATGCTCATGACATGTCTATCAAAGTAAATAACATGTTTTACAATGTTACGCCCGATTTTCAACACCCAATTAAGAGCGAGGAAAATGGGGGTGAATAGTGAAAGTCCAGCTAATTCACACCCATGAACCACTCAATTTTAGAACTTAACTTATTGTATGTTTGAAATTTCAAAATGATACTTTTTCCATTGGAAAGAAAATTCAAAAATACCCAATTTAAAAAAAAACACTCTCAATTCCGATTTAAAACAAAGAAATTATGCCCATTTGAAGTTTGGACCAATTTCTAAACATGATGTGAATAGTAACTGCATTAATCGAAAATGGACTCGCGATTTATCGCAACTACAATTAAGCAAAACTCTATTGAACCTTCTATTAAAAATTGGTGGTTTGGGGTCCAAATTTGGAATCTTGGGGCTCTAAAACCTCAAAAAAGATGACCAAAAATCATCTAACAACTTCTATAACATGTATAAATGAAAAAAAATCATAAAACATCAATCTAAGTCCAATTCAAATCCCGAACAAATCATACATTTAACCATAGGCCAATATACATATATATATTTGAACCCATGCTTAACAAACCTTCAACATGTTTTCAAAATTTGATTATCTCACAATCTATAAGTCTATTTGACATGGATCATCGTCAACATGTCTAGTTTCCAACACAAGTTGAAACACCTAAAACTCCTAACCACAACTCGAGTTATACTCAAATCCATGACATAGGCTAGATTATGCACTCTTACACTAAAACATGCATATCTCACTCAATTTAAATCCAAACAAAGCTCATGACCTATCAAATTAAAGTTAAACATCATACATACATTCCTCAAAAGTTGCACATATGATACATATGGCGAATACATTTGAAATCTAAATACATCAACATAATTCAAATGAAAAGACAACATTGCTAAAAACTAGTCAATATGTGACAAGAAAACTCTAAAATTCACTCGTGCTAATCAAACCTCGCCCTCCACCGTTGCCTTATTTGAAAAAGGCTTGGGGGAAGGGGGTAAGCAGACAACTACACCCAATAGAGATAACCGAACCTGCCTAAGCATTGACTTGACGTCAACCTACATGATATGCAGTCCTTAGCCTCCGTACACTACATGGCATACTCACAACGTTCATGCTATTAACAAAGTAATTTTGCAACAAAATAACAAGTGTTCATTTAATCATGCATAACCACAAAAATGACTCAACATACTCCTTAAATTTCACAAAACAATGTCCTTAACATGAATTCATAATTCATACAACTAAACTTAAACCACCAACTCAACTACTTAAACTCTACCAATTCCCGAAATATCACTAACGAAACCTTTCAACATCATAGACCATCAAGACCATTACCAATGAAAAACTATCAATCTCACACACCACCAAGATTATCACTTGATGACACATGTCAACCATAAGATTATCACTACTTTCCCCATCAATTGAAAACTACCAATTGAGAGAAAGGAAATTCATTTTGTTGCCAATTGAAATCTGCCAATTGGGAACAGAAGCTCGTTACACCACCCGTGTGTATCCATTCTTATAGTTCAAACTCCTCAAGACTCATTCACTTCTTACCAAGTGCAACCTACGCTAGGCATACACAACATGCATATTGCATTACATGCAATTTCATCCACAAATATCATCAAATGCATTAACATAGAAAATCATGCCCTTGATGCATTTTCTCAAACTCATGGCATTCAAAATGCACTTACACATATCATGGCTCAAAAATGAACCTAATGAATCTCATGTTTCTTTAATTAATATATACAACATGTGCAAAACATAATTAAGCTATAAATAGCATGTCAAACTCACAAAGTCTCATGTATAACACTCACATGTATCACAATCATCATATATTTCATATAAATGGCACAAAACTGATATTTAACATGTATAGAACTAATATACCTCATATATATTATATATATCACATGAAGAATACTCTTAACATGCATATACACGAAAGGAAATCAAAGACAAAACTCTCTACCTCTCTAAATCATGCTAACACATCCATAAATCACAAGTTTCACCTTGTCAAAAATTGAGTTTGTTCAGTCCAAACCGTAAGCCTTTGACCCGTTCTACGCGTTGTCTTTCACTCACAACTTTCGAATCCAAACTGATGGTCTCCGAAATGAAAAGAGAAGGAAGATAGGTGAAGTAGGAGAGAAAAGAGGGAGATGGGCGTGTGATTTTGTCGCTGGAATCTCCAGCCTTAAATATTTATAATATCTAGGGCACGAAATGACAAAAAGGCCCCCAGGCCACTTAACGTACCATCCCGACCTTCGTTTTTGATTTCGAAAGCTCCTGCAACTCTAAAATCACTTCCTTAATTATTTAAAGATTTGATTTGGTCCAAAACTAAAAATAATTATTTTTAAAAAAAAGTTTGAATTTTCTGACCCACCCAACCCACTTATCGGGCCCCGCAGACCCCAAATTCTCAAATTTACCCAAATGTTTCCAAAACTTCTCGGAACCTCTAAATAAGTTCCCATACATGTTTAGCACACTGAAAACTTGTAAACATCATTTAATACTTATTTATGACAAAAATGATGAAGAAAAAGAAAATCGGTCAAAATTAGATTCGGTCTCTACATACAATACGCATGGCATGTCTATTAGAATACATATCATTTTTTACAATGCTTAATGCATATCTATCAAACTACATGGAATGATTTACAATACTCGTGACATATTTATCAAAATACATATCATGTTTTACAATGCACATGACATCAATCCCAAAGTTATGTTATATATGCTTTCACAAATATATCAACCATGACTTATTCAATACCATAAGCAAATATAATATCATATCTATGATTTAAAGCAATTAAGATCAATCTCATAACCACATTAACAATGAGACTTAAACACGAAGTCTTCATTTCCAAATCTCACAAACTTGGTCACATTCCAAAAATAATGCATGATTGTCCAACTCCGACTAGCATGTAATATTGGTCAATCTCTGATTTATTTAAGTATGATTAGCCAACCTCCGAATGTCATACAAATGTGGACAACCTCCGATTAATCAAACAAATGTGGACAACCTCCGATTATTATACAAATGTAGCAACCTCTGATTATAATGCATGATTGGGTAACCTCCGAATGTCATACAAGATTAGTCAAACTCCAATTCACATCAAGAATTTATCAAATTCTATACAAGTACATTAAGCCACTTATTCAACATTTAGCATGTACATATCATGCTCAATATAAGGCAATAACATTTCACTCATGAATATCATTTATCTAGCATTTTCACGAAAACTTTCCTTTTTGGGCATTTTATCAAACACATGGCATCATAAGCATATAAATCATTTCACTAACACAAAAATGATTCCAAATGGGTCACACATACTCCATTACAACATACCCATCATACATATCACAATTCTATGAAATTCACTCCATAAAACCTCAACTACAATGCATTTTTAGAAAATTTTCCTTTTATGCATTTTATCAAACACATGAAATATACAATTTTTGTATGCTCCTAAAAATAAGTAAATGTCACACCCCAATTTCTGACACCCGATTAAGAGTGAGGGATAATGGTGACTCCAATGATGACACCTCCAACCCCAAGGCACATGCAAATGCAGTAGATATGAATGAATAAGATGCTCCTGAATTTATCAACACCCTAGCCCACGAGTTAGAAACCAGGAAAATACTTCTAACCACTGATGGTCCTGGTATATCTTCTGTCTGAGCAAGTGTGAAAACACAATCCTGTGTCTGCTAACCCCGCTAGCTAGTACTATGAAATTTGAACTGCTGACTAGAAATAACAAGTGTAGATCCTCTCGCTACTCGAGAACCATGAACTTACTGTACTAGCTGAGGCAGTGGTAACGCTTATAACCTGACTGAACTGTGGTAGACTGAATGGTCCTCTGTTGAGACCCAGCCCCATTTTACAAACTCTGCCTTTGCGGATAATTTGCCCTAACATGTCCAGGCTGTCGACAATAAAAGCACGTCCACTCCTCTCCTGATGCTATTGGAACTGCCAATACCTGCCTCTGAGGACACTCAGATCTGTCATTACCAGACTGTTGATAATGATAACACACTACCATGGACCGTGAAGGTCCAGTAGGCAAGGACACTAATGGCACTGGGCGATCCTGTTGTTGCCCTTGAGAAAGTGACATGTTATCCCTGTGCCTCTTCCTTGTTTGATTACTAAAAGAAGGCCCTGCATTTCTCATCTGATTCTTGGAGTCCCAAACCCTCTAAACATCCATATCATCCTCCTCAGCTATCAAAGCCCTGTAAACCACTTTAGCATAGTATAAACTTTCAAGCCTAAGATTAACACCTGCTTCCTTATAGAGGTCTTAAGTCCCTTCACGAACTTTTTCACTTTCATCTCTTCATCATTCACAATCTCCGGTGCAAAATAAGCCAAGAAAATAAACCTAGTCTCATAACCCCATGTCACCTTGCATGAGATCAATGAACTCCTATCTCAACCAGTCCTTCATCGTTGGTGGGAACACATTATCAAGAAAAAGTCCTTTGAAGGTATCCCACTCTATTGCCTCAGAATTATGAGTATTACTAATTTATTGCCACAATCTATCCGCATCTCCCTGACGATGAAATATCGCCACACTAACCCTTAGGTCCTTATCAATTACTAAGGCAACCAAGAGTTTGAAGGTTTGGTCAATCCAACCCTCCACCACTAGTGGATCAGATCCAACATGCATATATGGATGGTTTATACTTCACAAACTTCTTCATGGCAATCATCTTTCAGCTCAAGCCAACCCTAGTTTGTGCTTAAATTTCTTCCTCTTGGGTCTCCCTTATGATTTGTATCATGGTATCTACCATGTCTCGTATAAATTAAGCTACATCCACAGTTTCTTGTAGGACATGAGCACCTCTACCTCTTGCTCTCCTTGGTGGCATCTTGCTATATACATAACAAAGAAAACTAAACATCAAGCATATACAATCAATTCATTCTCACTATGCTTACGTAACACCATGTAAAATCATCTTACAATCAGCATGTTATAAAGGCGTAGACAAGCAATTATACTCCACATAAGCAATTTCGAAACCTTATGCTCAAATTGCTTAACCCCAAACAATTACATAATCAAATTCTCACCATTCATCCTCAGGTATTCAAACCTGGTTAAACTCTGATACCAAGTTGTCATGCCCCAATTTTTGAATCACTAGAGACTCTATCTCCGAGCCCAAACCTCGAAGGTGAGTCCGTTCATTAAGTTCTAATGAACCGTCTCTACTTTCAAATATCACGAAAGCTTAATCATATACATACGATTATATATGTATAACTCTACATCCACTTATCTTAATGGGCCCCTCATATAACCACACATACTCGTCCAAACAACATTTCAAATCTCAACCCAGTTGTGGATTATGATCCATCGTAATGGAGATTACGATGTATCATAATCTACGATGCATCACAGATGTATTGTTATATCCTGCAAAGCACGTAGGTTTCAACTCATTTTTCTTAACATTTTTACGATCCATCGCAATAGAGATTACGATCCATCGCTAGATTACGATAATAGTGATTACGATGTATTGTAATCTCTCGACTGCAAATTCTGCATAATTCTCAATTACTCCACAACCTATACAATTCGTATCCAATTTCATTCACTATCCTCATATCATCCCAAACTATTTTGAAACATAAATAATACTCAATAAAACCATACATATCATTCATTTGATCCAAAATATGCATTTCATTCATACATCATTCAGAAATTGTAAAGTACACACTGGGTTATACATATGAGGATCCAATATACAATTTGTTTGTTTGTAGTCGCAACATCCAAAAGTATCAACATGCCACAAGCCGGCATGGACATCAATATATACAATATCCAAAAATAACTCAAAAATGTTATTAAGAGTTCCACTTGATTAAGTCTCATTCGTCATCGGTACCTTATCTGTAAAAATATTTGGGGAAGAGGGGTTAACAAAACAATTAGCTCCGTAGGAATGTCCCAATCCACTAGGCATCGACCCAACACCGACTTACATGATATGCAACCATGATGTCACCACTTTACATGACATATTCAATACTTTCATGTCAAATCAACACAATACAATCCATACACATATGCATTTAAAACATTCCTCATGTTTAACGATTAAACACATAAGCACCTTTAAATATACATCTTTTTCGTTCATAATTTGATATTATACATAATTAGTCAACTCCAATAGTCATGTGGTGTTGGACAACTCCGACGACATCTGTATGATTGGGCAACTCCGAAGATCATACATAATTGGCAATATATTGGTCTTGCCATTGTGATTGAATAACTCCAACGGTCACATGAATTTAGACTACTCCAATTTCTAGGCATTAGCCTCTGCATGATTGGACAACTCCGATGGTCATACCTTAGTGGATAATTTTACCACTTCTATAACATGGTTAGACAACTCCGAACCCATGTATGGCTCACTTGGACAAATCTATGATATATACATGCACATTAGGCACATATAACACATAACATATTTCGCAAGCTCTCCTACATACATTCATGCTTTATATCAATTCTAGAATAGATCGTGTACTCACATACCACATATAATCACCTATATGTACACATTATACATATTTTTCATACATGCATATAAATCCATATAATTCAATCATGTGTTCATGATCAATACATTTTACATGTATAAACTCACAATCATCATATATCACAAATATGAACATCAATAGCATGCATTTAACCACAATAAATGAGTGAAAAATTATAAACAACCATACCACCCTCCCAAGCATGCTAAATTCAACCCAAACCTTCTCAAACTCATCAAAAACCTAAGAATCGATGACTAAGAGAGAATAAACACCACTACCTCAAGTTTGAAGTTTTTTTCTAGCCAAAATCCTAGAATTTATTTAAGCTTCACTTTGTCTGTGGTGACCCTTGTGGGTGGGTGTGATGTGGGCGAGCTACCACACTGGCAGGCTACAGGGTGCTCAATCCCACATCGCCTAGGTGTGGAATGGGGAAGTGTTATATGTATGTTTATCACCCTTCTATGACATAATGCATTTTAAAGCCGTGATAGTCATGAACCCACCAGAACTCCATATTTAAGCGTGTTTAGCTGGGAGAAGTACTAGGATGGGTGACTCCCTAAGAAGTTTTTGGTTCGAGGGAGCCAAAAAGAGGACAATATTGTGTCGGGATAGGGTGGGTCATTACAAATGGTATCAGAGTCTGACCCAGCTGGAAGTGTGCCAACAGGGACGTCGAGCCTCCTATGGGGGTAGATTATGGTGACCCTTGTGGGTGGGTGTGATGTGGGCTGGTGCGAGACACTGGAAGAGCTACCACACTGGTAAGCTACAAGGTGTTTAATCCCACATCGCCTGGGTGTGGAATGGGGAAGTGTTATATGTATGTTTATCACCCTTCTATGGCATAACACTTTTTAAAGTCGTGATGGTTATAAACCCACCAGAACTTCACAGTTAATCGTGCTTAGCTGAGAGTAGGTACAGGATGGGTGACCCCCCGGGAAGTATTTGATTCAGGGAAGCCAAAAGCAGATAATATTGTGTCGAGATAAGGTGGAGCGTTACATTGTTAAAATCTGAAGCCTCCGAAATGCCAAGAGAAGGAGAAGAGATGAAGAGGGAGAAAGAGGAGTGTTTGGCCAGATGTTTCTTGCTTGTGAAATGGCTGGGATCTCAGCCATATAGATATTTATAATATCTTGGTGTGCAAAATGACTAAAATGCCCCTGAGCCACACTTAGCGTACCTTCTCGACCTCTGTTTTCTATTTCAAAAGCGGTTACAGCTCCGAAATCACTTCCTAAACTCTTTTGACATTTCATTTTGTCTAAAATCAAAATTAAATATTTTTCAAAAATTATATGGTTTACTGGGCCCACCCGACCCATATCTCAGGCATTGCCGACCCGAAAATCTCAAAATGAGTCAATTGGCTCAAAAATATCCCCCGACTTCTAAACAAATCCCCAAACATGCATTTTATGTTTATAATGTATGTAACATCATTTCACTTCATTTATATGGCAATAAATGGAACTAAAAGAATATCGATCAAAATTGGACCCAGTCTCTACAGATAAACCGAGTGCTTTGATCTTATCATCTCTAAGCTCCGTCAACCACTGGTGTCTTATCTGTAAATATGTTCTGGAGAAGGAGGTGACAACCAACATGCCCAGTAGAAAAATCCAAACCAACTTATGCATCTATTCGACACGACTTACATGAAATGCAATCATGACATTCTTATGTATTACATGACATGCTTTCAATGTTCGTGTCTATGAATCTCAATATAATACATAAATTAATCATATGTTCAACAACGCTTAATTAAAGAAATTCATACAAGCTTTAACATCAATATCACAATTTAATAGCAAAACTTAAACACCAAGTCTCATAAATCTCGAAATCAAATAAGAGTGGGAGCATTCATAGATCCACGAGTCAAGGGCTAATCAAGCCAATCTCCCAAATATTCTACTTTACAAGTAGCTAATCCGAGGGTCTAGACAAAATCAATATTCTACTTTAAGGGCTACTAACCCGAAGGTCTAAACAAAACCTCCTTAGCCAAGTTCTGGACTTTGCACCCTAGGGCTCAGGGGTCTTCTTACTTTTTTGACCTCCTCCCAAAATCAACAACCAATCTCATAAGTTTCAAGTATGACAACACATACAATTTTAAATGTATCACACATTTTCAAAGGCATCATAAGCCACTTGATTCCATGCTAACACATGTCATTTTCATGTATATAATAATGCAGTATCAATTATCTCACAAGGCATTCACAAAATGCGATTTTATAGAAAAGAACATTCTTATGCATTTTATCAAACATGTGATATGCAACATGTACAATATAGTCTCCACAACTATAAATCATTCTAACGAACAACATGTATCCTCAATTTCTAGCATATATGGCATGTAAACACAATTCACATATATAGTTCATATTAACACATGTATAACATATTTTCAATCAACAAATTTACCAAGACATACATATATAATGTCAATACACATTTATAGCATTATAATTATCATGAGAAAACTTAAATGCATATAGAAGTATAATGAAAGATGCAAGACTCCCAATTACCACTTCCTAGTACTTTTAAACATGCTAAACAATCCAAAATCAAATCAATTCCTAAGGAATCGATGATAAGGTGGAGAGAACACCCTTATTGCAATTCCAAGCTTTAATTTTAAAAAGTCCCAAATCACAAAATCATCAAACTCCTCCATATTTGAATTTCGAATTGTAGAAGCATAAATCGTAGCAAGGAGAACAACTTTCTCTTCTTAAGCTATCTCCAAATCCAAATCCTAATTTTTACCCATTTTTTCAAACTTCACCAAATCGGACTTTGAACTGATCAAATCAAAGAGAATGATGAGGAGAATAAACTTTCTTCTTGGAACAATCTTCAATTATCACCTTAAGCCCCTTATAATCTAGAGAGACGTTGGAGTGAAATTATAAAGAGAGAGAAAGAGAGAGAAGAAAATCAAATTTTTTAAAAGAATAAATATCATAAATCTATTTATATTTACAACCTTTGTAACTAAGTCCCTCTCTTTCTCTTAATTTGTTCCATCTTACCATTAACGTTCTATTAATCACATACTAACATTCTTTCCCCCAAATTATTTTTTAGGCCATTCAATTGTTCATATACGCCCTTATATAAATTTCCAAGACTGTTAAAAATCTTCTGGGTCATCCTACTCATCCCGGGTCCCACACCTGAACCCAAAAATTCTGAAAAAGTCTTATAACTCACAAAACACATATTTAAACCAGTTTCTTATGTTTTATCACAGTTAAAACATAATTAATTACAAATTTAAAAAATAAAATAAAATAAAATAAATCCAAGGCTTTATAGTAAATGTCCCCAAATAGAAGTATATATCCTTCTAAATCAACATATATCTCAAGTACATCAATAATTTCAAGTGTACAACACACTACTACACAAAATATATACTTTTCAAGTACAAAGAATTCATATTGTGCACATTATAAACATTTATATCAAATAATAAGTATATTGACACCCAAACTCATCTAATACATGTAAGAAAAAATCATTCTCAAAGATAGAAACACTCTTACATATATACATCATGTTATAACACAAAATAAATCATGCTAGAGCATAAATCAATAACTACATGGCGAATAGAATCAAAGAGGGAAGGGAAATAGCACCCTTACCTTAAATTCAAGCTTTTTTTAGCACAAACCCTAGAATCACTAGGCTCCAATCTCTTTCAAATCAAACTTTCAACCAATCAAAACGTAGAGGGGAAGGAGTATAACACACTTTATTCTTGGAACAAGCTTCAAATCTTACTTCTAGACCTCTAAATCAAGAGAGGTAGAAAGTTGAAATGTAGAGAGATAGAGAGGGCACACCATGGCCGATCAAGAGAGAGAGAAATTTGGTTGAAAATCTTATTTTCTCCACTCATAAGCCTATTTATAGCCCCCATATGATGAAATTACCAAAATGCCCCTCAACAACTTAAAACACCCGTTTAACTTCACAGAACTACTAATCCTGTGAAATTAATTCCCGAACATCATAAAAAATAATATTCTCCTCATTCGAAGTCCAAACGTAAGTTTTGGGTCCCACCACTCACTCTGGCCCCACTTATCAGACCCCGGACCCACATTCCCATCGAAAAAGAAATAAAATAAAATAAAATAAAAATGAATTTTTTTCGAGACTCTACAAACTAAAACCCACATCACTAGTTCGCATCAACATACAATGATCAATCTCTAAAAGAAAGCACAAAGAAGAAGAAAAATCAAAATAAATTACAATCTCAATAAGATTCAAAGAAAAAAAAATAAAAAAAGAAAATGACTTAGATCTAAATTATAAAAAATTTTATTTAGAATACAGAAAAGCTTAAAACCAAGCAAATCTAAGCTTCTTCAAACATATCAAAGAAAACAATCAAAACATAGCCCAAAAATAAAATCAAACAAGAAAAAAGCTAAGATGCCTTCTAGAGATAAAAAAGAGTTGCCCTTTGTAAAGAGAGTGTTGTGGTAGAGCGACACCGAAAATGGAGGATATAGAGCTAGAGAAGAAAATGTTGGAGAAGATAGCTCTCAATTGATGTGTTGCAGCTTGTAGTATAAACCAGTGAAGAATAATCAAATGCATTTGTGGGAACCCAAATGTCTTTTAATTTCTCTTCTCTAAAGCTTCAAGGTTATTTTTGGTATTATGAAAGTTTCATTAAAGTTGTTATCCTTTCTATCTAAATGCTCCACTTTTGGAAGGATAGTAATAATACAATATGAGGGTTATATTATCCCTCCAAATCTCTCCATTTCCTTTCTTTTCTTTCCTCAATGGCAAACCAAACATGAAAATAATTATCCCTCATTTTTTTTTCTTTTCCTTCCAATTTCATTAATCCAAACGAAGCCTAAGAAAGGGTGTTGCCCTTGGATTATAGCGTTTGATGCTCACAATCACCCAGCTTAAAATGGAACGGTTTTGATCCGAGGTTTAGTCAAATTTGAAGTTCATTTTAATAGATTTCAATTTAAATTTTGAATTCAAATGCAAAAATGACTCATTTATGAATTTTCACTGAAGATTTGTCACAAAAAAATTAGATGTAAATATATATGATTCTTAAATAGATCGGGTTTTATCTGACATTTGATTATATATTTTATTCTATTTTTGAACAATGTTTTAATTATATAGGTTAGATATGGATCATATCCACTAGATCCGATACAGATCTAGATTTGAATATGGTTCCGTGACATTAAACTATAGATTCAGGTCTGGATTCACATAAATGATAATTTTACTCCATTTTAAGCCCTAACAATTATTCTCAAATCACGAGTATGGGGTAAGTTCAAGTAGAGCCATAATGTCTCAAAACTTTAACAAAAAATTTCAAAATTATGTCTAAAGGGACCTTACGTCAACTCAAATAACCCATGTAAATTTGTTACTTTTTTCTCTTTGAATGTTATTGAGAAAATAAACTTCCAATCACGTACCACCAAATTTTTTTTCCTAGTTAGTACATACACACACACATCCCGAAAGAATTGTTTGCACCCAATAAGACTTGATCCTTAGACCTAATGTTTGCTAGGCACTAGGATCAAGTTCTTTATCCACTTAAGCCAATCCATCGGAGTCATACCACCAAATATTATGATGTGATGATAAGTAAACAAGTATGTAACAAATTAGAACAATTTAAAGATCACACCAAGAATTATACGTGGTTCGGCTAAACAATCATACGTCCACGAAGAGCTCGATTTCACTATATAGATTGTAATAGTACAGGTTGAAGGATTGTACCAAGAGTACACTCAACTCTCAATCTTTAACCCTTATATACCCAATCTCACTTAAAAGGAAATCACAAATTCTAAACAAGAATTCTCTCAAATATAATGAAAGTAACCTCTCAATTTCAAAGAGAGTATTCCTTCTTTCTTCTCATACGTCTTAACCTAAAACATAGGTAACTATTTATAGAGCCCAAAACTCAATTCCTTAGTGGACAAGGATTACAATTCCTTAGAGGTCCAATACTTTTCTAACAGGTGCTTTCCTTCCTTGAGACCAAGACTTGCCTATTAAAAAATTATCTAATAAGATACAACTTGCAAAGTCTTGGATTTTTTTTAATTTTTATTTGAAATTAATTGTGTTTTAATTATGATCAAGTATGAGAAATTGGTTTAAATATGTATTTCTGTGTGCGGTGGAACTTTTCCAAAAAAAAATTAGTTCGGGTGTAGGACCCGGGAGGAGTCTTGAAAATTTTTATAAGGGCGTATGTGAATAATTGATGGGCTTAAATGATAAGTTGGGAGAAGAATATGTTAGTATGTGATTAGTAGATAGTTAGAAGTAACAAGGAGCAAATTAAGAGAAAGAGAGGGACTTAGTTGCAAATATGATAAATATAAATAGATTTATATTATTTATTTCACCACAAAAATTAGATTTTCTCTCATCTCTCTCATCTCCCTCTCACTACAACTTCATATCAACTTCTCTATATAATTAAGATGGCTTAGAGTGAGATTTGAAGATTATTCCAAGAGGAAAGATTGTTCTCTTTATTATGCTCTTCAAATTGATCGGTTCAAAGTTCAATTTGGTGAGATTGAATATTTGGGCAAAAATTAGGGTTTGGAATTGGGGATAACTCAAGAAGAGAAATTGTTCTCCTTGCTATGATCTACACGTCTACGATTCGAGAACGAATTCGGAGGAAATCAGAGATTTAGTGATTTGGGACTTTCTGAAAGTTAAGCTTAGAATTGAGGTAGGGTATTCTCTCCACTTTATAATCGATTCCTTAGAAATTGATATTGGTTTTGAATTGATTGGCATGTTTAGAAGTGCTAGGAAGTGAGTTTTACATTTTTTCTTATGCTTATACTTATTAATTGAGTCTTCACATGATAATTATAATGATACTAATGTGCATTGACATTGTATGTATATTTCTTGATGAAATTGTTGAATGAAAGTATGTTGGAATATACATCAAGGTGAACTATGGATGTGAATTGGGTATGCATGCCTTATATACTAGCAATTGAGGATACATGCTGTCTATTAGAATGATTTATAGTTATGGAGACTATATTATACATGTTGCATGCCACATATTTGATAAAATGCATGAGAATTTTCTTTTATATAAAAAAATTTATATTTTATGAATGTCTTGTGAGAGAATTGATATTGCATTGTTATACGCACAAAAATGACATGTTTTAGCATGGAATCAAGTGGCTTATGATGCACTTGAAAATGTCGAATTATTGCATCGTTATATGAATGGAAATGACATGTTTTAGCATAAAAATCAAGTGACTTATGATGCGCTTGAAAGTGGGTGATACGTTTTAAATTGTATGTGTTGTCATACTTGAATCCTATGTGATTGATTATTGATTTTGGGAGGAGGTCGGAAAAGTAAGAAGGGGCAAGAGCCCTAGGGTGCAAGGCCTGAAACTTGGCCAAGGTGGTTTCGTCTAGAACCTCAGGTTAGTAGCATGTAAAGTTGGATATCTTAGATAATTGACTCAATTAGCGGTTATCCGGTGATTCTACGAATACTCCCACTTTGTATAATTTTAAAATTTATATGACTTGGGTGTTTAAATTTTGCTATTGAATTGTGATATTCATATTGATGTTTATGTGGCATTCTATTAATTAAGCATTGTTGAGCATATGATTCATTCATATACTAAATTGAGACTCTATGAGCACGAGCATTGTTGTATGCCATGCAGTGTGTAGGAATGTCATGATAGCATCTCACGAGCATTAAAAGTGTGCCATGTTGTACATAGGAATGTCATGATTTTATTTCATGTAGGTTGTGTCGAGTCGGTGCATAAGTTGGTTTGGGTATCTCTATTGGGTATGCTGGCGCTCACCCCCTTCCCCCAAACATTTTTACAGAAAAGGCACCGGTGGCCGATGGAGTTTGAAGTGCTAGGATCGAAGGACTTATCTTTTGTTGCTATTATCTATGTCATGTTTTTATATGCCATGTTTAGACCTTTATTAAACCTTGTAAGTTGGATTTGAGTATTGGATAGTATATATATGAGCCATGTTTAGTACTTGAAAATAATTGAGGATAAGATTTAAAATTTATGTATAAGTTTTGATTATTTCCTTTTACATGGTATAGTTGCAATTCTATTACTATTTATGTATGTCGTAACTTGAATTAGATGTATACAAAGACATTTAAAATGTTGCAAATCAAGGATGAGGGTTAAATTGTGAAATTGGTCATTTAAGGAGTTCTACAGGGATTTTTGTTGAGGATCTACGATTAATCGAAATCCTTTTTTTGATTAATCGTAGTTCTTTGATTAATTGAAGTCACCACTTCGATTAATTGTAATTGCAGCTTGAAAATAGTGACCAATTCCAGTGTGTTTCGATAAAACTTACGATACATCCACGATTAATCGCCGCTTCAATTAATCACAACCTCAATTGTGATTAAACGTAATGAGAGTTACGATTAATCGAAGGATAAGGTTTGATTAATCGCACCGAGTAACATTAATGAACTGATATTGAAATTTAAGTACACATATGCCCTAATGAGGGACCCACTTGTATGAGTTGACTTATATACATATACATAGACATATTGCATTCATGATTAAGACTATGTTTCAACGGTTATGATTAAGGGTATGGGTGACGGTTTGGGTCACACATCGCATTCTAGCATCATCAACCCTATTTTCCTTACTCTTAACCGGGTGTCAAAAATCAGAGCGCGACATAACTCTATAATGGAAACCTAATTACAATATAAATTTGAGCAAACCTAACAATCTCCCCCTTGAAATTTTTTTTTACAGGTCTTCAATTCAAGTATAAAACAATACTCCCCTTTGATCTGTATGACTAATGTATTTATACAGCCGTGTCAAGTCAACACTATCAAGTGACTTTAAAAGGGGTTTTTGATGCAACCCTTCTCCAAACAGAAAATTTCATCTCAAGCTCATCTATCTAGAAACATGTAACCCAAGTCTTCAATAAATCAAAATAAACACATCTTAAGATCTTATTACCATGTAACCCCATTTCCTATCCACAACCAAAGTTTGAGTGCCATTGGCACTCCCCACCAAACGGTACAAACCTCCACTATGTTCTCCTTATATAATATCATGCAACCTTCAGTGATCTTCATGACTCCCCCTGTAATGGAGCATTATAGTCCATCAAGTCCAACCGGCTCAAGAAAATTAGATTACATCACAACTTTGGTGCGTAAGCAATGTCCTCCAAAGTGCGTTCCACCCCATCAAAAACTTTGAACTTCACCGTTCCCACACCCTCAATGACACATTTGTCACTATTAGGCAACGTCAAAGAACTACCATCAAGTTCTTAAAATGAATCAAAACATTCTTTCACAGGGCAAACATGGTTCGATGATCCCGAATCTAAAATCCACTCATGTTGAGTAAGAAAGTTACCTTTAGAAATTGTGAGTACATCTTTAAGGTCATTATCACAAGCATATGTGATAGATCCATTCTCGAAGCCACCATTATTCTTTCACTTTACAAATGGATAGTTCTTCCAAATGTGGTGCCATTCACGATATATGTGGCATTGCTTACCCTTTTCTCCACCCCTGATCTAGACCTGATGCTATTACTAGATCCCTGGTTGGTCTACTTTCTCCTATTCTGTCAATGAGCAACTATAGCCAAACTTGAACTCTCATTAACGGGAGATTTTCTTTTGTCGTTGGACAAGAGAGTCGACTCAATTTTCTTCATCTTCAACATATCCTTTTTATATAAGACGATAGTCACTATGTTCCCATAAGAATTTGGAAGGGAAGTAAGAAGCAATATGGCTTTTTCTTTTTCTTTAATTTTTCCATCAACCTTTTTAAGTTAATCAAAATTCTTTCATGTGCTCCAAGAGATTTTCACATTTCTTCATCTTTAGCTTGTATAGATCTCGTTTCAAATTGAGTTTAGTAGTGAGACTTTTTGCTAGATAGAGCTTCTCTAGCTTCTCTCACAAATTTGACACTGAATCCTTTCCTTTAACATTGTTAATGATGTTATCCCCAATACAAAGTCGAATAGTGCTAACACACCTTGACTCTATATCCTGCCAATCATCAACTGATATTTTTTCTGGCTTTCCATCCTTTTCTTTCAACGACCGTGCTAAGCCTTGTTGAACTAGGATGTCATTCACTCTCTTTTTTCATAGGGTGAAGCTACCCTTACCGTCAAAAGTGTCCAAAATAAACAACACCCGTG